>CM022760.1:31584679-31927179 GCA_012411365.1 Ameiurus melas | reverse complement strand
ACGTCAGTGTCAACTCTTCAGTAGGAATCTGGTTGTGGCCAATTTCTCGACTGAAAGTACTTTCTGAGACCTTCCAAATTGACTGGGGGAAAGTAAGGCCCAATGCGCTTTCTGACCCACCATTTCCCCTTGG
Source organism: Ameiurus melas (assembly GCA_012411365.1). Lineage (NCBI taxonomy): Eukaryota > Metazoa > Chordata > Actinopteri > Siluriformes > Ictaluridae > Ameiurus > Ameiurus melas. The sequence continues at coordinate 31,927,046 of CM022760.1, read as the reverse complement.
CTGCAGAAGCACTCCCAGGTTTGGTAAACTTATATCTGAAGTGTTCTCCTCGTATCCACCTAAAAGTATAAAAGAGTTTGTTAAAAAAAAAAAAAGAAAGCAAAAAAAAAAAAAAGTAACGTCACAATGAGCACATTACTGTTTAAAGCTGCAGTTTATATGATTTCTAGTTAAAAATGATTGTTGAGTGATGGAAGAAAGGTGCAAGTTATCCTGGAAAGCCAGCAATTTAATTCATAATTAAAGCCATTAGCCCTGTTTTAGCAGGAGTGATTTTTTTTATAGTCCAGTGTTAGAAAAAAAAGTCTTCCCAGACAGTCAGTGATCACTAGGGATGTCACGAGAACAGATACTTCGGTACCAAGTTGGTGAAAACATTCTTAAAATGTGACGGTACTTGTTTTTCTGGACCTGAAGGGGCAGAAAGTACGCATGTGTGTTTTAGTTGGTCCACAAGTGGTGATGAAGAAGAAGAACGCCTACAAGCACATGGGAAAAACTACAGAAGTTTTGCTTCACCCTGACTCATTGAGAGGAAAGGTGGTAAGAGTCAAATAAGGAAATTCTTTGCATTCAAGTCGAAGGGTCTGTGGTCACCCACAGTTACAGATTCATGCAGACTATAAGTGACATTAGCGTCAAGTGATTACACAGAGTGACACGACCCCCAGATTTGATCTCCATTTGGGCTATTATATTCTAGTACATATAGGTATATACGTCAGCAGGACACAACTCAGCTGTAATCCCCCATATAACCTGTAACAATGCAGACTGTACCTGAAACTGCCCCGCAGATTAAATATTATCAGTCTAATGTATACCGATATCGAATGTGTACTGTGTCTTACCGTGGTTTGTCTTTTCCCTGAAATGGATTGTGGTCCATTAATGAGAGCACAGTGGAGTCATTTGCTAGGAGTCTGCCTGCTATCTGAATGATCCATTCATTCTGCTCATATGTCTGGAGGGGAAGAGGAGGAACACAAAGATAGTGAAGCTTTCAGGAAAATGACAAAAAAATGCTTCAGGCTATGCTGACTTTCATATCTATTTGTGAATGATACAGGAATCATATCCATTAACATATCTCTCCCTTACTTGGAAAGCAGCAAACCACATCAGCCAGTCTAGTCTGTAGTGATAAGGGGAAATGAGGCAAGGTCTTCTATCTAGAGCTCCAGGTTTGCACAGGAACTCATACTCCTTCCATACAACACCATCATCAGAGTGTGAGGCATTAAGTGTGCCCTGGAACACCACCTCTGTTCTCTCCTTAGTAATGCTACAGAGATAGTGACAAATAATTAACAATGTCTGCCATCTTATGGCAAATCTGGTGACTTGGCTGTATCTATGACTAAAACCTGATTTTACACAGCCCTTATTATGATGTACCAGTTCCATGCTAAGAATAAAGTTAGTTAATGTAACAGTAAGTAAAGTCAATGGGACAGTAATTAGACAGTTGATAACATGTTCTTCAAAAACAATATGCAACCAACTTATTGGCTTATTATATAGTAAACAAAACAAAAATGTGATCAAGTAATCTAGGAACTGTAATCTATTAAACTTCAATTCTAAAAACAAGTAAAAGAGCTTTACCTGCCAAAAGCTCCGTAAGTGTTGACAATGCGAAGAGGGTCAAAAGAGGTATTCATCACCTGTTTAGGGCTTAGGAGGTTGATCACCACAGGAATACTCAGATATGTGATTAAAATTCCAAAAGCCACATTAACCACACGCCTAATGAGCATGCCTAAGGGACAAAAACAGAAAAAACTATCAAGGTTTTTATGAAAAGTTATAAGGTGCCCATTTAACATTATGCATGGTTGTTTTACACTGAAGGCCAATTGGACAAACAAACAAACAGATAAAATAACCCAAAGCTTGCAAAAAGTGACACATGCACACTTACACACAGACCTTTAGTAGCTGTTTGTCCTGCTGCCTCCTCATTCTGCAGCTTGAGTAAGGCCTGATTAGTTTGTCGAATGGGCCACAGAAATGCTAATGCTGCATCATCAAAACAAGCTAAACTTGGTACTATAGTTAGCCAGTTCAGGAAACTAAGATTCCCACTGATTATAAGAACCACCTATAAAGCAAATACAAACACAAACAAATACAGTAAGTGTGCATGTGTGTGTGTATATAATATAATAATAATAAAAAAAAAAATATATATATATATATATATATATATACATATATATACACATATATATACATATATATATATACATATACATATATACAGTGGTGTGAAAAAGTGTTTGCCCCCTTCCTCATTTCCTGTTCCTTTGCATGTTTGTCACACTTAAGTGTTTCGGAACATCAAACCAATTTAAACAATAGTCAAGGACAACACAAATAAACACAAAATGCAATTTGTAAATGAAGGTGTTTATTATTAAAGGTGAAAAAAAATCCAAACCATCATGGCCCTGTGTGAAAAAGTGATTGCCCCCCTTGTTAAAACATACTATAACTGTGGTTGTCCACACCTGAGTTCAATTTCTCTAGCCACACCCAGGCCTGATTATTGCCACACCTGTTCACAATCAAGGCATCACTTAAATAGGAGCTGCTTGACACAGTAAGGTCCACCAGAAGATCCTTAAAAGCTACACATCATGCCGAGACCCAAAGAAATTCAGGAACAATTGAGAAAGAAAGTAATTGAGATCTATCAGTCTGGAAAGGGTTATAAAGCCATTTCCAAAGCTTTGGGAATCCAGAGAACCACAGTGAGAGCCATTATCCACAAATGGCGAAGACATGGAACAGTGGTGAACCTTCCCAGGAGTGGCCGGCCGCCCAAAATTACCCCAAGAGCGCAGCGACGACTCATCCAAGAGGTCACAAAAGACCCCACAACAACGTCCAAAGAACTGCAGGCCTCACTTGCCTCAGTTAAGGTCAGCGTTCATGCCTCCACCATCAGGAAAAGACTGGGCGAAAATGGCCTGCATGGCAGAGTTCCAAGGAGAAAACCACTGCTGAGCAAAAAGAACATCAAAGCTCGTCTCAATTTCTCCACAACACATCTTGATGATCCCCAAGACTTTTGGGACAACATTCTGTGGACCGATGAGACAAAAGTGGAACTCTTTGGAAGGTGTGTGTCCAAGTATATCTGGCGTAGAAGGAACACTGCATTTCATAAAAAGAACATTATACCAACAGTAAAATATGGTGGTGGTAGTGTGATGGTCTGGGGCTGTTTTGCTGCTTCAGGACCTGGAAGATTTGCCGTGATAAAAGGAACTATGAATTCTGCTGTCTACCAAGAGATCCTGAAGGAGAATGTCCGACCATCTGTTCGTGTACTCAAGCTGAAACGAACTTGGGTTCTGCAGCAGGACAATGATCCTAAACACACCAGCAAGTCCACCACCGAATGGCTGAAGAAAAACAAAATGAAGACTTTGGAGTGGCCTAGCCAAAGTCCTGACCTGAATCCTATTGAGATGTTGTGGTATGAACTTAAAAAGGCCGTTCATGCTCGAAAACCCTCTAATGTAACTGAATTAGGACAATTCTGCAAAGATGAGTGGGCCAACATTCCTCCAGGACGCTGTAAAAGCCTCATTGCACGTTATCGCAAACGCTTGGTTGCAGTTGTTGCTGCTAAGGGTGGCCCAACCAGTTATTAGGTTTAGGGGGCAATCACTTTTTCACACAGGGCCATGATGGTTTGGATTTTTTTTCACCTTTAATAATAAACACCTTCATTTACAAATTGCATTTTGTGTTTACTTGTGCTGTCCTTGACTATTGTTTAAATTGGTTTGATGTTCCGAAACACTTAAGTGTGACAAACATGCAAAGGAACAGGAAATGAGGAAGGGGGCAAACACTTTTTCACACCACTGTATATCCCCCCCCAATAATTATTTGATTTCCATCATCTGAGGAACATCTTAAATAAGAAATACCTACTTGACTGTGGAAAAACTAGTGTTTACTTATATAACTCTTTGATTAGACTCTTGTGGGACTCGTGTTGGTGACTGGCTGTCCAAATTTTAGGAAGATTGTTTTTGTCTCAGCTTGTTAAGAATGTAGGCGCCAGTGTCTTTACCAGGAAAAGAAGGTCAGAGCACATTACCTCAGCTTCATTCAAGCTACACTGGCTGTCTATTACATTCCACAAAGTCATGATGTTTAAATTTCTGAATGGTTTAGCACTGTCATATCTTGCTTATCTTCTGAAAAAAAAAATACACAAGGACTTTACTCAGCGGAGGCAAGAATAATGTGAAGAATACCCCCCAATTACTCCTAAACTTTACAATAGTGTTCCAAAGGACATTACGAACAATCAATTCATAGATCCAGATTGTAGATAGACTAATCTTTGTTCTTGGCTTTGTTCTATTTTGTGAAATATACTTTTCATTTTTTGTAGTAAGTGTCCTAGACATATAATTAATTATCAATTCACATTTTATATTAATGCATTTTTTTTTATCATATAGTGTTTGGGATTTTTTTTTTTTTTAATTTGCATGTAAAACATGCTGAGATAATAAACACAATATAAATAGATTATTATTATTGTTGTTATTATTATTATTAATAATAATAAAACATTGTGGTTTTTTTTGCCAATTAGACGATGGGCATTGAGGGGTCCATGACCCGACCAGTGTTTAGCCCAGTACTTTGCATACGATGTGTGCGTTTCCCATCAGTGCCATCTTCTGCACTTCTTGGCCACCTTGACTTCTTGCAGGTTCTTTTTGAATCCTTCCTTCATGGTTCCAAGAGTCCTGATCACCATATATGCAACTCTGGTCTTGGCTCTCCATATCCTGCTTTATTTCTGCCTAGTTTTTTCATTTTTTTTAACATGATGTCATCTGGGATCACTACAATGGTTCCTGCAGTGGACCAGCAAAGAAGGATGTTTTGCTGAGATGATACGGTCTGTCTGCACTGCCCTGTCCCACGTAATAATGGTGTCTTCAATATTAATCACTGCTGTTATCATCCATACCATTTCTCAGGCACTTGTCCTCTAAGCTCCCTGCAGATCATCCAGTGCAAATAGATGTTGTTGTTCTGGTTGTTATTATTATATAATCAGACCACAGATTAATTTTATTTATTTCTTAAACAGCTGAAGTCTGACTCTTAGGAGTGTGTGAATGTATGTACATATGTATGTGCATGTTCATCACCTGGAAGAGGATTTGTAGAACTCCATTTACCATGCACATGCGTCGGCCCATGAAAGTAAAGAAAGGCACAATGAGCTCAATAAAGTGATTACTTATGGTCTCGAAACGATGGAACCACCAGGGTGAGTGGTGCAAAAAGTACGAGATGGGGTTAGGAACAGGCTGCGTCTGTGTGAAGAGAACAAAGACAAAATGTACCAATAAACCAGGAATAAACCAAACAAAGTAAATATTGTGCAAGAGCCCTTTGCCTTTAAAATACATCTGTAAAAACTTGTCTCTGGTTCATTTTGTACAGTTTAATAAGGAAAGTGTCTCGCAAGTTTTTCTGAGCAGCTTGGGGAATTTGCCACAATTCTTCTGGAGACTTTGACTGCCACATTTGCTTCTGTTATTGCAGGTAAAATCTGACAGCATTCATTATGTTTCTGTCAAGGAAATATGTATTATGTAATATGTTACTTTATTTACTAAAATACAAACATTTTTCTGTATTTTTTTTTTTTTGTGTGTGAAAAAATAATGCTAAAAAGTGTTTTTCCATGACTCGATAATGCTAATTCTAATTTGTGGAAAGACTTTTGCATGGGGGGCAAGGGAATTAATATAGTTTGTAAAATGATTTGCAAAAAACAAAAACAAAAACAAATGCAAAGAGAAAATTTGATAAAAAACAGAAAAAAATGACTGCATAAGTATTTGTTCCCGTCACTGTGAATTAAATTAGTTTTTGTATAGCCATCTTTCATCTAACGTCAAATAGTTGAATGGAATCAACACGTGTGTCTTGCGATCTCAATATAAATACAAACAGCATCATGAAGCCCAATAAGCTATCAAAACAAAATTTCTGGAAAAATAGTAATCAGGGTTTGACTATAACAAATATCCTAACTTTTGAAGATCCCACAAAGCACCATTAAATCCATTATTAAATAATGGAAAGAACCTGCCTATGGGCAGCCATCCACCAAAAGTCACGGACCAGGAAGGGAGGGCAATAGTCACAGAAGCAGCCAAAAGGCTCTGGAGCATCCAAGGATAACTCTCAGCTGTAGTGATCCACAACTCGGATAGAAGAAGCTGTTCACTGGACACCATAGCTCTAGAAAGCTGGGCTTTACAGAAGATTTGCGAGAATTATTGAAAGCCATTAGCCAATCATGGTGATAGTAGCATATTACTGTGGGGATACTTTTAATTAGCAGTAACTGGGAAAGTGGTCATGGTCGAGCAAAATATGGATGGAGCCGAATACAGGGCAAACCTAAAAGAAAACATGTTCCAGTCTGCAGGAGACTTGAGACTGGGGTAGAGCTTCACCTTGCAACAAGCAGGCTAGGGGAGTAACGGAATTCATGCAACAGCGTTATGTAATCAGGATAAACAATACTGGTAACTATTTTTTGGACCTTAAAAAAGCGTCCGGCCGGGATTTATAAATTTGAGAAAATGTCCGGGATTTGGTTTTACTTTAATTATGATGTGCTTATGGTCTAATACTGCATCATGTGTGTGCATGTTTGCACTGCTGTAACCCCTCTCTGTAATTCACGCCTTCTTGCACACCAATTGGTCGATTCTAAAAGGCTTACAGCAACTATTGGCCAAATTCCTGTCTCTCAGCCATTATCCTACTCTCAGTGAATGCACGAAAGTGACTCCCCGTTGTGTATGGCATCAGACAGTTGCTTGACAAAAGCAGCAAATGCCAGCTTTTCTGAGTCGAAACAATGCCCATGGCCATATAAGGTAATTTTTAACTTCATGTTATCACCTTGCTTGATATTACATGATCATACAAATGTGTAAATGATGGCAGGAAGTACACTCATGGTATCTAATATTTTATTTTATTCCATGGACATTCAAAAGAATGTAGGAATTTATATATTTATGTTATGCTAATATTGGGTCTTTTTCAGTGTATTAAAACCTGCATTCATAGTAACACTGTTTTGAATTCTATTAAGACATGGATAAAAAAAAAGTCAAGTTGTCCACTTTTTGGAAAGCCAGAATATAGTCACCCTAACTTTGGTTATGTAATGTTACCCTCCCAACCCTGGAGTTGTTGCCCTAAACAAACTATCAAAACTACACTGGAGTGGTTTAAAACCATAGTCCAATCACTGCCCAGGTGGTAAAGGTCACTTTACCAAGTACAATGCATACATTTCTGTTTTTTTCCCCCATTATTCATTCATTTATCTTCAGTAACTGCTTTATCTGGGTCAGGTTGGCAGTGGATCTGGAGCCAATCCTTGAGAAAGTATGTGTGCAGTACAGTAATACCTGCAGTAGAATAACACCAGTTATACTTCTACAGAATCTTGCTTTTGAGACCTCAAATTGTTAAAAACACATACACAAAATTTGCACCTAATCTCTTAGGAATGTACCTAGTATGATTACAGTTCATACTAAGCACCTTATATGTACATTTATGCTATTGTCTATTTACTCCATACTGATCTGATAAGTCTGATGATATTTTGATATGGATGATATTTGGACGGCTGAGGCTCAGGTGGATGAGCAGGTTGTGCACCAATCATAGGGTTGGCGGTTCGATTCTCAGCCCATGTGACTCCACATGCCGAAGTGTCCTTGGGCAAGACACTGAACCCAAAGTTGCGCCCGATGGCAAGTTAGTGCCTCATATGGCAGCTCTGCTACCATTGGTGGGTGAAAATTAGGGATGTCACGAGAACCGTTACCAAGTCGGTACCAACGTTCTTAAAACATGACGGTACTTGTTTTTCTGCAGTATCGTAGGTTCCGTTTGTAATGAAGGTACCGATGTTGCAATTTGTCTGGAACTGAAGAGAGCAGCAAATACGTGTAAGTTGGTCCACAAGTGGTGAAGAAAAAGAACAACTACAAGCACACGGGAAAAACTACAGAAGACAGCGACAATTTTAGCTCCGCCCCGACTCGTTGAGAGGAATGGTGGTAAGAGTCAAATATAGAAATACTTCGCATTCGAGGGGGACGACAACAAACATATAATTGATGCTCTGAAGCCGGTGTGCAATGGATGCTATTGTTCATTTCAAACAAAGCGAGGAAACACCTGGAATTTGGCAAAGCACCTGAATGATGGTCCCTATATTATGTTTGCTTGAGGCAGCTGGCATTGTGGCCAGAAACCAGGTAACGTTATGCTCCATGTAATGTTTGCGATAGCTAGTTATTTGTTAACGATGCTAACGCGTTGCAGTGTTACAAACTACCTCCTAATGGGCCCGTGCCCTGTCAGCTAAATGTAGCCTAACGTCACTAATAAGTATTCAAATGTTCATGCTTTTAATAAATCTTTTTGGCCTGCCACCAGATCAGTGAATTTAAGCTAACGCTTGTCTTCAGAGTATGAGTTGTTTGTTTAGAGGTGCACCTTAGCACTTGTAGCCTCCACTGTTTTATTAGTCGGACAGTGTTTGATAACTCTCTCTGATGTCCTCCAGGAGAGTTTTAAATTGACTTTTTTTTTTGTTTAATTTTCATACCACACCATGGTATCGTGTACTTTTGGTGTTATCGGAACCGACTACTAGATTTTTGTTATCGTGACATCCCTAATGTGAATGGGTGAATGAGACACAATGTAAAACACTTTGGAACTGCTAAGGTTAAAAAAGCGCTATATAAGTGCAGACCACTTGCCATGATATGACAATATAATTATAGATATCATGATAAATATGCTACAGTACACTTTTTCTTGAGATTCAGTTCATGGACAGATGTCTTGACATTTTCCTTTAAAATTCACTGGTATAATTCAGAATCCATTGTTCCATCAATGACGGCAAGTCGTCCTGGCCCAGATGCAGTAAAACAGGCCCAAACCATGATACTACCACCACCATGTTTCACAGATGGGATAAGATTCTTATGCTGGAATGCAGTGTTTTCCTTTCTCTAAACATAACACTTCACATTTTAAAAGAAATTCTATTTTGGTCTCATCTATCCATAGCATATTTTCTAATAGCCTTCTGGCTTGTTCTTCTGCAACCCTGCCATGCACACCATTGTTGTTCAATGTTCTACTGATGGTGGACTCATTAACATTAGACAACGTGAGAGAGGCCTTAAAAGTTACCCTGGATTCACCCTGTGACCTCACTGACTATTCACCCTGTGACCTCACTGACTATTGGAGTGGTATTGCTCTTAGGGTGATCTTTGTTGGTCTACACTCCTGGGGAGGGTAAAAATGTTGTTAAATTTCCTCCATTTGTACACAATCTGTCTGCCTGTGGATTGGAGGAGTCCAAACTCTTTAGAGATAGTTTTGTAACCTTTTTCTGCCTGATGAGAATCAACAACTCTTTTTCTGAGGTCCTCAGAAATCTCCTTTGTTCAAGACATGATACACTTCCACAAACATGTGTTGAGAAGATCAGACTTTTATAGATCCCTATTATTTAAATAAAACAGGATGCTCACTCACACCTGATTCATCATCCCATTGATTGAAAACACCTGACTCGAATTTCACCTTCAAATTAAACTGCTAATCCTAGAAATTCACATACTCTTTCCATTCACAGATATGTAATATTGGATAATTTTCCTCAATGAATAAATGACCGAGTATATTATTTGGTCATATTTTTGTCTTATTTGTTTAATTTAGTTTCCTTGGTCTAATTTTAGGACTTGTGTGAAAATCTAATGGAAGTTTTAGGTCATATTTATGCAGACATATAAAAAATTCTAAAGGGTTCACAAACATTCAAGCTCCATTGTATGCGACACTGTTCAATTTTTGAATGGTAACTTGTGATATCTATGTTGTATGTTAGATGTATATACTGTTCGTTGATAGCGTTTTTGAGTCTTGTTGCAACTGACCCACACCACTGTCAGTAGAATTCTAACAAGGTTTCAATGAAACTCCACAGTAGTTGCTGACAACATGGGCAAATTTCCACATGACAAAAGAATCATTCATATGTATAAAAAAATAAAAAAATAAATAAAATAAAAAGCTACAATTGTTCTCCCCTTACACACAAACATACTTACCTCATAGTGATAGTCCATGCAGGTCAGGTCCCTCCAACAACGATCTCCTCTGATCTTGATCAAACCCTTAAAAAAAAACCAACATCCCCATCTCAATTTTTGATAGAGACTGAAACTAAAAAGAAACATTTATTATTCCAGCCTCATCCAAGTTTCAGGGGATTTGCACTGGTGACAAGTACAGACACAATAGCTTTATTTATTTTTAATTTACTTCTTTAATATTTGTTTACTAGCCGAGAACTCACAAATATCTACTACTAAATCTTCTCACCAATTGATCCACATGCAAACACTATTTTTTTTCAGTTTTCTCAATCTGCATCTTATCAGCAGGCTCAACATCTCAAATACAATCCCCAAAAGCATAATGCTTACTCACTGTTTCATAAAGAAGGGAGTAATTAATCTCTTGGGCTATTGTGCTAAGAGTGCTAGGCTGAGCTGCTGTTGCTCCGAGATGCTTCCATTTTACAATAGCAGCATTTATAGTTGACTAAGGCATGGCAGGAATGTTATGAACTGACTTGTGGCAAAAGTTGCATCAACTGACAGTGCCACTTTTAAAGATCCTGAGGACGACCCATTCTACTGCCAATGTTTGTTTATGGAAACTGCATGGCTATATGCTTGATTTTATACACCTGTTAGCAATGGCTGAAACACCAGAACACAATAATTAGGAGAGGGGTCCACATTCTTTTGGCCATATAGTGTATGCTCAGGGGGTATAAAATGGTGGTCACATCTATATTTTGGGGAGGTCTGGTAATTCTGAGTGAGGCTTCTATCCATCTCTCTTTTGGTGGGGTCGTGTAACTGGTCCATCCATTCCACTGATTTTGTAAGTTAATAAGGTTGTAAGTTGATTCTGTATCTTTTGGGGGTTTTATTTACATCACAAAAACCTGCAATTCTAACAGGGGTGTCTAGACTTTTAAAATCCACTGTATGGCAGGTGAATTAAAGCCCCATTCATGAGAGCTTTATTTAGATAATCTGCTTCACACCAGCTCCAACAATGAAAAACAATCACACATTTTAATTGAAAATAGATTTACTATTTTATTTATGAAGGCCAAAGCAATGGATCTTCGATATAATTTGAGGGTGGGCCTGAACATAAAGGTTCACACAAAGGTCATACTCAAGAAAAACTTAACCTTCTAAATGACCCTGCGCAAAGTGCAAATGGAGTGCATCCCACTAGTATATAAATGATTTCATTATTTAAATAGAGTAAAGTTATTTTTAATAAATTGCGGTGAATTTCTCTGGTGTTTTCCCAGCACTTACATATGTTTTGTTTTTTTTTAAAGCGAATAGTATTTATATATGTTTTATGGTCTTAAAGTGCACTGATTATGGTTTTTCAAATATTACCTTTCATTTAGTGTTATAGAGCTGTTTGTGAATGTAAAAAGTCTGCAAAATGTAAAAAAAAGCGCACCACAAACAGACTTATCGACTCCCAAAAGAAGGAACCGATTCTGAACATCTGAAACAAGTTGTTAGTAATTCCCGTCTTACTTCCTGTACTAACCTACATATTTTTGTTAAAAATGTTTAAAAAAAACAAACAAACAAAAAAACCCTGATCTGGTCTTCATCGGCTGCTCGCGAACAGACAGAGCTGAAAGGGCATTTCCTTTTTGACACATGTAATTGGTCTACCGCTGTCAGCAACAGACTGGGGCATCTGACCAATCAGAGCAGAGTATGCTCTCTGAAAGAAGGAGTTTAGAACGAATCCTTTAGAACACATCATTTAACGAGTTGTTTTTTCACACGTGGAAAAAAGGTAATGCTGCAATTTAAAGTATGGGCACATTAAAGTGTGCATTTCAAAACCATAATAGGTGCGCTTTGAATCTGTAGGTCAATTTGAGCACAAAACAATAAAAATAGGTGTAGTATTTCAGAAAGGTATTATTTATTATTTACAAAATAACTGAACAGCTGGCCTCTGTGAAGGTCTGGAAAGTAATAAGGTAATCTTGTTTATTATTTAAAAAAAGGAAAAATTAAAAAGTTCCTTATCAGTTCCTGATTGTTACTCTTCACTTCTTATCCTAACTATGTTATTAGTAATGTCAGTAGAGCAAAGTGAAACAAGAAATAATTCTGTTCTCTATGCTTTATTAAAAAAAAATAAAGCTTTGTTTAAGATTGTTAAGCTCTCCCTTGGTAAGCCTTTCTAAATTACAACTGTCTAAAACGACAACTATTCCCATTCAGAACTTAATAAGCATCATTACTTCAATACACTATCACATAATGACTTGCCACACACATGTTCTACAAACATTCCTTAATATGACAGGTGATGCTTCAGTCCTGCCACACCTGGCCTGCTGTTTTTTCTGCTCATACATATTGCATTTTGACTACCTGAGACTGCCAGATTGTGGTTTGACTATTACTGAGTTCTATAAATCACTGATTTACTTGCTTTCAGAAATAAATTATAATGTATTAATATTTAGAATAAAAAAAATTATAATAAATAAATAAAATAAAAAAACACACAAGATTAAAGTTGTGACTGGGGCTTTACAATATACCTTACCTACCCTGAACATGAAATTGCCTTGAAATGGAAATGATCTGATAATGCCTAATGGCTGTGGTACATTTGCATAAAATATACACATTTTCATTAGACGTAGATTCATTTACTACAGATTACAGAACACAGTGCTAGAATGTGGAAAAAATTAAACTGATTTAAAAACATAAAAGTGCATAAGGAAGTATAATGCTTGAATAATAGGTCATCATATGTCATAAGTGCATGTGCCATACTTACTGCCCCAAGCATGATTCGCACTATGAGCCAGCGGAAAGACCAGATGGAGATGAAAGAAGGTGGGGAGTGACCGGGAGTCTGTGCAAGACTCCACAAAGGACACAGAAAAATACAGAGGAATCCTGTCTCAAGTAACTGGCTCTCCCAACCTGCATGCACATGGGCACAAAAAACATACGATAATCATACAGAATATAAAGCTGCATAGTAATAATAGTATGTTAATACTACAGAAACACGTGAAAATGGGGACAATATTAATTAAAAATCCACATAATGGTAATTGTAATGAAATATACAGTATTATACATGTTAACACCTGTTAATGGTGATAAAATAATGAACATCCAAGCAGAGCCTATCAGCTCCACTGTGAAGCTTTAAGTCCATGGTTAAGTTTACTTGGCCTCATTTAACAATCTTTTCGTAAATTTATATACATTTTTTTATGAGCATTGAAGCTGTTCTGGAAGCTCTAAAAAGGGGTGAGGACCATTTTGGGAAAGACAAGGAAGGAGTCAGAAGGGGTGTTTGGGGAAGACAAGGAAGCGGCGAGCATGGTGATGAAGATGAGGTAGCGGCGAGGATGGTGTTTGGGAAACACGAGGAAGAGGTGAGGACTTAAAGAAGTTTCTTAATCATTTAGATTTTTGGTGAACTTGTTTCCAAGACAAAGACAAAGCAAAAAATGTGACTAGACTATCTCAAATTTGAGGTGTAGTTAGAGTGGAAATTTTGATGGTGAACCCTGCACACATGTGCACATTAGCTCTCTTAGCACAGTTGCAGTAAACAGTTAAAAAAAAAAAAAAACATCACCACTATTCAATATAATCTTTTTACAAAGGTGTTCTCTAATGTCCACAAGGCCGAAGGTGGTGGTGTTGGAGAACACAAGGATGGTGTTGGAGAACCTGGGGAATGGTGTTGGAGAACATGAAGTGGTGAGGATGGTGTTGGAGAACAATAGAAAGTGGTGAGCACTGGTCCCAAAAAAACCCCAGTATATTTAATCAGTTTCTAATTATTATAGCAGTTAACTAATGCAACCAGCAACTAATGATATATGGCTTTTGCTGTCTGAGGATACTAATGTTAGCATTGTAGAGGTATGTAAATTAGTGTAGGCATTGTCTAAGGACATAATATGCTCTGGCCTATTGGTTGACCAATTGATCGGTTTGGCTGACTACTCGGCACCGATAACCGATTGCTGGAAGAGTTATTGGCAAAAATCCAAACTGATAGTTTTTCCCGGTTGTGTCCATTGCAGAGTGGCTGAGAAGAGTCTACTGACATTATACAGTATGAAAGCAGCCTCTAGAGGCGAAAAAAAAAACTATCAGAGAAAAATTGTTATTATTTGAAGTGTTTTTGATTAATTTTGGATGTCTATTTTTTTAATTTACTTTAATATTTATTCAGAGTTAATATACATTATTTAGATATTTTTCATTGTAAAAAATACAGTACATTTTCATGGTACAGCATGTACAGTATATTTTTTAAATAAAGTTCAGCAAAATTTTACTTTGACCTTGTGCCCCACGCTCCCTGGGATAGGCTCCAGGTTCCTCCGCGACCCTGAGCAAGGAGTAACCGGTAGAAGATAGATGGATGAAAATTTTACTTTGAGTGTAATGTTTTCATTCAGTATCAATTTTAAAAACTATCGATTGATTAATTGGTTATCGGCAGATACTACCCAGCTTAGTTATTGGTATCTGTAAAGTCCACTACTGGTTGACCTCTCCTCCAGCCCCATCCCAATACAGAGTGGTAATGTAGCTTACAACAGGTTATAGTCGCTGAACTGGATGTTTAGGTGGTGCTCTGAAAATAATGTGGGCTTTATAGAGAATTGGAATACTTTTGAGGGCAAGTCCGGCCTTTTTAGGGCAGGATGAAAATCTGCCCCTCATTTCTTGTAGCATAGCTCATAGTTTTGGAAGTACAAAATATGCAGTATGTATGGGTTCTAACAATACAAAATGCAGTGACTGTAGAGTCCTTATGGAGTCCTAAGGGATCTGTATGGGATCTGGACTCCATGTTGAGGAGTCTGATGGCCTGAGGAAAGCAGCTCCTCCAAAGTCTCTGAGTTTTAGCCATCAGACTACAAAAGCACTTGCCTGATAGCAGATAGTGCTTAGATAGGGCCATGCTTGTGTTTGCCTGAATGTCTGAGGATGGATATACACAGCAGTGGAAATGACCGATGTAAACTCATGGAACAAGTAGAATGGACGGCACATCATAGTCAAATGTTCCAAGTGAAGTGAGTAAGAATGCTACAGAGTGGTAATGTTCCTGGGGTCACACCATTTGTTGTTGACCATGAAACAAACCCCACCATCACTGGATTTACCGGCATCCGCTGTTCTGTCCATCTGTAGAACGGTGACGTTATCAGACGGTGTACTGGCTAGGTGCGGCACCAAGGGAGTCAGCCATGTTTCGGACAGACAGAGTATGTTACAGTTCCTAATGTCCCATTGGAATCTTATCCTGGTTCTGAAATCAGAGATCATCCATCTTGTTCTCAAGAAACTGGACATTGCTGAGCAGAATACTGGGCAGGAGATGACTGTGTGCTCTATTCCTCAGTTTGATGTGGACCCCAGCATGTTTTCCTCTGTGTTTCTCTTTATGGCACCTCTAGGGAGCTCTTGCATGTCCCCTCCATGCTGCATAGTATCTCAGATGGCCACATTGGATCGGTGGATAAAACGTTGTCAAACTGCTAAGTATAGTGGTTACCAATGTTCAAAAGTGTTCTGCTGTCATACGTGATCGGTGCAGATGTCATATGAGCAAAAGGAGATATTAGAAGTAGATTTTTTTTGATACCACAGATCATAATAGAAGATCAGATCAAAGAAGAATCAACCTTAGTAAGTCACTTTTGATACCACAGATCATAATATTCTTCTAGATCAGGGGAGTGAAACTCAAATTCTGCCTGGGGCACAACATAATTGTTTGAGACATGGAAGGGCCATAATCAGTTAAAAAAAAAAAAAAACAAACAAAAAAAAACATTCTACCAGTTAAGACAAAGGAAATTAGAATAAGATCTCCCTAGGAAAACTGGGATAATGTATTTTTTCTGTTTGAAAGCTATTAGGCAGACAGCTACACTATAAGCACAGAGGTAAGGAGGTGAGAGCCTAGTAGCTCGCAGGAGTTTACAACACACACGTTGGTTTTAACCTGCATTTCAGCACTGTGAGCTACAAGATGTCACTGCATACAGCATTGCGACTGCTACACTATGGAGCTGCTGTGAATTCTTCAGTATTAGTTTTCCAAGTTCATGCAGGCCAAATGAAACTCGGTGATGAGCTGGATTTGGCCCGCAGGCCACGTGTTATAAACATTTTGCCTTAATCACACCTGAAAATCTCATCTCATCAATATTTGATGGTGAAGTCTGCATAAAAACCTTGAAGAAGCGGAAATGGTTCTGCAAATCTTAGTTATTTAATTAATAAATTATTATACTTACCAAACGAATACCTAAAAAGCAAAAAGAAAAGAGTATACTATAACTGATATAGTAGAAAGAGTGTTCTATTTGCTAACAAAAATTAAGAAATATTTTGGTCAAATCTACTATGGACCTAATATAAAATTTAACGATCAAGTACCTTTAACATCTATTACTCTAGCTATATACTGTAGTTGCAATAACATCTCAATATGGTACTAGACTACAGCAAGTTAAATGGCATGTTGGTTGTATGTGTGTGTGTACTGTCACTCACCACAGCTGTCCAACGTTCACTATAGAGTGATATAGTATCCACAGCACTGCCATGATGATCATGTTGGCCTTCCCTAATAAGAGCACAAATCCAGAAAGTGCCAATCCTGCCAGGGCTATGCCATCAAGGTTGGCATTCATGTCTTCCCAGTCCAAGAACCACAAAATAGTGGGAGCGTATGTGAGCGCAGCCATGCTGATCTTACCCCCTACATAGCGTTTAACACTACGCAGGTAATCTTTGCAAGGTGTCAGGCCCTTCTCCCCAATCAGCTGTTTGTTCTGGTTGTAAGCCACAGTAAAGGCAACAACTACAGAAAGAAAAGGTAAGATACTGTTGCAATTGAGTTCATGGTGGAAAAACTTACATTCATTTATAATATACATATATATAAAGTTTCATGAATGAACTGCAATTGCCTGCTACAACACTATAACAATACCTACAAAGTGGCCCCTAATGATACAAACAAACAAACAAAGGCTGATGTACATAACTTTTTCTGTGGGAACCAAGGAGTTTAGAACGAGCAAAGGAACTATTAGGTTATAATAGTTAAAGACAACTGTAGGTTATATATTCTGGGTATAATTATTTTGTTCTATAAGCTACTTCTATCTAGAAACCAGATGCTATTATTGTTACGCACAACAATATGTAACACTCACAATACATGAAGGCAATAGACCGCAGTAGCACAATCCTAGTGAGCCAATAAGTCCCTGTTCGCAACCTGACCTTTTCTTTCTTATCGTATTTCTCATTTTGTTGAACTGTTTCACCACTACTGTTGTCTGACTGTGTAACTAAACTAGGAGATTCGCCCCTGTGTCTTTTCCTCAAAATGCTTTCCTTGGACTCGAAGTTTTCACTGGTAGTCGCCATACTGTAGCGTTTTCTGCGCATGCGTGCCCAGCCGTTGACTCGCGTACGATTCATATGATTCATTCTTGGTGAACCGATTCGCGAACGAATCCACAGATCACAGACGTTTCATAGGCTCGCCCAATGACAGTGAGCTCGACACATATGGAGTTAATTTTGTGCCAAACGTTCCAAAGAAAATGATTAAAATTCACACGAAAATGTTAATTATCAAAATGTAAAAAAGTATAGATTGCCAAAGTAATCAGAATTAAATGAAAAGAAAAAAATTCAAAAGGATTACTACTCATTGACTTTATACATATGCATATCTCTCTCTCTCTCTCTCTCTCTCTCTCTCATCACACACACACACACACACACACACACACACACACACATTTATATATATGCACACTTCCTATACTATACTACTATTTCCTCATTAATAAAACGTCTAAAATTTATCAATTTCTATATAAACACAAATGTCTTGTTTTAGGCTACTATATATTATTATAATAATGAGATAATGGTGCAGAATAGAAATGTGTCTTTTGTATGTTATCCATCCATCCATCCATCTTCTATACCGCGTTATCCTTTTCAGAGTCATGGGAAAACCTGGAGCCTATCCCAGGGAGGATCGGGCACAAGGTACACCCTGGAGAGGGTGCCAATCCATCGCAGGGCACAATCACATACACATTATATTCTTGTTATTTTATCTATCTATTTATTTATTTATTTATTTTACGAAATTCCATGTTAGTTGTAGACAATTGTCCTCTTTTTGAATTAAATCAATTTTCACTGCTGCCCAGCCATCTGGTGAGCACATGACACATTACCATAAGATAGCCCTTTTCTAGAAATTCAAAAGAGGCCTTCAGCTTGCCATGAAACATCTGAGAGACTGTCACTGAGTGCTTGGTGTCCATGATCATCTGGGTAAAGTGTCAATATATAAAATAAAATAAAAAAAATCATATCATACTATACTAATTAATTTGTTAATTAATTTATCTTCAGTAACTACTTTATCTACACACGCAAATGTACAACCAGCCTCTCACATGTTAGCAAGGAGCAGCAAGCCAATCCGATTAGTGATGCGGGTTAAGGAGGCAAATTTTAAAAAATTTTCTACTGCCTTTCTTGGCCAGGACACTCTTGTAAAAGAGATTCTTAATCTCAACAAGACTTTTCCTGGTTAAATAAAGGTTAAATAAAAAAAACTAACAAAAAAAAACTAAAACACAATTTTTTTTAAATACCCAATCATGTTACTGACCTGTTGCCAATTAACCTCCCGCTTTTTCTTTTAGTACCATGTATTTTCCAGCTTGTTGTTGCCCTGTCACAACTTTTTGAAATGAGTTGTATCCATGAACTTTTAAATTATCTTCTTCTTTTTTATTTTATAATGGTACATTTACTCAGTTTAAACATTTGATATGTTTTCTATGTTCTATTGTGAATAACATATGGGTTTATGAGAGATTTGCTAATCATTGCATTCTCTTTTTATTTATATTTATTTACATTTTACATTTTAGAAATCAAGGATTGGCAAAATCAGCTAAATGTACATAGAGTGTACTTCACAGTGTGGATGTGGCATTGTACTGTGTGTGGTTATAATACTGTATGGTAGTGATTGTGTTCAAGTGTGTGTGATTAGAAGTCCTGTGACTGTGAACATGACAAAGTTTGTGGGTGTTGTGAAGAGTAGTTCATGGCGGCCGTGTTGTATACTACAGTGTGTTCTGGGAAACAGAGTTTCTTTCAAATTCTGGCATTGACCTGACAGAACCTCTCCTGAGGCGCTCACTCTGGTAGCCATGCTCCTTCTAGGCCAACATCTATGATGAGGGCCTGGATGTTGTAGATGTCAGAACTAAATTTCTTGGCAGAAGATAGGGTGAAGGATGTCATGGACTGGAATCCAGCACTGTTATTCTGGACCGTAGCCTTCCCATTCTATGAGGTATTGCAGCTTTCCATTCTTGTAACACAAGTGGAATATGGTCTTTACAATATAAGCTGGTTGTTCAGCTGTGCCGGTGATGTCATGGGGGGGGGGATATCAATGCCTAATGGTCCTGGTATGACAGGTTTGAAGCATTATGGCATGTGGAATGATGGTGCTAGTCTGCAGTGTCATGGGAAATCAAGCATGTATCTTTGTTTTTTTTTAAGTTTCATTTTTATTGAACATTTCTGCTGAACACTTCTGATGAACATTTCTACAGAAGAGTTTTACATTTCTACTGAGCATTTCTGCTGAACATTTCTGCTGAGCATTTCTGCTGAACATTTCTGCTGAACATTTCTGCTGAACATTTGTAATGAACATTTCTGCTGAACATTTCTAATGAACATTTCTGCTGAACATTTCTGCTAAACATTTCTAATGAACATTTCTAATGAACATTTCTGCTGAACCTTTCTGCTGAACCTTTTCTGTCCTGTCCTCTCCTCCCTTTCCCAAAAATAAAAACAAATTGAGCAACAGCGGTAAACATTCACAGGATTTTTTTCTTTTTATACAAAGGAAAACAAAGATAAAAATATCAAAGACCCACAACCCACCCCTCCGGCTGATCATGGCTACCCATTAACTGTCGCTGGTTATAAAGATATTGTAAAATCCAACAACAGGCACTAAACTTTAAGTGGGAAGTGTCTGTAACTCCATAGAGTATGCAATGAAGGAATGCCATTCATGAAAAAACTTGTCCGTACAACCATTCATCGTATATCTTATTTTCTCGAGTTTAAAAAAAAAAAACGCATCATGTCCTTTATCCACTGTGAGATAGATGGGTATTTAGCAGACTTCCAATGCATCAGTAGGGAACGTCTTGCTATAAGGGATGTGAAAGCAATAAAATCCTTTTGTATTGAGCTCAAAGGAACTGAGGCATCAGGAATCCCAAATACAGCAATCAATGGACAAGGCTTTAAATGTACCCTGAGAATAGAGGACATGATGGTAAAAAAAAAAACAGACCAAAAACCATGGAGATCAGGACAGAAAAAAAAAACATATGGCCAAGATGACAGGGAGAGCCATGGCATTTATCACACTTGTCCTCTACATCCGGATACATCACAGACATTATTGACTTGGAAAGATGGACTCTATTTAAAACTTTGAACTGTATAAGTCCAAGACGAGCACAAGAAGTGGTAGGCTGTACCCTCCCTATAGCATAGAAGTTCCGTATTTGAAAATACCGAAAGAAATGTGTCAAGGGGAGATCATAAGTGGATACCAAATTGGCAAATCTATCAAACACACCATCAGAATACAAATTTTTATCTTGTTTAATACTCTTGTCATACCACACTGAAAATGAGGAGTCCATACACGATGGGGGAAATAGATGGTTGTTGACTAAAGGACACAAAGAGGATGCACCTACAAATTTAAAGTGCCATCTTAATTGATACCAAATCATAAGTGTGTTAAGGACAACAGGGTTATCAGTATATACAGAAAGTTTTGTAGGTAAAGAGGTGTAAAGTAGAGCAGGTAAAGAGGATTCACTACAAGAAGATAATTCCAATTTAGACCAAAAAAATCCAGGAGATTGAACCCAGTAACTAAGTTTATGGATGTGCACAGCCCAGTAATAGAATTGAAAATTTGGTAATGCAAGTCCTCCACTAAGTTTGCATTTCTGCAATAAAGATTTACTAACCCTCGGTGGCTTCCCTCCACAAATAAAACAAATTATCTTATCCAATGAATCAAATAATGATTTTGGGAGAGAAAGAGGCACTTGCTGGAACAAGAAAAGAAACTTCGGTAATATATTCATTTTGACGACATTGATCCTGCCAATTAGGGAAAGGGGTAAGTTACCCCAACTCTGAATGTTAGATTTTACCTTTGAGATAAGGGGAGTAAAGTTAGCTGATAGAAGATTAGATAGAGAACGTGCCACGTTGATACCTAGGTATTTAAAACCTGACTAATTAAATCAAAACGGTAGATCTGACTGTTGGAGAGACAAAGCTGAAGTATTGACAGGGAAACAGTTGCTTTTATCTAAATTTAGTTTATAACCACAGACAACACCAAAAGACTTCAGAACATCCAAGACAGAGGGCATAGAGGAGATAGGATCAGTTACATACAATAGCAAATCATCAGCATTTAGCGACAATTTCTACAAATATTCTACACTGTATCGAACTATTCCTTTAAAGAAGGAGGAGGATTTTAGTGTTATAGAGAGTGGCTCTATGGCAACAGCAAAAAGCAGAGGAGATAAAAGACAACCTTGGCGACTCCCTTGTCCGAGCGCAAAATAATCAGAATAAGTATCGTTTGTTTGAACCCTAGCATTAGGGGTTGAGTAAAGGAGGCTAATCCAAGAAATAAACTTATCCCCAAATCCAAACTTCCTCAGGAGTGCAAACAAATACTCCCATTCGACCCTGTCGAATGCTTTTTCAGCATCTAATGAAATCACAATCTCAGGGTGAACAGCCGAATGCTTTGAATAAATTATATTAAAGAGTGTATGGGTATTGAAAAACAATTGACATCCCTTTATAAAACCGTTCTGATCTTCAGATATAATATAAGGAAGTACATTCTCTAAACGAGCTGCCATTACTTTTGCCAACACCTTTACATCTGCATTAAGCAGTGACAGCGGTCTGTAAAAACCACAGGAGGATGGATCCTTACCCTCCTTTAGGAGCAGAGCTATCGTGACTTGTGTCAATGTTGGAGGCAAAGACCCACGTTCCAATGAGTCGTTGAACATAGCCAAAAGCAATGGAGCTAATTTTCCAATAAATGTTTTTAAAAATTCAATTGGAAACCCATCCGGGCCAGGAGCTTTGTTAGATTGCATAGATTTAACTGAAATTAAAATTTCTTCAAGAGAGAGTGGAGAGTCCAATTGCATAGCAGTATTCGAATCAATAACAGGGTTACAGAGGTTTTGAAGAAATGCATTCTCTTTAGTATTATCTGTTGGAGATTCGGACTTATAAAGCGAAGAGTAAAAAGATTTAAAAGTAGCATTAATTTCCATGGGATCTGTAGTGACAATATAATAAGTGTTTTTAATACTAGGTATGAGATGGGAAGTGGACTGTCGCCGTAGCTGATGTGCCAGTAGACGACTCGGCTTATCACCATGTTCATGATATGAACCACGAGTATGTAACAATGAGTGTTCCGCCTCTTTAGTCAAAATAAGATTAAATTCTGCCTGTAAGTCAAGACGCTGCTTAAGAAGTTCTGGGGAGAGGTTCAATGCACATCTTTGATCGAGACTACTGATTCCATATGTTGATTTATGTTAGGATTTTATGTGGGCTTAGGCATCTGGGGTTCAGTTTCTTACACCCTGGGTGTTTCTGAAGTCTTTGGTGGCCAACCAAACTCTAGTTGATATTGTGGTTGTTTCCCTCAGTGATGATCTGCAATATCTTTATTTACTTGGGCCACTTGTTCTAGTAGTCTGTGTGCACTTTCCCAAACACACAGGGAACTGGTAACCAAGCACAAATTGAAAGGGGGTTAGTTGTGTTGCTTAGTGGCATAGTTTGACGTGTGATGTGCTGCACAGGGATTGGGGAGGAGAAGATTGTGCATCTTTTAAAAAAGAGGAAGAACAAAATGTCGGCAAGAATGCGGATGTGTGGTGTGTCTGTGATTTCGTGTGTACGATTGAATGGAGAATATTTTTCCTTGTGTTTGATGGATCGAATTTAGCATATTACCCAAAGACAATTGAAATTCAGCTGTGAGTGAGGAAAAGCACAGGTCCAGTTTTTATTTTGGTCCACCACACAAAATCCACACCAATGACAATTCCCAGTAGTGATCTGACATATGTAGCTTAAGCTCCAGTATTTATAGCTTATGTACAGAGAAAATAACCAATACATTTCAGAAGGTCTCTCAAACAGTTATAATGATGTAAAAAAAAAAAAAAACCTTCTCAAACAGTTACCATTAGGCTAAAAATAGCTGCTCAAACAGTTACCATTAGGTAAAAAACAGCTGCTCAAACAGTTACCATTAGGTAAAAAAAACAAGCCTTTGACAATAACCATTAAGATTGAAAATGGGAGAGAGAGAAAAGAAAACAATTTGGAGTGATGACCTTGGTCTCACAGGTGCAGTGTGACGCAGGTATTCGTATAAATAGCTCCTCCCGGCTTCTCTCTTAAACATTCAATGCCCATGTCTACAGCATGCCTGACCCTTCCCAGCGAGACAAGAATCTTTTATCCTCTGCATTATGAGTAAGTGTCTTTGACCTTTTTTCTGTTTTTCTGGTTTATAATTTACTTTCATATCTGTTTTATATTTCTATTTTATATATGGTTATACTACTTGCAAGTGCTTTACTGTACTCCCTACTTCATAATATTATTAAATAATCCTTATAATATCTAAATACTTTTTTTTATTTATTTATTCTTGTAAAGTTCTAATGTTATGTTTGTGTGTTCGGGCCTTTGGGAGGGTGTGTTAGAGAGAGAGGGAGAGACAGAGAGAGTGTGTGTGTGCTATGTCTGCACGCCTGAACTTGAATGTGTAAGAGTGTGTGTGTTTTCTTAACGCTCTTATATTTCTCTTTGACTTAAAGTGCGAATCCTTTTCATCAATATCCACCTAATACCGCTTCTGTGTGTGTCTAGGTGCCTGCCATTTTTCCCTCTTTCCTCTATTTGAGGGGGTGGATTTGGATCTGAACACCTGCCACCAAATTGTGCATCTCACTGCTGATTTTCAATAAAATTACCTATTACTCATACTAGGTCTCACTCGTGTTTATTTTATGTATATTTTTAACCACAACATGTTTCAGTAAAATTGCTTGTTGTATTGTGCACAAGTGAAAGAAATGAGTGGTAGGATACTGTGTTGTCCTGGGTCCCTGGTAAGCTTGGAACCATATTGGAAAGGAAAGTAGAACTTTCTAGGATGTCTACTCTTGTCTATGTTATGACGGTTGTGCAAGTGGAAATGAACTAAAACAAAAGTACCTTGAGGTAAACCAGTCTGATAAGCAATTTCGCTTGATGGCCTAGGGGTATGATTCTAATTTTGGGTGAGAGTGGTCCCCAGTTGAAATCCCTGATGAGCCCTTTCCTTGCTGTTAACTCGTCCTTCTGTAATCAAGGAAAATTTTGGCCGTCACCTCAACCGAGCTTCACGACATAGTTGATGTCAAGAGGTTCTCTACTGCCAGGTTCAAATCCCTGATGAGGCTTGTATTTTTCTGAACATGCCCTTCTGAATCTGAGGGCCATTTTGCTCAAAACACCATTCAGGGAAACCCATGTTCAGGATATCCTCCCTTTCACAATGTCACCTCAGCACTCGCTTTCCTGTCAAGCTGTCCTTCTGTAACCAATTGCCATTTTGCTCGGACACCTTTCAGGGAGGCCCATTTGCAAGGACTCCCCTTATCAGGTTTAGTCTCCCAATTGGTTAGCACGTTGGAGGTCCAACTTCGGCGATGAGAACTTGCAAACTCTCTACGTCATCACAGCTTTGAAATAAAACCAGTGCTGAACGATATCATTTTGATCTCTGAAAAGAACACAAACAAATGTAGCAGGAACCTATACCACTACATGGAAATGGCTAGTGTGATGGACTAAGGTTGAAACAGCCAGATTGGCTGTTTAGCTTGTTGGGCGCAGGGATTTGATTTGATTCTCACTTTGGGTGTGACATGGCCCGGGTTGAATTCCTGAATGAGCTCTTACCTTCGTTTTAAACTGTCCCTCTGTAATCGAGGGAATTATTGCTATTCACTTCAACCACGACATAGTTACTCGAATGCCATGAGCTGTCTGCTTGGTTCTTGCATGACTGCTTGGTTCTCAAGCATCCTAAAAAGGTACAAAACCAAGATGAGAGCCAGCTTGTTTCTCAACTTGTCCTTCTGTAACAGAGTTTAATTTTGGTCATACTAGTCACCACGAGCAAGCTTTCCACATTCGTTCACATCTTTCACAGTAATATCTTGTGCAACCATCTCAAACTTTTAGCAGGAACCTACAGAACTGGAAGGACATACATTTGCAGGGTACAGTGCAACTCCAGCGGTCCATGAAACTGTACCTGTGGGTCGTTTGGATTGTTGGTCTAGTGGTATGATTCTCGCTTAGGGTGCGAGAGGTCCCGGGTTCAACTCCTGGATTAGCCCAAGTGTTACGTTCATCTGTCAACCGCTTGGCTGCTTAGTTCACGAGAGATTCAAATTGCAGATAGGTGGATGTGTTTCTTGTAACTTACTCTGCGGTACCCTGCTCACTTTTTGCTCTGACACCTTTCAGCGATGTCCAATTTCAGGAACAACCCCTTTCAGGATTGGTCTCATTATTGGGTAGCATCTTGGAGGGCCGACTTAGGAGATGAGAACTTGCCAACTCTCTACGTCATCACAGCTTTGTAATAAAGCCAGTGCTAACTTGTGCATGTTTAAATGAACAAAAATAACAGCCAGGTGGGCTATTTCACTCGTTGGTCTAGGGGTATGATTCTAATGTTGGGTGAGAGATGTCTCGGGGTTGAAATCCCTGATGAGCGCTTACTTTGCTGTTAACTCTTCCTTCTGTAATCGAGCAAATTTTTGCTCTTCACCTCAACCGAGCTGCATAATGATCTGGCTGCTTGGCTCTCAAGAGGTTCTCTCCAGAAAGTTTAAAAACCAAGATGAGCCCTTGCTTTTTTCTCAACTTTTCCTTTTGTATCTGAGGGCTGTTGTGCTCCAACACCGACACCACAAGCAAGCTATCCATCATCGTTAGTCAAATGCCATCTTGTGATGTCAACAGTCCAGCTCTGATTAAGGACTGTGTTGATGCTAGTCTGATGATCACATAAAGCCCCTTTACAGGGCATCCATGCGTTCTACCTTTGGTGTAGTGTCTTGGTGTACCAACTTCTGCTGTAAGAACCAGCAAGCTCTCCATGTCACAAAAGAAGATTCACAAGATAGTCAGTCGAATGCTGGCAAAAACCATCTTGTGATGTGAAGAATCCAGCTGTGAATAAGGAGCGCATATAGGCTTGACTACTTATCAAAGAGGCCCTTTTCAGGGAATGCACATTCCTGAAGAAATCATTTTCAGCAATGTTCCAATAGAGGATAAAAGGAGGATCGTGCACACTAATCATGAGGACAACGTAAGTTTCGAGTTCCTACCGCTTAATATTGGCTTCCTTTGTGTTCTTTGGATTGTACCTGGAAGTGTCCATCTCTGAGTCAAAAAAGTACCTAATTCAGACAAAATCAGTCAAAAGAAGACTGGTTGGGGATGTCCCCTATCCAACAGAATGTAGTTGATGGAATAATTGCAGTGGTAATAAATCATGGCTAAATAAACAACATTTGTTTGCTGGTTATGATAGGGGATAGCATGTTGCTACATTCTGGGGAATCAAAAACCCTGCTTCGGGATGTCTTCTATCTCCCAAAACAATTAGTTATAGTCCTGTTTGAATAGAGCGAAAACAGCAAAGCCCTACAGATTTTTTAAAAAAAGCACAGGTGTCTTGAACATTCTATAAGCGCAATATGTTGTGCAACTACCTGAATTGTTTAGTCTGAGCCTGCAGAACAATAAGGACAGATATTGGCAAGGTATAATAACCCTTAAACTTCATGTGGCTCGGTGGTCTAGGGGTATGATTCTCGTTTTGGGTGTGAGCGGTCCTGGGTTCGACTCCCAGGCGAGCCCAAGCTTTCCGTTGAACTTGGTACTTGCTTTGTTCACGAGAGATCGAAAAAGCTAGAAATTCCAAATAAGGTCGTCCCTCTTCAGCCGCTTTTGCTCAATACACCTTTCAGGGAAGCCTATGTTAAGGGAATGCCTGTTTCACCATGCAACCACAGCTTTGTAATAAAACCAGAGCTCAGCCATGTTACTTTGATCTATGAAGACAAATGCAAAAATAACTGTAGCAGGCACTGATACCACTAAATTGAAATGGCTAGTGTGATGGACTAAGCTTGGAACCATATTGGAAAGGAAAGTAGAACTTTCTAGGATGTCTACTGTTGTCTATGTTATGACGGTTGTGCAAGTGGAAATGAACTAAAACAAAAGTACCTTGAGGTAAACCAGTCTGATAAGCAATTTGGCTTGATGGCCTAGGGGTATGATTCTAATTTTGGGTGAGAGTAGTCCCCAGTTGAAATCCCTGATGAGCCCTTTCCTTGCTGTTAACTCTGCTTTTCTGTAATCAAGGAAAATTTTGGCCACACCTCAACCGAAGCTTCACGACATAGTTGATGTCAAGAGGTTCTCTCCTGCCAGGTTCAAATCCCTGATGAGGCTTGTATTTTTCTGAACATGCCCTTCTGAATCTGAGGGCCATTTTGCTCAAAACACCATTCAGGGAAACCCATGTTCAGGATATCCTCCCTTTCACAATGTCACCTCAGCACTCGCTTTCCTGTCAAGCTGTCCTTCTGTAACCAATTGCCATTTTGCTCAGCCACCTTTCAGGGAGGCCCATGTGCAAGGACTCCCCTTATCAGGTTTTGTCTCCCAATTGGTTAGCACGTTGGAGGTCCAACTTCGGCGATGAGAACTTGCAAACTCTCTACGTCATCACAGCTTTGAAATAAAACCAGTGCTGAACGATATCATTTTGATCTCTGAAAAGAACACAAATAAATGTAGCAGGAACCTATACCACTACATTGAAATGGCTAGTGTGATGGACTAAGGTTGAAACAGCCAGATTGGCTGTTTAGCTTGTTGGGCGCAGGGATTTGATTTGATTCTCACTTTGGGTGTGACATGGCCCGGGTTGAATTCCTGAATGAGCTCTTACCTTCGTTTTAAACTGTCCCTCTGTAATCGAGGGAATTATTGCTATTCACTTCAACCACGACATAGTTACTCGAATGCCATGAGCTGTCTGCTTGGTTCTTGCATGACTGCTTGGTTCTCAAGCGTCCTAAAAAGGTACAAAACCAAGATGAGAGCCAGCTTGTTTCTCAACTTGTCCTTCTGTAACAGAGTTTAATTTTGGTCATACTAGTCACCACGAGCAAGCTTTCCACATTCGTTCACATCTTTCACAGTAATATCTTGTGCAACCATCTCAAACTTTTAGCAGGAACCTACAGAACTGGAAGGACATACATTTGCAGGGTACAGTGCAACTCCAGCGGTCCATGACGCTATGCCTGTGGGTAGTTTGGCTCGTCGGTCTAGTGGTATGATTCTTGCTTCGGGTGCGAGAGGTCCCGGGTTCAAATCCCGGATGAGCCCAAGTGTTACATTCAACTGTCAACCAATTTGTTGCTTGGCTGCTTAGTTCACGAGAGATTCAAATTGCCCATAGGTGGATGTGTTTCTTGTAACTTACTCTGCGGTACCCTGCTCACTTTTTGCTCTGACACCTTTCAGGGATGTCCAATTTCAGGAACAACCCCTTTCAGGTTTGGTCTCATTACTGGGTAGCATCTTGGAGGGCCGACTTAGGAGATGAGAACTTGCCAACTCTCTACGTCATGACAGCTTTGTAATAAAGCCAGTGCTAACATGTGCATGTTTAAATGAACAAAAATAACAGCCAGGTGGGCTATTTCACTCGTTGGTCTAGGGGTATGATTCTAATGTTGGGTGGGTTGAAATCCCTGATGAGCCCTTACTTTGCTGTTAACTCTTCCTTCTGTAATCGAGCAAATTTTTGCTCTTCACCTCAACCGAGCTGCATAATGATCTGGCTGCTTGGCTCTCAAGAGTTTCTCTCCAGAAAGGTTCAAAACCAAGATGAGCCCTTGCTTTTTTCTCAACTTGTCCTTTTGTATCTGAGGGCTGTTGTGCTCCAACACCGACACCACAAGCATCATCATCGTTAGTCAAATGCCATCTTGTGATGTCAACAGTCCAGCTCTGATTAAGGACTGTGTTGATGCTAGTCTGATGATCACAAAAAGCCCCTTTTCAGGGCATCCGTGCGTTCTACCTTTGGTGTAGTGTCTTGGTGTACCAACTTCTGCTGTAAGAACCAGCAAGCTCTCCATGTCACAAAAGAAGATTCACAAGATAGTCAGTCGAATGCTGGCAAAAACCATCTTGTGATGTGAAGAATCCAGCTGTGAATAAGGAGCGCATATAGGCTTGACTACTTATCAAAGAGGCCCTTTTCACTGAATGCACATTCCTGAAGAAATCATTTTCAGCAATGTTCCAATAGAGGATAAAAGGAGGATCATGCACACTAATCATGAGGACAACGTAAGTTTCGAGTTCCTACCGCTTAATATTGGCTTCCTTTGTGTTCTTTGGACTGTACCTGGAAGTGTCCATCTCTGAGTCAAAAAAGTACCTAATTCAGACAAAATCAGTCAAAAGAAGACTGGTTGGGGATGTCCCCTATCCAACAGAATGTAGTTGATTGAATAATTGCAGTGGTAATAAATCATGGCTAAATAAACAACGTTTGTTTGCTGGTTATGATAGGGGATAGCTTGTTGCTACTTTCTGGGGAATCAAAAACCCTGCTTCGGGATATCTTCCATCTCCCAAAACAATTAGTTATAGCCCTGTTTGAATAGAGCGAAAACAGCAAAGCCCTACAGATTTTCTGAAAAAAAGCACAGGTGTCTTGAACATTCTATGAGCGCAATATCTTGTGCAACTACCTGAATTGTTTAGTCTGAGCCTGCAGAACAATAAGGACAGATATTAGCAAGGTATAATAATGCTTAAACTTCATGTGGCTCGTTGGTCTAGGGGTATGATTCTCGCTTTGGGTGTGAGCGGTCCTGGGTTCGACTCCCAGACGAGCCCAAGCTGTCCGTTGAACTTGGTGCTTGCTTTGTTCACGAGAGACCTCAACTGAGCTTCACGACATAGTTGATGTCAAGAGGTTCTCTCCTGCCAGGTTCAAATCCCTGATGAGGCTTATATTTTTCTGAACATGCCCTTCTGAATCTGAGGGCCATTTTGCTCAAAACACCATTCAGGGAAACCCATGTTCAGGATATCCTCCCTTTCACAATGTCACCTCAGCACTCGCTTTCCTGTCAAGCTGTCCTTCTGTAACCAATTGCCATTTTGCTCGGACACCTTTCAGGGAGGCCCATTTGCAAGGACTCCCCTTATCAGGTTTAGTCTCCCAATTGGTTAGCACGTTGGAGGTCCAGCTTCGGCGATGAGAACTTGCAAACTCTCTACGTCATCACAGCTTTGAAATAAAACCAGTGCTGAACGATATCATTTTGATCTCTGAAAAGAACACAAATAAATGTAGCAGGAACCTATACCACTACATTGAAATGGCTAGTGTGATGGACTAAGGTTGAAACAGCCAGATTGGCTGTTTAGCTTGTTGGGCGCAGGGATTTGATTTGATTCTCACTTTGGGTGTGACATGGCCCGGGTTGAATTCCTGAATGAGCTCTTACCTTCGTTTTAAACTGTCCCTCTGTAATCGAGGGAATTATTGCTATTCACATCAACCACGACATAGTTACTCGAATGCCATGAGCTGTCTGCTTGGTTCTTGCATGACTGCTTGGTTCTCAAGCGTCCTAAAAAGGTACAAAACCAAGATGAGAGCCAGCTTGTTTCTCAACTTGTCCTTCTGTAACAGAGTTTAATTTTGGTCATACTAGTCACCACGAGCAAGCTTTCCACATTCGTTCACATCTTTCACAGTAATATCTTGTGCAACCATCTCAAACTTTTAGCAGGAACCTACAGAACTGGAAGGACATACATTTGCAGTGTACAGTGCAACTCCAGCGGTCCATGGCGCTGTACCTGTGGGTCGTTTTGCTCGTTGGTCTAGTGGTATGATTCTCGCTTAGGGTGCGAGAGGTCCCGGGTTCAAATCCCGGTTGAGCCCAAGTGTTATGTTCAACTGTCAACCGCTTGGCTGCTTAGTTCACGAGAGATTCAAATTGCAGATAGGTGGATGTGTTTCTTGTAACTTACTCTGCGGTACCCTGCTCACTTTTTGCTCTGACACCTTTCAGGGATATCCAATTTCAGGAACAACCCCTTTCATGTTTGGTCTCATTATTGGGTAGCATCTTGGAGGGCCGACTTAGGAGATGAGAACTTGCCAACTCTCTACATCATCACAGCTTTGTAATAAAGCCAGTGCTAACTTGTGCATGTTTAAATGAACAAAAATAACAGCCAGGTGGGCTATTTCACTCGTTGGTCTAGGGGTATGATTCTAATGTTGGGTGGGTTGAAATCCCTGATAAGCCCTTACTTTGCTGTTAACTCTTCCTTCTGTAATCGAGCAAATTTTTGCTCTTCACCTCAACCGAGCTGCATAATGATCTGGCTGCTTGGCTCTCAAGAGGTTCTCTCCAGAAAGGTTCAAAACCAAGATGAGCCCTTGCTTTTTTCTCAACTTGTCCTTTTGTATCTGAGGGCTGTTGTGCTCCAACACCGACACCACAAGCAAGCTATCCATCATCGTTAGTCAAATGCCATCTTGTGATGTCAACAGTCCAGCTCTGATTAAGGACTGTGTTGATGCTAGTCTGATGATCACAAAAAGCCCCTTTTCAGGGCATCCATGCGTTCTACCTTTGGTGTAGTGTCTTGGTGTACCAACTTCTGCTGTAAGAACCAGCAAGCTCTCCATGTCACAAAAGAAGATTCACAAGATAGTCAGTCGAATGCTGGCAAAAACCATCTTGTGATGTGAAGAATCCAGCTGTGAATAAGGAGCGCATATAGGCTTGACTACTTATCAAAGAGGCCCTTTTCACTGAATGCACATTCCTGAAGAAATCATTTTCAGCAATGTTCCAATAGAGGATAAAAGGAGGATCGTGCACACTAATCATGAGGACAACGTAAGTTTCGAGTTCCTACCGCTTAATATTGGCTTCCTTTGTGTTCTTTGGATTGTACCTGGAAGTGTCCATCTCTGAGTCAAAAAAGTACCTAATTCAGACAAAATCAGTCAAAAGAAGACTGGTTGGGGATGTCCCCTATCCAACAGAATGTAGTTGATGGAATAATTGCAGTGGTAATAAATCATGGCTAAATAAACAACGTTTGTTTGCTGGTTATGATAGGGGATAGCTTGTTGCTACTTTCTGGGGAATCAAAAACCCTGCTTCGGGATGTCTTCCATCTCCCAAAACAATTAGTTATAGCCCTGTTTGAATAGAGCGAAAACAGCAAAGCCCTACAGATTTTCTGAAAAAAAGCACAGGTGTCTTGAACATTCTATGAGCGCAATATCTTGTGCAACTACCTGAATTGTTTAGTCTGAGCCTGCAGAACAATAAGGACAGATATTAGCAAGGTATAATAATGCTTAAACTTCATGTGGCTCGTTGGTCTAGGGGTATGATTCTCGCTTTGGGTGTGAGCGGTCCTGGGTTCGACTCCCAGACGAGCCCAAGCTGTCCGTTGAACTTGGTGCTTGCTTTGTTCACGAGAGATCGAAAAAGCTAGAAATTCCAAATAAGCTCGTCCCTCTTCAGCCGCTTTTGCTCAATAAACCTTTCAGGGAAGCCTATGTTAAGGGAATGCCTGTTTCACCATGCAACCAGAGCTCAGACATGTTACTTTGATCTCTGAAGACAAATGCAAAAATAACTGTAGCAGGCACTGATACCACTAAATTGAAATGGCTAGTGTGATGGACTAAGCTTGGAACCATATTGGAAAGGAAAGTAGAACTTTCTAGGATGTCTACTCTTGTCTATGTTATGACGGTTGTGCAAGTGGAAATGAACTAAAACAAAAGTACCTTGAGGTAAACCAGTCTGATAAGCAATTTGGCTTGATGGCCTAGGGGTATGATTCTAATTTTGGGTGAGAGTGGTCCCCAGTTGAAATCCCTGATGAGCCCTTTCCTTGCTGTTAACTCGTCCTTCTGTAATCAAGGAAAATTTTTGGCCGCACCCTCAACCGGAGCTTTACGACATAGTTGATGTCAAGAGGTTCTCTCCTGCCAGGTTCAAATCCCTGATGAGGCTTGTATTTTTCTGAACATGCCCTTCTGAATCTGAGGGCCATTTTGCTCAAAACACCATTCAGGGAAACCCATGTTCAGGATATCCTCCCTTTCACAATGTCACCTCAGCACTCGCTTTCCTGTCAAGCTGTCCTTCTGTAACCAATTGCCATTTTTCTCGGAAACCTTTCAGGGAGGCCCATTTGCAAGGACTCCCCTTATCAGGTTTTGTCTCCCAATTGGTTAGCACGTTGGAGGTCCAACTTCGGCGATGAGAACTTGCAAACTCTCTACGTCATCACAGCTTTGAAATAAAACCAGTGCTGAACGATATCATTTTGATCTCTGAAAAGAACACAAATAAATGTAGCAGGAACCTATACCACTACATTGAAATGGCTAGTGTGATGGACTAAGGTTGAAACAGCCAGATTGGCTGTTTAGCTTGTTGGGCGCAGGGATTTGATTTGATTCTCACTCTTGGGTGTGACATGGCCCGGGTTGAATTCCTGAATGAGCTCTTACCTGCTTTTAAACTGTCCCTCTGTAATCGAGGGAATTATTGCTATTCACTCCAACCACGACATAGTTACTCGAATGCCATGAGCTGTCTGTTGGTTCTTGCATGACTGCTTGGTTCTCAAGCGTCCTAAAAGGTACAAAACCAAGATGAGAGCCAGCTTGTTTCTCAACTTGTCCTTCTGTAACAGAGTTTAATTTTGGTCATACTAGTCACCACGAGCAAGCTTTCCACATCCGTTCACATCTTTCACAGTAATATCTTGTGCAACCATCTCAAACTTTTAGCAGGAACCTACAGAACTGAAAGGACATACATTTGCAGTGTACAGTAAGCGTCCATCACTGTACCTGGGGTCGTTTGGCTCGTTGGTCTAGTGGTATGATTCTCGCTTAGGGTGCGAGAGGTCCCGGGTTCAAATCCCGGATGAGCCCAAGTGTTACTGTCAACCGCTTAGTTCACGAGAGATTCAAATTGCAGATAGGTGGATTTTTTTCTTGCAACTTACTCTGTGGTACCCTGCTCACTTTTTGCTCTGACACCTTTCAGGGATGTCCAATTTCAGGAACAACCCCTTTCAGGTTTGGTCTCATTATTGGGTAGCATCTTGGAGGGCCGACTTAGGAGATGAGAACTTGCCAACTCTCTACATCATCACAGCTTTGTAATAAAGCCAGTGCTAACTTGTGCATGTTTAAATGAACAAAAATAACAGCCAGGTGGGCTATTTCACTCGTTGGTCTAGGGGTATGATTCTAATGTTGGGTGGGTTGAAATCCCTGATGAGCCCTTACTTTGCTGTTAACTCTTCCTTCTGTAATCGAGCAAATTTTTGCTCTTCACCTCAACCGAGCTGCATAATGATCTGGCTGCTTGGCTCTCAAGAGGTTCTCTCCAGAAAGGTTCAAAACCAAGATGAGCCCTTGCTTTTTTCTCAACTTGTCCTTTTGTATCTGAGGGCTGTTGTGCTCCAACACCGACACCACAAGCAAGCTATCCATCATCGTTAGTCAAATGCCATCTTGTGATGTCAACAGTCCAGCTCTGATTAAGGACTGTGTTGATGCTAGTCTGATGATCACAAAAAGCCCCTTTTCAGGGCATCCATGCGTTCTACCTTTGGTGTAGTGTCTTGGTGTACCAACTTCTGCTGTAAGAACCAGCAAGCTCTCCATGTCACAAAAGAAGATTCACAAGATAGTCAGTCGAATGATGGCAAAAACCATCTTGTGATGTGAAGAATCCAGCTGTGAATAAGGAGCGCATATAGGCTTGACTACTTATCAAAGAGGCCCTTTTCACTGAAATGCACATTCCTGAAGAAATCATTTTCAGTTCAATGTTCCAATAGAGGATAAAATGAGGATCGTGCACACTAATCATGAGGACAACGTAGTTTCGAGTTCCTACCGCTTAATATTGGCTTCCTTTGTGTTCTTTGGATTGTACCTGGAAGTGTCCATCTCTGAGTCAAAAAAGTACCTAATTCAGACAAAATCAGTCAAAAGAAGACTGGTTGGGGATGTCCCCTATCCAACAGAATGTAGTTGATGGAATAATTGCAGTGGTAATAAATCATGGAATAAGGACAAATAAACAACGTTTGTTAGCTGTTATAAGGGAGGCAAACTGTTTTTCGAATCTTCCACTAATTTTTTTTAAACACTATTTCACAGATTTTCTGAAAAACAGCACAGGTGATCTTGAACATTCTATGGCCCCAATATCTTGTGCAACTACCTCAATTGTTTAGTCTGAGCCTGCAGAACAATAAGGACAGATATTAGCAAGGTATAATAATCGCTTAAACTTCATGTGGCTCGTTGGTCTAGGGGTATGATTCTTGCTTTGGGTGTGAGCGGTCCTGGGTTCTGACTCCCAGAGCCCAAGCTTTCCGTTGAACTTGGTACTTGCTTTGTTCACGAGACAAAAAGCTAGAAATTCCAAATAAGCCTCGTCCCTCTTCAGCCGCTTTTGCTCAATACACCTTTTCAGGGAAGTCTATGTTAAGGGAATGCCTGTTTCACCATGCAACCACAGCTTTGTAATAAAACCAGAGCTCAGCCATGTTACTTTGATCTCTGAAGACAAATGCAAAATAACTGTAGCAGGCGCTGATACCCTACATTGAAATGGCTAGTGTGATGGACTTAGCTTGGAACCATATTGGAAAGGAAAGTAGAACTTTCTAGGATGTCTACTTGTCTATGTTATGACGGTTGTGCAAGTGGAAATGAACTAAAACAAAAGTACCTTGAGGTAAACCAGTCTGATAAGCAATTTGGCTTGATGGCCTAGGGGTATGATTCTAATTTTGGGTGAGAGTGGTCCCCAGTTGAAATCCCTGATGAGCCCCTTTCCTTGCTGTTAACTCATCCTTCTGTAATCAAGGAAAATTTTTGCCGTCACCTCAACCGAAGCTTCACCATATTAGTGATGTCAAGAGGTTCTCTCCTGCCAGGTTCAAATCCCTGATGAGGCTTGTATTTTTCTGAACATGCCCTTCTGAATCTGAGGAGGGCCATTTTGCTCAAAACACCATTCAGGGAAACCCATGTTCAGGATATCCTCCCTTTCACAATGTCACCTCAGCACTCGCTTTCCTGTCAAGCTGTCCTTCTGTAACCAATTGCCATTTTTCTCGGAAACCTTTCAGGGAGGCCCATTTGCAAGGACTCCCTTATCAGGTTTTGTCTCCCAATTGGTTACCCGTTCGGAGGTCCAACTCGGCGATGAGAACTTGAAACTCTCTACGTCATCACAGCTTTGAAATAAAAACCAGTGCTGAACGATATCATTTTGATCTCTGAAAAAGAACACAAATAAATGTAGCAGGAACCTATACCACTACATTGAAATGGCTAGTGTGATGGACTAACGTTCAGAATAGCTGTTAATGTTAGCTTGGTGACTGATTTGATTCTCACTTTGGGTGTGACATGGCCCGGGTTGAATTCCTGAATGAGCTCTTACCTTCGTTTAAACTGTCCCTCTGTAATCGAGGGAATTATTGCTATTCACTTCAACCACCGAACATAGTTACCGAATGCCATGAGCTGTCTGCTTGGGTCCTGCATGACTGCTTGGTTCTCGCACGTCCTAAAAGGTACAAAACCAAGACAGAGCCAGCTGCAGCTTGAACTCCTCAACTTCCTTCTGTAACAACAGATTTTGGTCATACTAGTCACCACAAGCAAGCTTTCCACATTCGTTCACATCTTTCACAGTAATATCTTGTGCAACCATCTCAAACTTTTAGCAGGAACACTACAGAACTGGAAGGACATACATTTGCAAGGGCACAGGGTACAACTCCAGCGGTCCATGGCGCTGTTACCTGTGGGGTCGCTTTTTGGCGGTGGGTCGTTGGTTTATGGGGATTCTGCGCTTAGGGTGCGAGAGGTCCGGGTTCAAATCCCGAATGAGCCCAAGTGTTACAACTGTCGAACCGCTCTCCAGATTCAAATTGCAGATAGGTGGATTTTTTCTTGCAACTTACTCTGTGGTACCCTGCTCACTTTTTGCTCTGACACCTTCAGGAATGTCCAATTTCGGAACAACCCCCCTTCAGGTTTGGTCTCATTATTGGGTAGCATCTTGAGGGCCGACTTAGGAGATGAGAACTTGCCAACTCTCTACATCATCACAGCTTTGTAATAAAGCCAGTGCTAACTTGTGCATGTTTAAATGAACAAAAATAACAGCCAGGTGGGCTATTTCACTCGTTGGTCTAGGGTATGATTCTAATGTTGGGTGAGTTGAAATCCTTGATGAGCCTTACTTTGCTGTTAAATCTTCCTTCTGTAATGCGAGCAAATTTTCTCTCACTCCCAACCGACGTGCATAATGATCTGGCTGCTTGGCTCTCAAGAGGTTCTCTCCAGAAAGGTTCAAAACCAAGATGAGCCCTTGCTTTTTTCTCAACTTGTCCTTTTGTATCTGAGGGGTGTTGTGCCCAACACCGACGAAAACAAGTATCCATCATCTTAGCTCAAATGCCATCTTGTGAATGTCAACAGTCCAGCTCTGTTAAGGACTGTGTTGATGCTAGTCTGATAATGATCAAAAAAGCCCCTTTTCAGGGCATCCTTTTATCTTTCTACCTTTGGTGTAGTGTCTTGGTGTACCAACTTCTGCTGTAAGAACCAGCAAGCTCTCCATGTCACAAAAGAAGATTCACAAGATAGTCAGTCGAATGATGGCAAAAACCATCTTGTGATGTGAAAGAATCCAGCTGTGAATAAGGAGCGATATAGGCTTGACTACTTATCAAAGAGGCCCTTTTTCACTGAATGCACATTCCTGAAGAAATCATTTTCAGCAATGTTCCAATAGAGGATAAAAGGAGGATCGTGCACACTAATCATGAGGACAACGTAAGTTTCGAGTTCCTACCGGTTAATATTGGCTTCCTTTGTGTTCTTTGGATTGTAAAGCAGTGTCCATCTCTGAGTCAAAAAGTACCTAATTCAGACAAAATCAGTCAAAAGAAGACTGGTTGGGGATGTCCCCTATCCAACAGAATGTAGTTGATGGAATAATTGCAGTGGTAATAAATCATGGCTAAATAAACAACGTTTGTTTCTGTTGGTTATGATAGGGGATAGCTTGTTGCTACTTTCTGGGGAATCAAAAAACCTGCTTCGGGATATCTTCCATCTCCCAAAACAATTAGTTATAGCCCTGTTTGAATAGAGCGAAAACAGCAAAGCCCTACAGATTTTCTGAAAAAGCAACGGTGTCTTGAACATTCTATGAGCGCAAATATCTTGTGCAACTACCTCAATTGTTTAGTCTGAGCCTGCAGAACAATAAGGACAGATATTAGCAAGGTATAATAATGCTTAAAACTTCATGTGGCTCGTTGGTCTAGGGGTATGATTCTTGCTTTGGGTGTGAGCGGTCCTTGGTTCACTCCCCAGACCGAGCCCAAGCTCGTTGAACTTGGTACTTTCTTGTTCACGGGAGATCGAAAAGCTAGAAATTCCAAATAAGCTCGTCCCTCTTCAGCCGCTTTTGCTCAATAAACCTTTCAGGGAAGCCTATGTTAAGGGAATGCCTGTTTCACCATGCAACCAGAGCTCAGACATGTTACTTTGAACTCTCAAGACAAAAGCATAGTAGCACAATAATACCACACAAAAATAAATTGAAATAGCTAGTGTGATGGACTAAGCTTTGGAACCATATTGGAAAGGGAAAGTAGAACTTTAGGATGTCTACACTTGTCTACACTTTGAATGATTCTCGCTAGGGTGCGAGAGGTCCCGGTTAAATCCCGGATGAGCCCAGGTGAAGTGTTACTGTAAACCGCTTAGTTCACACGAGATTCAAATTGCAGATAGGTGAGGGGATTTTTCTTGCAACTTACTCTGTGGTACCCTGCTCACTTTTTTGCTCTGACACCTTTCAGGGATGTCCAATTTCAGTGAACAACCCCTTTCAGGTTTGGTCTCATTATGGGTAGCATCTTGGAGGGGCCGAACTAGGAGATGAGAACCTGCCAACTCTCTACATCATTACAGCTTTGCACAGCCAGTGCTAACTTGTGCATGTTTAAATGAACAAAAATAACAGCCAGGTGGGCTACCTGTTCGGTATCGGGGTATGATTCTAATGTTGGGTGGGTTGAAATCCCTGATGAGCCCTTACTTTGCTGTTAACTCTTCCTTCTGTAATCGAGCAAATTTTTGCTCTTCACCTCAACCCGAGCTGCAGCAATGATTCTGCTGGCTCGGCCTCAAGAGGTCCTCTCCAGAAAGGTTCAAAACCAAGATGAGCCCTTGCTTTTTTCTCAACTTCTCCTTTTGTATCTGAGGGCTGTTGTGCTCACAACACCCACACCACACAAGCGCTATCCATCATCGTTAGTCAAATGCCATCTTAGGATGTCAACAGTCCAGCTCTGATTAAGGACTGTGTTGATGCTAGTCTGATGATCACAAAAAGCCCCTTTTCAGGGCACCCATGCGTTCTACCAATTGGTGTGAGGTTCTTGGGTACCAACTTGCTGTAAGAACCAGCAAGCTCTCCATGACCAAAAAGAAGATCCCGCAACATAGATAGTCGAATGCTGGCAAAACCATCTTGTGATGTGAAGAATCCAGCTGTGAATAAAGAGCGCATATAGGCTTGACTACTTACGCAAGAGGCCCTTTAGGGAATGCACACATCCCTGAAAAATAATTTTCAGCCAATGTTCCAATAGAGGATAAAAGGAGGATCGGGCACACTAATCAATGAGGACAAGGTAAGTTTCGAGTTCCTACCGCTTAATATTGGCTTCCTTTGTGTTCTTGGAGGGACCTGGAAGTGTCCATCTCTGAGTCAAAAAGTACCTAATTCAGACAAAATCAGTCAAAAGAAGACTGGTTGGGGATGTCCCCTATCCAACAGAATGGAGAGTTGATGGAATAATTGCAGTGGTAATAAATCATGGCTAAATAAACAACATCGGTTTTTTGTTGGTATAGGGAAAAGGGGAATGGCACACCTTGCTACACTCTGGGGAAATCAAAAACCCTGCTTCGATGTCTTCTATCTCCCAAAACAATTAGTTATAGTCCTGTTTGAATAGAGCAAAAGAAAGCCCTAAGTTAAAACACAAAAAAGCCCCAAATTTTAAAAAAGAAAAGGCAACAGGTGCTAGACCCACAAAAAAAGCACAGGGGAACATTCTATAAGCGCAATATGTTGTGCAACTACCTGAATTGTTTAGTCTGAGCCTGCAGAACAATAAGGACAGATATTAGCAAGGTATAATAACCCTTAAACTTCATGAACTAGATGCCTCGCTGGGTGTGAGCATCCTGGGTGGGAGGATCTGGCCCCGCAGCGCCCAAGCTTTCCGCTGAATTTGTTACCTTGCTTTGTTCACGTAGATCAAAAACTAGCTAAAAATTCCAAAAATAAGGTCGCCCCCTCTCAAGCTGCTTTGCTCAATACACCTTCAGGGAAGCCTAAGGTAAGGGGAATGCCTGTTTCACCATGCAACCACAGCTTTGTATTAAAACCAGAGCTCAGCGCATGTTACTACTTGATCTATGAAGACAAATGCAAAAATAACTGTAGCAGGCACTGATACCACTAAATTGAAATGGCTAGTGTGATGGACTAAGCTTGAACCATATTGAAAAGGAAAGTAGAACTTTCTAGGATGTCTACCTTGTCTATGTTATGACGGTTGTGCAAGCATGGAAATGAACTAAAACAAAAGTACCTGAGGTAAACCAGTCTGATAAGCAATTTGGCTTGATGGCCTAGGGTATGATTTCTAATTTTTGGGTGAGAGTGGTCCCCAGTTGAAACCCTGATGAGCCCTTTCCTTGCTGTTAACTCGCCTTTCTGTAATCAAGGAAATTTTTGGCCGTCACCTCAACCGAGCTTCAACGACATAGTTGATGTCAAGAGGTTCTCTCCTGCCAGGTTCAAATCCCTGATGAGGCTTGTATTTTTCTGAACATGCCCTTCTGAATCTGAGGGCCATTTTGCTCAAAAACACCATTCAGGGAAACCCATGTTCAGGATATCCTCCCTTTCACAATGTCACCTCAGCACCTGCCTCTCCGTCAAGCTGTCCTTCTGTAACCAATGCTATTTTGCTCGAGACACTCTTCAGGGAGGGCCCATGTGCAAGGACTCCCTTATCAGGTTTTGTCTCCCAATTGGTTAGCACGTTGGAGGTCCAACTTCGCGATGAGAACTTGGCAAACTCTACGCCATCACAGCTTTGAAATAAAACCAGTGCTGAACGATATCATTTTGATCTCTGAAAAGAACACAAATAAATGTAGCAGGAACCTATACCACTACATTGAAATGGCTAGTGTGATGGATTAAGGTTGAAACAGCCAGATTGGCTGTTTAGCTTGTTGGGCGAAGGATTTGATTTGATTCTCACTTTGGTGTGACATGGCCCGGGTTGAATTCCTGAATGAGCTCTACTCTTCGTTTTTAAACTGTCCCTCTGTAATCGAGGGAATTATTGCTATTCACTTCAACCACCCACATAGTTACTCAATGCCATGAGCTGTCTGCTTTGTTCTTGCATGACTGCTTGGTTCTCAAGCGGTCCTAAAAGGTACAAAACCAAGATGAGAGCCAGCTTGTTTCTCAACTTGTCCTTCTGTAACAGAGTTTAATTTTGGTCATACTAGTCACCACGAGCAAGCTTTCCACATCTGTTCAACATCTTTCACAGTAATATCTTGTGCAAACCATCTCAAACTTTTTAGCAGGAACCTACAGAACTGGAAGGACATACATTTGCAGGGTACAGTGCAACTCCAGCGGTCCATGACGCTATGCCTGTGGGTAGTTTGGCCTGTTGGTCTAGTGGTATGATTCTTGCTTCGGTGCGAGAGGTCCCGGTTCCAAACCGATGAGCCCAAGTGTTACATCTCAACTGTCAACCAATTTGTTGCTTGGCTGCTTAGTTCACGAGATATCAAATTGCCCATAGGTGGATGTGTGTTTTGTAACTTACTCTGCGGTACCCCTGCTCACTTTTTGCTCTGACACCTTCAGGGATGTCCATTTCAGGAACAACCCTTTCAGGTTTGGTCTCATTACTGGGTAGCATCTTTGAGGGCCGACTTAGGAGATGAGAACTTGCCAACCTCTACATCATGACAGCTTTGTAATAAAGCCAGTGCTAACATGTGCATGTTTAAATGAACAAAAATAACAGCCAGGTGGGCTATTTCACTCGTTGGTCTAGGGTATGATTCTAATGTTGGGTGAGAGATGTCCCGGTTGAAATCCCTGATGAGCCCTTTACTTTGCTGTTAACTCTTCCTTCTGTAATCGAAAGCAAATTTTTGCTCTTCACCTCAAACCGAGCTGCATAATGATCTGGCTGCTTGGCTCTCAAGAGTAGTTTCTCCAGAAAGGTTCAAAACCAAGATGAGCCCTGCTTTTTCTCAACTTGTCCTTTTGTATCTGAGGGCTGTTGTGCTCCAACAACCACACCACAAGCATCATCATCATTTAGTCAAATGCCATCTTGTGATGTCAACAGTCCAGCTCTGAGAGTAAGGACTGTGTTGAAGTCTGATGATCACAAAAGCCCCTTTTCAGGGCATCCTGCGTTTCTTACCTTTGGTGTAGTGTCTTGGTGTACCAACTTCTGCTGTAAGAACCAGCAAGCTCTCCATGTCACAAAAGAAGATTCACAAGATAGCAGTCAGAATGCTGGGCAAAAACCATCTTGTGATGTGGAAGAATCCAGCTGTGAATAAGGAGCGCATATAGGCTTGACTACTTATCAAAGAGGCCCTTTTCACTGAATGCACATTCCTGAAGAAATCATTTTCAGCAATTGTTCCAATAGAGGATAAAAGGAGGATCATGCACACACAATCATGAGGACAACGTAAGTTTCTGAGTTTCCTACCGCTAATATTGGCTTCCTTTGTGTTCTTTGGACTGTACCTGGAAGTGTCCATCTCTGAGTCAAAAAGTACCTAATTCAGACAAAATCAGTCAAAAGAAGACTGGTTGGGGATGTCCCCTATCCAACAGAATGTAGTTGATTGAATAATTGCAGTGGTAATAAACAGTCATGGCTAAATAAACAACGTTTGTTTGCTGGTTATGATAGGGGATAGCTTGTTGCTACTTTCTCTGGGGAATCAAAACCCTGCTTCCGGATATCTTCCATCTCCCAAAACAATTAGTTATAGCCCTGTTTGAATAGGAGTCAAAACAGCAAAGCCCTACAGATTTTCTGAAAAAGCACAGGTGTCTTGAACATTCTATAGAGCGCAATATCTTGTGCAACTACCTCAATTGTTTAGTCTGAGCCTGCAGAACAATAAGGACAGATATTAGCAAGGTATAATAATGCTTTAAACTTCATGTGGCCTTGGTCTAGGGTATGATTCTCGCTTTGGTGTGAGCGGTCCCGGGTCCGACTCCCAGATGAGCCCAAGCTGTCCGTTGAACTTGGTGCTTGCTTTGTTCACGAGACCTCAACCGAGCATCACGATGCATAGTTGATGTCAAGAGGTTCTCTCCTGCCAGGTTCAAATCCCTGATGAGGCTTATATTTTTCTGAACATGCCCTTCTGAATCTGAGGGCCATTTGCTCAAAAACACCATTCAGGGAAACCCATGTTCAGGATATCCTCCCTTCACAATGTCACCTCAGCACTCGCTTCCTGTCAAGCTGTCCTTCTGTAACCAATTGCCATTTTGCTCGGACACCTTTCAGGGAGGCCCATTTTGCAAGGACTCCCTTATCAGGTTTAGTCTCCCAATTGGTTAGTACGTTGGAGGTCCAGCTTCAGCGATGAGAACTTGAGAACTCTTCTTACCGTCATCACAGCTTTGAAATAAAACCAGTGTTGAACGATATCATTTTGATCTCTGAAAAGAACACAAATAAATGTAGCAGGAACTTATACCACTACATTGAAATGGCTAGTGTGATGGATTAAGGTTGAAACAGCCAGATTGGCTGTTTAGCTTGTTGGGCTTAGGATTGATTTGATTCTCACTTTGGGTGTGACATGGCCCCGGGTTGAATTCCTGAATGAGCCCTACCTTCGCTTTTAAACTGTCCTCTGTAATCGAGGGAATTATTGCTATTCACATCAACCACGACATAGTTACTTCCAATGCCATGAGCTGTCTGCTTTGGTTCTTGCATGACTGCTTGGTTCTCGT
Organism: Ameiurus melas; assembly: GCA_012411365.1. Taxonomy (NCBI): domain Eukaryota; kingdom Metazoa; phylum Chordata; class Actinopteri; order Siluriformes; family Ictaluridae; genus Ameiurus; species Ameiurus melas. The sequence continues at coordinate 31,882,231 of CM022760.1, read as the reverse complement.
GCCGCCCTAAAGGTGGCAAAACCAAGATGAGAGCCAAGCTTGTTTCTCAACTTGTCCTTCTTGTAACAGAGTTTAATTTTGGTCATACTAGTCACCACGAGCAAGCTTTCCACATTCGTTCACATCTTTCACAGTAATATCTTGTGCAACCATCTCAAACTTTTAGCAGGAACCTACAGAACTGGAAGGACATACATTTGCAGTGTACAGTGCAACCCAGCGGTCCATGGCGCCTGTACCTGTGGGTCGCTTTTGCTTGCTGGTCTAGGTGGTATGATTCTCGCTTTTAGGGTGCTAGAGGTCCCCGGGTTCAAACCCGTTGAGCCCAAAGTGTAATGTTCAACTGTCAACCGCTTGGCTGCTTAGTTCACGAGAGATTCAAATTGCAGATAGGTGGATGTGTTTCTTGTAACTTACCTCGCGGTACCCTGCTCACTTTTTGCTCTGACACCTTTCAGGATATCCAATTTCAGGAACAACCCCTTTCATGTTTGGTCTCATTATTGGGTAAGCATCCTTGAGGGCCGACTTAGGAGATGAGAACTTGCCAACTCTCTACATCATCACAGCTTTGTAATAAAGCCAGTGCTAACTGGTGCATGTTTAAATGAACAAAAATAACAGCCAGGTGGGCTATTTCACTCGTTGGTCTAGGGTATGATTCTAATGTTGGGTGGTTGAAATCCCTGATAAGCCCTTACTTTGCTGTTAACTCTTTCCTTCTGTAATCGAGCAAATTTTGCTCTTCACCTCAACCGAGCTGCATAATGATCTGGCTGCTTGGCTCTCAAGAGGTTCTCTCAATTCAGACAAAATCAAACAAAAGAAGACTGTTGGGGATGTCCCCTATCCAACAGAATGTAGTTGATGGAATAATTGCAGTGGTAATAAATCATGGCTAAATAAACAACGTTTGTTTGCTGGTTATGATAGGGGATAGCTTGTTGCTACTTTCTGGGGAATCAAAACCCTGCTTCGGGATGTCTCCATCTCCCAAAAACAATTAGAAGAAAAATCACGTTTGAATAGAGCTAAAACAGCAAAGCCCTCACAGATTTTCTCTGAAAAGTAACAGGTGTTCTGGAACGCTTAGGGTGCGAGAGGTCCGGTTCAAATCGGATGAGCCCAAGTGTTACGTTCAACTGTCAACAGCTTGCTTAGTTCCGAGAGATTCAAATTGCAGATAGGTGGAACTTACTCTGTGGTTGTCATGGACAACCTTTCAGGGATGTCCAATTAGGAAAAGAACCCCTTTCAGGTTTGTTCTCATTATTGGTTGTTAGGCCGACTTAGGAATGAGAAATTGAACTCTAATCATACCAATAAAGCCAGTCTGATAACAATGGGCTATTGGTCTAGGGGTATGATTCTAATGTTGGGTGAGAGATGTCTCGGGGTTGAAATCCCTGATGAGCCCTTACTTTGCTGTTAACTCTTCCTTCTGTAATCGAGCAAATTTTTGCTCTTCACCTCAACCGAGCTGCATAATGATCTGGCTGCTTGGCTCTCAAGAGGTTCTCTCCAGAAAGGTTCAAAACCAAGATGAGCCCTTGCTTTTTTCTCAACTTGTCCTTTTGTATCTGAGGGCTGTTGTGCTCCAACACCGACACCACAAGCAAGCTATCCATCATCGTTAGTCAAATGCCATCTTGTGATGTCAACAGTCCAGCTCTGATTAAGGACTATGTTGATGCTAGTCTGATGATCACAAAAGCCCCTTTTCAGGGCATCCATGCGTTCTACCTTTGGTGTAGTGTCTTGGTGTACCAACTTCTGCTGTAAGAACCAGCAAGCTCTCCGTGTCACAAAGAAGATTCACAAGATAGTCAGTCGAATGCTGGCAAAAACCATCTTGTGATGTGAAGAATCCAGCTGTGAATAAAAGGCATATAGGCTTGACTACTTATCAAAGAGGCCCTTTTCAGGGAATGCACATTCCTGAAGAAATCATTTTCAGCAATGTTCCAATAGAGGATAAAAGGAGGATCGTGCACACTAATCATGAGGACAACGTAAGTTTCGAGTTCCTACCGCTAATATTGGCTTCCTTTGTGTTCTTTGGATTGTACCTGGAAGTGTCCATCTCTGAGTCAAAAAAGTACCTAATTCAGACAAAATCAGTCAAAAGAAGACTGGTTGGGGATGTCCCCTATCCAACAGAATGTAGTTGATGGAATAATTGCAGTGGTAATAAATCATGGCTAAATAAACAACGTTTGTTTGCTGGTTATGATAGGGGATAGCTTGTTGCTACTTTCTGGGGAATCAAAAACCCTGCTTCGGGATGTCTTCTATCTCCCAAAACAATTAGTTATAGCCCTGTTTGAATAGAGCGAAAACAGCAAAGCCCTACAGATTTTCTGAAAAAAGCACAGGTGTCTTGAACATTCTATGAGCGCAATATCTTGTGCAACTACCTGAATTGTTTAGTCTGAGCCTGCAGAACAATAAGGACAGATATTAGCAAGGTATAATAACACTTAAACTTCATGTGGCTCGTTGGTCTAGGGGTATGATTCTCGCTTTGGGTGTGAGCGGTCCTGGGTTCGACTCCCAGACGAGCCCAAGCTTTCCGTTGAACTTGGTACTTGCTTTGTTCACGAGAGATCGAAAAAGCTAGAAATTCCAAATAAGCTTGTCCCTCTTCAGCTGCTTTTGCTCAATACACCTTTCAGGGAAGCCTATGTTAAGGGAATGCCTGTTTCACCATGCAACCACAGCTTTGTAATAAAACCAGAGCTCAGCCATGTTACTTTGATCTCTGAAGACAAATGCAAAATAACTGTAGCAGGCGCTGATACCACTAAATTGAAATGGCTAGTGTGGGCGTGATGGACTAAGCTTGGAACCATATTGGAAAGGAAAGTAGAACTTTCTAGGATGTCTACTCTTGTCTATGTTATGACGGTTGTGCAAGTGGAAATGAACTAAAACAAAAGTACCTTGAGGTAAACCAGTCTGATAAGCAATTTGGCTTGATGGCCTAGGGGTATGATTCTAATTTTGGGTGAGAGTGGTCCCCAGTTGAAATCCCTGATGAGCCCTTTCCTTGCTGTTAACTCGTCCTTCTGTAATCAAGGAAAATTTTGGCCGTCACCTCAACCGAGCTTCACGACATAGTTGATGTCAAGAGGTTCTCTCCTGCCAGGTTCAAATCCCTGATGAGGCTTGTATTTTTCTGAACATGCCCTTCTGAATCTGAGGGCCATTTTGCTCAAAACACCATTCAGGGAAACCCATGTTCAGGATATCCTCCCTTTCACAATGTCACCTCAGCACTCGCTTTCCTGTCAAGCTGTCCTTCTGTAACCAATTGCCATTTTTCTCGGAAACCTTTCAGGGAGGCCCATTTGCAAGGACTCCCCTTATCAGGTTTTGTCTCCCAATTGGTTAGCACGTTGGAGGTCCAACTTCGGCGATGAGAACTTGCAAACTCTCTACGTCATCACAGCTTTGAAATAAAACCAGTGCTGAACGATATCATTTTGATCTCTGAAAAGAACACAAATAAATGTAGCAGGAACCTATACCACTACATTGAAATGGCTAGTGTGATGGACTAAGGTTGAAACAGCCAGATTGGCTGTTTAGCTTGTTGGGCGCAGGGATTTGATTTGATTCTCACTTTGGGTGTGACATGGCCCGGGTTGAATTCCTGAATGAGCTCTTACCTTCGTTTTAAACTGTCCCTCTGTAATCGAGGGAATTATTGCTATTCACTTCAACCACGACATAGTTACTCGAATGCCATGAGCTGTCTGCTTGGTTCTTGCATGACTGCTTGGTTCTCAAGCGTCCTAAAAAGGTACAAAACCAAGATGAGAGCCAGCTTGTTTCTCAACTTGTCCTTCTGTAACAGAGTTTAATTTTGGTCATACTAGTCACCACGAGCAAGCTTTCCACATTCGTTCACATCTTTCACAGTAATATCTTGTGCAACCATCTCAAACTTTTAGCAGGAACCTACAGAACTGGAAGGACATACATTTGCAGGGTACAGTGCAACTCCAGCGGTCCATGGCGCTGTACCTGTGGGTCGTTTGGCTCGTTGGTCTAGTGGTATGATTCTCGCTTAGGGTGCGAGAGGTCCCGGGTTCAAATCCCGGATGAGCCCAAGTGTTACGTTCAACTGTCAACCGCTTGGCTGCTTAGTTCACGAGAGATTCAAATTGCAGATAGGTGGATGTGTTTGCGTAACTTACTCTGTGGTACCCTGCTCACTTTTTGCTCTGACACCTTTCAGGGATGTCCAATTTCAGGAACAACCCCTTTCAGGTTTGTTCTCATTATTGGTTAGCATCTTGGAGGGCCGACTTAGGAGATGAGAACTTGCCAACTCTCTACATCATCACAGCTTTGTAATAAAGCCAGTGCTAACTTGTGCATGTTTAAATGAACAAAAATAACAGCCAGGTGGGCTATTTCACTCGTTGGTCTAGGGGTATGATTCTAATGTTGGGTGAGAGATGTCTCGGGGTTGAAATCCCTGATGAGCCCTTACTTTGCTGTTAACTCTTCCTTCTGTAATCGAACGAAATTTTTGCTCTTCACCTCAACCGAGCTGCATAATGATCTGGCTGCTTGGCTCTCAAGAGGTTCTCTCCAGAAAGGTTCAAAACCAAGATGAGCCCTTGCTTTTTCTCAACTTGTCCTTTTTGTATCTGAGGGCTGTTGTGCTCCAACACCGACACCACAAGCAAGCTATCCATCATCGTTAGTCAAATGCCATCTTGTGATGTCAACAGTCCAGCTCTGATTAAGGACTATGTTGATGCTAGTCTGATGATCACAAAAAGCCCCTTTTCAGGGCATCCATGCGTTCTACCTTTGGTGTAGTGTCTTGGTGTACCAACTTCTGCTGTAAGAACCAGCAAGCTCTCCGTGTCGCCCAAGAAAAATTCACAAGATAGTCAGTCGAATGCTGGCAAAAACCATCTTGTGATGTGAAGAATCCAGCTGTGAATAAAGAGCGCAAGCTTGAACTACTTATCAAAGAGGCCCTTTTCAGGGAATGCACATTCCTGAAGAAATCATTTTCAGCAATGTTCCAATAGAGGATAAAAGGAGGATCGTGCACACTAATCATGAGGACAACGTAAGTTTCGAGTTCCTACCGCTTAATATTGGCTTCCTTTGTGTTCTTTGGATTGTACCTGGAAGTGTCCATCTCTGAGTCAAAAAAGTACCTAATTCAGACAAAATCAGTCAAAAGAAGACTGGTTGGGGATGTCCCCTATCCAACAGAATGTAGTTGATGGAATAATTGCAGTGGTAATAAATCATGGCTAAATAAACAACGTTTGTTTGCTGGTTATGATAGGGGATAGCTTGTTGCTACTTTCTGGGGAATCAAAAACCCTGCTTCGGGATGTCTTCTATCTCCCAAAACAATTAGTTATAGCCCTGTTTGAATAGAGCGAAAACAGCAAAGCCCTACAGATTTTCTGAAAAAAGCACAGGTGTCTTGAACATTCTATGAGCGCAATATCTTGTGCAACTACCTGAATTGTTTAGTCTGAGCCTGCAGAACAATAAGGACAGATATTAGCAAGGTATAATAACACTTAAACTTCATGTGGCTCGTTGGTCTAGGGGTATGATTCTCGCTTTGGGTGTGAGCGGTCCTGGGTTCGACTCCCAGACGAGCCCAAGCTTTCCGTTGAACTTGGTACTTGCTTTGTTCACGAGAGATCGAAAAAGCTAGAAATTCCAAATAAGCTTGTCCCTCTTCAGCTGCTTTTGCTCAATACACCTTTCAGGGAAGCCTATGTTAAGGGAATGCCTGTTTCACCATGCAACCACAGCTTTGTAATAAAACCAGAGCTCAGCCATGTTACTTTGATCTCTGAAGACAAATGCAAAATAACTGTAGCAGGCGCTGATACCACTAAATTGAAATGGCTAGTGTGATGGACTAAGCTTGGAACCATATTGGAAAGGAAAGTAGAACTTTCTAGGATGTCTACTCTTGTCTATGTTATGACGGTTGTGCAAGTGGAAATGAACTAAAACAAAAGTACCTTGAGGTAAACCAGTCTGATAAGCAATTTGGCTTGATGGCCTAGGGGTATGATTCTAATTTTGGGTGAGAGTGGTCCCCAGTTGAAATCCCTGATGAGCCCTTTCCTTGCTGTTAACTCGTCCTTCTGTAATCAAGGAAAATTTTGGCCGTCACCTCAACCGAGCTTCACGACATAGTTGATGTCAAGAGGTTCTCTACTGCCAGGTTCAAATCCCTGATGAGGCTTGTATTTTTCTGAACATGCCCTTCTGAATCTGAGGGCCATTTTGCTCAAAACACCATTCAGGGAAACCCATGTTCAGGATATCCTCCCTTTCACAATGTCACCTCAGCACTCGCTTTCCTGTCAAGCTGTCCTTCTGTAACCAATTGCCATTTTGCTCGGACACCTTTCAGGGAGGCCCATTTGCAAGGACTCCCCTTATCAGGTTTTGTCTCCCAATTGGTTAGCACGTTGGAGGTCCAACTTCGGCGATGAGAACTTGCAAAACTCTACACGTCATCACAGCTTTGAAATAAAACCAGTGCTGAACGATATCATTTTGATCTCTGAAAAGAACACAAATAAATGTAGCAGGAACCTATACCACTACATTGAAATGGCTAGTGTGATGGACTAAGGTTGAAACAGCCAGATTGGCTGTTTAGCTTGTTGGGCGCAGGGATTTGATTTGATTCTCACTTTGGGTGTGACATGGCCCGGGTTGAATTCCTGAATGAGCACTTACCTTCGTTTTAAACTGTCCCTCTGTAATCGAGGGAATTATTGCTATTCACTTCAACCACGACATAGTTACTCGAATGCCATGAGCTGTCTGCTTGGTTCTTGCATGACTGCTTGGTTCTCAAGCGTCCTAAAAAGGTACAAAACCAAGATGAGAGCCAGCTTGTTTCTCAACTTGTCCTTCTGTAACAGAGTTTAATTTTGGTCATACTAGTCACCACGAGCAAGCTTTCCACATTCGTTCACATCTTTCACAGTAATATCTTGTGCAACCATCTCAAACTTTTAGCAGGAACCTACAGAACTGGAAGGACATACATTTGCAGGGTACAGTGCAACTCCAGCGGTCCATGGCGCTGTACCTGTGGGTCTGGTTGGCTCGTTGGTCTAGTGGTATGATTCTCGCTTAGGGTGCGCGAGGTCCCGGGTTCAAATCCCGGATGAGCCCAAGTGTTACGGTCCAACTGTCAACCGCTTGGCTGCTTAGTTCACGAGAGATTCAAATTGCAGATAGGTGGATGTGTTTCTTGTAACTTACTCTGTGGTACCCTGCTCAATTTTTGCTCTGACACCTTTCAGGGATGTCCAATTTCAGGAACAACCCCTTTCAGGTTTGTTCTCATTATTGGTTAGCATCTTGGAGGGCCGACTTAGGAGATGAGAACTTGCCAACTCTCTACATCATCACAGCTTTGTAATAAAGCCAGTGCTAACTTGTGCATGTTTAAATGAACAAAAATAACAGCCAGGTGGGCTATTTCACTCGTTGGTCTAGGGGTATGATTCTAATGTTGGGTGAGAGATGTCTCGGGGTTGAAATCCCTGATGAGCCCTTACTTTGCTGTTAACTCTTCCTTCTGTAATCGAGCAAATTTTTGCTCTTCACCTCAACCGAGCTGCATAATGATCTGGCTGCTTGGCTCTCAAGAGGTTCTCTCCAGAAAGGTTCAAAACCAAGATGAGCCCCTTGCTTTTTCTCAACTTGTCCTTTTGTATCTGAGGGCTGTTGTGCTCCAACACCGACACCACAAGCAAGCTATCCATCATCGTTAGTCAAATGCCATCTTGTGATGTCAACAGTCCAGCTCTGATTAAGGACTATGTTGATGCTAGTCTGATGATCACAAAAAGCCCCTTTTCAGGGCATCCATGCGTTCTACCTTTGGTGTAGTGTCTTGGTGTACCAACTTCTGCTGTAAGAACCAGCAAGCTCTCCGTGTCACAAAAGAAGATTCACAAGATAGTCAGTCGAATGCTGGCAAAAACCATCTTGTGATGTGAAGAATCCAGCTGTGAATAAAGAGCGCATATAGGCTTGACTACTTATCAAAGAGGCCCTTTTCAGGGAATGCACATTCCTGAAGAAATCATTTTCAGCAATGTTCCAATAGAGGATAAAAGGAGGATCGTGCACACTAATCATGAGGACAACGTAAATTTTCGAGTTCCTACCGCTTAATATTGGCTTCCTTTGTGTTCTTTGGATTGTACCTGGAAGTGTCCATCTCTGAGTCAAAAAGTACCTAATTCAGACAAAATCAGTCAAAAAAAGACTGGTTGGGGATGTCCCCTATCCAACAGAATGTAGTTGATGGAATAATTGCAGTGGTAATAAATCATGGCTAAATAAACAACGTTTGTTTGCTGGTTATGATAGGGGATAGCTTGTTGCTACTTTCTGGGGAATCAAAAACCCTGCTTCGGGATGTCTTCTATCTCCCAAAACAATTAGTTATAGCCCTGTTTGAATAGAGCGAAAACAGCAAAGCCCTACAGATTTTCTGAAAAAAGCACAGGTGTCTTGAACATTCTATGAGCGCAATATCTTGTGCAACTACCTGAATTGTTTAGTCTGAGCCTGCAGAACAATAAGGACAGATATTAGCAAGGTATAATAACACTTAAACTTCATGTGGCTCGTTGGTCTAGGGGTATGATTCTCGCTTTGGGTGTGAGCGGTCCTGGGTTCGACTCCCAGACGAGCCCAAGCTTTCCGTTGAACTTGGTACTTGCTTTGTTCACGAGAGATCGAAAAAGCTAGAAATTCCAAATAAGCTTGTCCCTCTTCAGCTGCTTTTGCTCAATACACCTTTCAGGGAAGCCTATGTTAAGGGAATGCCTGTTTCACCATGCAACCACAGCTTTGTAATAAAACCAGAGCTCAGCCATGTTACTTTGATCTCTGAAGACAAATGCAAAATAACTGTAGCAGGCGCTGATACCACTAAATTGAAATGGCTAGTGTGATGGACTAAGCTTGGAACCATATTGGAAAGGAAAGTAGAACTTTCTAGGATGTCTACTCTTGTCTATGTTATGACGGTTGTGCAAGTGGAAATGAACTAAAACAAAAGTACCTTGAGGTAAACCAGTCTGATAAGCAATTTGGCTTGATGGCCTAGGGGTATGATTCTAATTTTGGGTGAGAGTGGTCCCCAGTTGAAATCCCTGATGAGCCCTTTCCTTGCTGTTAACTCGTCCTTCTGTAATCAAGGAAAATTTTGGCCGTCACCTCAACCGAGCTTCACGACATAGTTGATGTCAAGAGGTTCTCTCCTGCCAGGTTCAAATCCCTGATGAGGCTTGTATTTTTCTGAACATGCCCTTCTGAATCTGAGGGCCATTTTGCTCAAAACACCATTCAGGGAAACCCATGTTCAGGATATCCTCCCTTTCACAATGTCACCTCAGCACTCGCTTTCCTGTCAAGCTGTCCTTCTGTAACCAATTGCCATTTTGCTCGGACACCTTTCAGGGAGGCCCATTTGCAAGGACTCCCCTTATCAGGTTTTGTCTCCCAATTGGTTAGCACGTTGGAGGTCCAACTTCGGCGATGAGAACTTGCAAACTCTCTACGTCATCACAGCTTTGAAATAAAACCAGTGCTGAACGATATCATTTTGATCTCTGAAAAGAACACAAATAAATGTAGCAGGAACCTATACCACTACATTGAAATGGCTAGTGTGATGGACTAAGGTTGAAACAGCCAGATTGGCTGTTTAGCTTGTTGGGCGCAGGGATTTGATTTGATTCTCACTTTGGGTGTGACATGGCCCGGGTTGAATTCCTGAATGAGCACTTACCTTCGTTTTAAACTGTCCCTCTGTAATCGAGGGAATTATTGCTATTCACTTCAACCACGACATAGTTACTCGAATGCCATGAGCTGTCTGCTTGGTTCTTGCATGACTGCTTGGTTCTCAAGCGTCCTAAAAAGGTACAAAACCAAGATGAGAGCCAGCTTGTTTCTCAACTTGTCCTTCTGTAACAGAGTTTAATTTTGGTCATACTAGTCACCACGAGCAAGCTTTCCACATTCGTTCACATCTTTCACAGTAATATCTTGTGCAACCATCTCAAACTTTTAGCAGGAACCTACAGAACTGGAAGGACATACATTTGCAGGGTACAGTGCAACTCCAGCGGTCCATGGCGCTGTACCTGTGGGTCGTTTTGGCTCGTTGGTCTAGTGGTATGATTCTCGCTTAGGGTGCGAGAGGTCCCGGGTTCAAATCCCGGATGAGCCCAAGTGTTACGTTCAACTGTCAACCGCTTGGCTGCTTAGTTCACGAGAGATTCAAATTGCAGATAGGTGGATGTGTTTCTTGTAACTTACTCTGTGGTACCCTGCTCACTTTTTGCTCTGACACCTTTCAGGGATGTCCAATTTCAGGAACAACCCCTTTCAGGTTTGTTCTCATTATTGGTTAGCATCTTGGAGGGCCGACTTAGGAGATGAGAACTTGCCAACTCTCTACATCATCACAGCTTTGTAATAAAGCCAGTGCTAACTTGTGCATGTTTAAATGAACAAAAATAACAGCCAGGTGGGCTATTTCACTCGTTGGTCTAGGGGTATGATTCTAATGTTGGGTGAGAGATGTCTCGGGGTTGAAATCCCTGATGAGCCCTTACTTTGCTGTTAACTCTTCCTTCTGTAATCGAGCAAATTTTTGCTCTTCACCTCAACCGAGCTGCATAATGATCTGGCTGCTTGGCTCTCAAGAGGTTCTCTCCAGAAAGGTTCAAAACCAAGATGAGCCCTTGCTTTTTTCTCAACTTGTCCTTTTGTATCTGAGGGCTGTTGTGCTCCAACACCGACACCACAAGCAAGCTATCCATCATCGTTAGTCAAATGCCATCTTGTGATGTCAACAGTCCAGCTCTGATTAAGGACTATGTTGATGCTAGTCTGATGATCACAAAAAGCCCCTTTTCAGGGCATCCATGCGTTCTACCTTTGGTGTAGTGTCTTGGTGTACCAACTTCTGCTGTAAGAACCAGCAAGCTCTCCGTGTCACAAAAGAAGATTCACAAGATAGTCAGTCGAATGCTGGCAAAAACCATCTTGTGATGTGAAGAATCCAGCTGTGAATAAAGAGCGCATATAGGCTTGACTACTTATCAAAGAGGCCCTTTTCAGGGAATGCACATTCCTGAAGAAATCATTTTCAGCAATGTTCCAATAGAGGATAAAAGGAGGATCGTGCACACTAATCATGAGGACAACGTAAGTTTCGAGTTCCTACCGCTTAATATTGGCTTCCTTTGTGTTCTTTGGATTGTACCTGGAAGTGTCCATCTCTGAGTCAAAAAAGTACCTAATTCAGACAAAATCAGTCAAAAGAAGAACTGGTTGGGGATGCCCCCCTATCCAACAGAATGTAGTTGATGGAATAATTGCAGTGGTAATAAATCATGGCTAAATAAACAACGTTTGTTTGCTGGTTATGATAGGGGATAGCTTGTTGCTACTTTCTGGGGAATCAAAAACCCTGCTTCGGGATGTCTTCTATCTCCCAAAACAATTAGTTATAGCCCTGTTTGAATAGAGCGAAAACAGCAAAGCCCCGACAGATTTTCTGAAAAAAGCACAGGTGTCTTGAACATTCTATGGGCGCGCAATATCTTGTGCAACTACCTGAATTGTTTAGTCTGAGCCTGCAGAACAATAAGGACAGATATTAGCAAGGTATAATAACACTTAAACTTCATGTGGCTCGTTGGTCTAGGGGTATGATTCTCGCTTTGGGGTGTGGCGGTCCTGGGTTCGACTCCCCAGACGAGCCCCAAGCTTTCCGTTGAACTTGGTACTTGCTTTGTTCACGAGAGATCGAAAAAGCTAGAAATTCCAAATAAGCTTGTCCCTCTTCAGCTGCTTTTGCTCAATACACCTTTCAGGGAAGCCTATGTTAAGGGAATGCCTGTTTCACCATGCAACCACAGCTTTGTAATAAAACCAGAGCTCAGCCATGTTACTTTGATCTCTGAAGACAAATGCAAAATAACTGTAGCAGGCGCTGATACCACTAAATTGAAATGGCTAGTGTGATGGACTAAGCTTGGAACCATATTGGAAAGGAAAGTAGAACTTTCTAGGATGTCTACTCTTGTCTATGTTATGACGGTTGTGCAAGTGGAAATGAACTAAAACAAAAGTACCTTGAGGTAAACCAGTCTGATAAGCAATTTGGCTTGATGGCCTAGGGGTATGATTCTAATTTTGGGTGAGAGTGGTCCCCAGTTGAAATCCCTGATGAGCCCTTTCCTTGCTGTTAACTCGTCCTTCTGTAATCAAGGAAAATTTTGGCCGTCACCTCAACCGAGCTTCACGACATAGTTGATGTCAAGAGGTTCTCTACTGCCAGGTTCAAATCCCTGATGAGGCTTGTATTTTTCTGAACATGCCCTTCTGAATCTGAGGGCCATTTTGCTCAAAACACCATTCAGGGAAACCCATGTTCAGGATATCCTCCCTTTCACAATGTCACCTCAGCACTCGCTTTCCTGTCAAGCTGTCCTTCTGTAACCAATTGCCATTTTGCTCGGACACCTTTCAGGGAGGCCCATTTGCAAGGACTCCCCTTATCAGGTTTTGTCTCCCAATTGGTTAGCACGTTGGAGGTCCAACTTCGGCGATGAGAACTTGCAAACTCTCTACGTCATCACAGCTTTGAAATAAAACCAGTGCTGAACGATATCATTTTGATCTCTGAAAAGAACACAAATAAATGTAGCAGGAACCTATACCACTACATTGAAATGGCTAGTGTGATGGACTAAGGTTGAAACAGCCAGATTGGCTGTTTAGCTTGTTGGGCGCAGGGATTTGATTTGATTCTCACTTTGGGTGTGACATGGCCCGGGTTGAATTCCTGAATGAGCTCTTACCTTCGTTTTAAACTGTCCCTCTGTAATCGAGGGAATTATTGCTATTCACTTCAACCACGACATAGTTACTCGAATGCCATGAGCTGTCTGCTTGGTTCTTGCATGACTGCTTGGTTCTCAAGCGTCCTAAAAAGGTACAAAACCAAGATGAGAGCCAGCTTGTTTCTCAACTTGTCCTTCTGTAACAGAGTTTAATTTTGGTCATACTAGTCACCACGAGCAAGCTTTCCACATTCGTTCACATCTTTCACAGTAATATCTTGTGCAACCATCTCAAACTTTTAGCAGGAACCTACAGAACTGGAAGGACATACATTTGCAGGGTACAGTGCAACTCCAGCGGTCCATGGCGCTGTACCTGTGGGTCGTTTGGCTCGTTGGTCTAGTGGTATGATTCTCGCTTAGGGTGCGAGAGGTCCCGGGTTCAAATCCCGGATGAGCCCAAGTGTTACTGTCAACCGCTTAGTTCACGAGAGATTCAAATTGCAGATAGGTGGATTTTTTTCTTGCAACTTACTCTGTGGTACCCTGCTCACTTTTTGCTCTGACACCTTTCAGGGATGTCCAATTTCAGGAACAACCCCTTTCAGGTTTGGTCTCATTATTGGGTAGCATCTTGGAGGGCCGACTTAGGAGATGAGAACTTGCCAACTCTCTACATCATCACAGCTTTGTAATAAAGCCAGTGCTAACTTGTGCATGTTTAAATGAACAAAAATAACAGCCAGGTGGGCTATTTCACTCGTTGGTCTAGGGGTATGATTCTAATGTTGGGTGAGAGATGTCTCGGGGTTGAAATCCCTGATGAGCCCTTACTTTGCTGTTAACTCTTCCTTCTGTAATCGAGCAAATTTTTGCTCTTCACCTCAACCGAGCTGCATAATGATCTGGCTGCTTGGCTCTCAAGAGGTTCTCTCCAGAAAGGTTCAAAACCAAGATGAGCCCTTGCTTTTTTCTCAACTTGTCCTTTTGTATCTGAGGGCTGTTGTGCTCCAACACCGACACCACAAGCAAGCTATCCATCATCGTTAGTCAAATGCCATCTTGTGATGTCAACAGTCCAGCTCTGATTAAGGACTATGTTGATGCTAGTCTGATGATCACAAAAAGCCCCTTTTCAGGGCATCCATGCGTTCTACCTTTGGTGTAGTGTCTTGGTGTACCAACTTCTGCTGTAAGAACCAGCAAGCTCTCCGTGTCACAAAAGAAGATTCACAAGATAGTCAGTCGAATGCTTGGCAAAACCCCATCTTGTGATGTGAAGAATCCAGCTGTGAATAAAGAGCGCATATAGGCTTGACTACTTATCAAAGAGGCCCTTTTCAGGGAATGCACATTCCTGAAGAAATCATTTTCAGCAATGTTCCAATAGAGGATAAAAGGAGGATCGTGCACACTAATCATGAGGACAACGTAAGTTTCGAGTTCCTACCGCTTAATATTGGCTTCCTTTGTGTTCTTTGGATTGTACCTGGAAGTGTCCATCTCTGAGTCAAAAAAGTACCTAATTCAGACAAAATCAGTCAAAAGAAGACTGGTTGGGGATGTCCCCTATCCAACAGAATGTAGTTGATGGAATAATTGCAGTGGTAATAAATCATGGCTAAATAAACAACGTTTGTTTGCTGGTTATGATAGGGGATAGCTTGTTGCTACTTTCTGGGGAATCAAAAACCCTGCTTCGGGATGTCTTCTATCTCCCAAAACAATTAGTTATAGCCCTGTTTGAATAGAGCGAAAACAGCAAAGCCCTACAGATTTTCTGAAAAAAGCACAGGTGTCTTGAACATTCTATGAGCGCAATATCTTGTGCAACTACCTGAATTGTTTAGTCTGAGCCTGCAGAACAATAAGGACAGATATTAGCAAGGTATAATAACACTTAAACTTCATGTGGCTCGTTGGTCTAGGGGTATGATTCTCGCTTTGGGTGTGAGCGGTCCTGGGTTCGACTCCCAAGACGAGGCCCAAGCTTTCCGTTGAACTTGGTACTTGCTTTGTTCACGAGAGATCGAAAAAGCTAGAAATTCCAAATAAGCTTGTCCCTCTTCAGCTGCTTTTGCTCAATACACCTTTCAGGGAAGCCTATGTTAAGGGAATGCCTGTTTCACCATGCAACCACAGCTTTGTAATAAAACCAGAGCTCAGCCATGTTACTTTGATCTCTGAAGACAAATGCAAAATAACTGTAGCAGGCGCTGATACCACTAAATTGAAATGGCTAGTGTGATGGACTAAGCTTGGAACCATATTGGAAAGGAAAGTAGAACTTTCTAGGATGTCTACTCTTGTCTATGTTATGACGGTTGTGCAAGTGGAAATGAACTAAAACAAAAGTACCTTGAGGTAAACCAGTCTGATAAGCAATTTGGCTTGATGGCCTAGGGGTATGATTCTAATTTTGGGTGAGAGTGGTCCCCAGTTGAAATCCCTGATGAGCCCTTTCCTTGCTGTTAACTCGTCCTTCTGTAATCAAGGAAAATTTTGGCCGTCACCTCAACCGAGCTTCACGACATAGTTGATGTCAAGAGGTTCTCTACTGCCAGGTTCAAATCCCTGATGAGGCTTGTATTTTTCTGAACATGCCCTTCTGAATCTGAGGGCCATTTTGCTCAAAACACCATTCAGGGAAACCCATGTTCAGGATATCCTCCCTTTCACAATGTCACCTCAGCACTCGCTTTCCTGTCAAGCTGTCCTTCTGTAACCAATTGCCATTTTGCTCGGACACCTTTCAGGGAGGCCCATTTGCAAGGACTCCCCTTATCAGGTTTTGTCTCCCAATTGGTTAGCACGTTGGAGGTCCAACTTCGGCGATGAGAACTTGCAAACTCTCTACGTCATCACAGCTTTGAAATAAAACCAGTGCTGAACGATATCATTTTGATCTCTGAAAAGAACACAAATAAATGTAGCAGGAACCTATACCACTACATTGAAATGGCTAGTGTGATGGACTAAGGTTGAAACAGCCAGATTGGCTGTTTAGCTTGTTGGGCGCAGGGATTTGATTTGATTCTCACTTTGGGTGTGACATGGCCCGGGTTGAATTCCTGAATGAGCACTTACCTTCGTTTTAAACTGTCCCTCTGTAATCGAGGGAATTATTGCTATTCACTTCAACCACGACATAGTTACTCGAATGCCATGAGCTGTCTGCTTGGTTCTTGCATGACTGCTTGGTTCTCAAGCGTCCTAAAAAGGTACAAAACCAAGATGAGAGCCAGCTTGTTTCTCAACTTGTCCTTCTGTAACAGAGTTTAATTTTGGTCATACTAGTCACCACGAGCAAGCTTTCCACATTCGTTCACATCTTTCACAGTAATATCTTGTGCAACCATCTCAAACTTTTAGCAGGAACCTACAGAACTGGAAGGACATACATTTGCAGGGTACAGTGCAACTCCAGCGGTCCATGGCGCTGTACCTGTGGGTCGTTTGGCTCGTTGGTCTAGTGGTATGATTCTCGCTTAGGGTGCGAGAGGTCCCGGGTTCAAATCCCGGATGAGCCCAAGTGTTACGTTCAACTGTCAACCGCTTGGCTGCTTAGTTCACGAGAGATTCAAATTGCAGATAGGTGGATGTGTTTCTTGTAACTTACTCTGTGGTACCCTGCTCACTTTTTGCTCTGACACCTTTCAGGGATGTCCAATTTCAGGAACAACCCCTTTCAGGTTTGTTCTCATTATTGGTTAGCATCTTGGAGGGCCGACTTAGGAGATGAGAACTTGCCAACTCTCTACATCATCACAGCTTTGTAATAAAGCCAGTGCTAACTTGTGCATGTTTAAATGAACAAAAATAACAGCCAGGTGGGCTATTTCACTCGTTGGTCTAGGGGTATGATTCTAATGTTGGGTGAGAGATGTCTCGGGGTTGAAATCCCTGATGAGCCCTTACTTTGCTGTTAACTCTTCCTTCTGTAATCGAGCAAATTTTTGCTCTTCACCTCAACCGAGCTGCATAATGATCTGGCTGCTTGGCTCTCAAGAGGTTCTCTCCAGAAAGGTTCAAAACCAAGATGAGCCCTTGCTTTTTTCTCAACTTGTCCTTTTGTATCTGAGGGCTGTTGTGCTCCAACACCGACACCACAAGCAAGCTATCCATCATCGTTAGTCAAATGCCATCTTGTGATGTCAACAGTCCAGCTCTGATTAAGGACTATGTTGATGCTAGTCTGATGATCACAAAAAGCCCCTTTTCAGGGCATCCATGCGTTCTACCTTTGGTGTAGTGTCTTGGTGTACCAACTTCTGCTGTAAGAACCAGCAAGCTCTCCGTGTCACAAAAGAAGATTCACAAGATAGTCAGTCGAATGCTGGCAAAAACCATCTTGTGATGTGAAGAATCCAGCTGTGAATAAAGAGCGCATATAGGCTTGACTACTTATCAAAGAGGCCCTTTTCAGGGAATGCACATTCCTGAAGAAATCATTTTCAGCAATGTTCCAATAGAGGATAAAAGGAGGATCGTGCACACTAATCATGAGGACAACGTAAGTTTCGAGTTCCTACCGCTTAATATTGGCTTCCTTTGTGTTCTTTGGATTGTACCTGGAAGTGTCCATCTCTGAGTCAAAAAAGTACCTAATTCAGACAAAATCAGTCAAAAGAAGACTGGTTGGGGATGTCCCCTATCCAACAGAATGTAGTTGATGGAATAATTGCAGTGGTAATAAATCATGGCTAAATAAACAACGTTTGTTTGCTGGTTATGATAGGGGATAGCTTGTTGCTACTTTCTGGGGAATCAAAAACCCTGCTTCGGGATGTCTTCCATCTCCCAAAACAATTAGTTATAGCCCTGTTTGAATAGAGCGAAAACAGCAAAGCCCTACAGATTTTCTGAAAAAAAGCACAGGTGTCTTGAACATTCTATGAGCGCAATATCTTGTGCAACTACCTGAATTGTTTAGTCTGAGCCTGCAGAACAATAAGGACAGATATTAGCAAGGTATAATAACGCTTAAACTTCCCCGACTTAAACATACCCCTAGACCAACTTGTGGCTCGTTGGTCTAGGGGTATGATTCTCGCTTTGGGTGTGAGCGGTCCTGTTTTCGACTCCAAGTCGAGCCCAAGCTCTCTGTTTTTGTTCACGAGAGATCGAAAAAGCTAGAAATTCCAAATAAGCTTGTCCCTCTTCAGCAGCTTTTGCTCAATACACCTTTCAGGGAAGCCTATGTTAAGGGAATGCCTGTTTCACCATGCAACCACAGCTTTGTAATAAAACCAGAGCTCAGCCATGTTACTTTGATCTCTGAAGACAAATGCAAAAATAACTGTAGCAGGCACTGATACCACTACATTGAAATGGCTAGTGTGATGGACTAAGGTTGAAACAGCCAGATTGGCTGTTTAGCTTGTTGGGCGCAGGGATTTGATTTGATTCTCACTTTGGGTGTGACATGGCCCGGGTTGAATTCCTGAATGAGCTCTTACCTTCGTTTTAAACTGTCCCTCTGTAATCGAGGGAATTATTGCTATTCACTTCAACCACGACATAGTTACTCGAATGCCATGAGCTGTCTGCTTGGTTCTTGCATGACTGCTTGGTTCTCAAGCGTCCTAAAAAGGTACAAAACCAAGATGAGAGCCAGCTTGTTTCTCAACTTGTCCTTCTGTAACAGAGTTTAATTTTGGTCATACTAGTCACCATGAACAAGCTTTCCTCATTCGTTCACATCTTTCACAGTAATATCTTGTGCAACCATCTCAAACTTTTAGCAGGAACCTACAGAACTGGAAGGACATACATTTGCAGGGTACAGTGCAACTCCAGCGGTCCATGGCGCTGTACCTGTGGGTCGTTTGGCTCGTTGGTCTAGTGGTATAATTCTCGCTTAGGGTGCGAGAGGTCCCGGGTTCAAATCCCGGATGAGCCCAAGTGTTACGTTCAACTGTCCTTGGCTACTTCTAGTTCCGAGAGATTCAAATTGCAGATAGGTGGATGTGTTTCTTGTAACTTACTCTGTGGTACCCTGCTCATTTTTGCTCTGACACCTTTCAGGGATGTCCAATTTCAGGAACAACCCCTTTCAGGTTTGTTCTCATTATTGGTTAGCATCTTGGAGGGCCGACTTAGGAGATGAGAACTTGCCAACTCTCTACATCATCACAGCTTTGTAATAAAGCCAGTGCTAACTTGTGCAT
Organism: Ameiurus melas; assembly: GCA_012411365.1. Classification (NCBI taxonomy): domain Eukaryota; kingdom Metazoa; phylum Chordata; class Actinopteri; order Siluriformes; family Ictaluridae; genus Ameiurus; species Ameiurus melas. The sequence goes on along the minus strand of CM022760.1, from coordinate 31,863,159 downwards.
GTTTAAATGAACAAAAATAACAGCCAGGTGGGCTATTTCACTCGTTGGTCTAGGGGTATGATTCTAATGTTGGGTGAGAGATGTCTCGGGGTTGAAATCCCTGATGAGCCCTTACTTTGCTGTTAACTCTTCCTTCTGTAATCGAGCAAATTTTTGCTCTTCACCTCAACCGAGCTGCATAATGATCTGGCTGCTTGGCTCTCAAGAGGTTCTCTCCAGAAAGGTTCAAAACCAAGATGAGCCCTTGCTTTTTTCTCAACTTGTCCTTTTGTATCTGAGGGCTGTTGTGCTCCAACACCGACACCACAAGCAAGCTATCCATCATCGTTAGTCAAATGCCATCTTGTGATGTCAACAGTCCAGCTCTGATTAAGGACTATGTTGATGCTAGTCTGATGATCACAAAAAGCCCCTTTTCAGGGCATCCATGCGTTCTACCTTTGGTGTAGTGTCTTGGTGTACCAACTTCTGCTGTAAGAACCAGCAAGCTCTCCGTGTCACAAAAGAAGATTCACAAGATAGTCAGTCGAATGCTGGCAAAAACCATCTTGTGATGTGAAGAATCCAGCTGTGAATAAAGAGCGCATATAGGCTTGACTACTTATCAAAGAGGCCCTTTTCAGGGAATGCACATTCCTGAAGAAATCATTTTCAGCAATGTTCCAATAGAGGATAAAAGGAGGATCGTGCACACTAATCATGAGGACAACGTAAGTTTCGAGTTCCTACCGCTTAATATTGGCTTCCTTTGTGTTCTTTGGATTGTACCTGGAAGTGTCCATCTCTGAGTCAAAAAAGTACCTAATTCAGACAAAATCAGTCAAAAGAAGACTGGTTGGGGATGTCCCCTATCCAACAGAATGTAGTTGATGGAATAATTGCAGTGGTAATAAATCATGGCTAAATAAACAACGTTTGTTTGCTGGTTATGATAGGGGATAGCTTGTTGCTACTTTCTGGGGAATCAAAAACCCTGCTTCGGGATGTCTTCTATCTCCCAAAACAATTAGTTATAGCCCTGTTTGAATAGAGCGAAAACAGCAAAGCCCTACAGATTTTCTGAAAAAAGCACAGGTGTCTTGAACATTCTATGAGCGCAATATCTTGTGCAACTACCTGAATTGTTTAGTCTGAGCCTGCAGAACAATAAGGACAGATATTAGCAAGGTATAATAACACTTAAACTTCATGTGGCTCGTTGGTCTAGGGGTATGATTCTCGCTTTGGGTGTGAGCGGTCCTGGGTTCGACTCCCAGACGAGCCCAAGCTTTCCGTTGAACTTGGTACTTGCTTTGTTCACGAGAGATCGAAAAAGCTAGAAATTCCAAATAAGCTTGTCCCTCTTCAGCTGCTTTTGCTCAATACACCTTTCAGGGAAGCCTATGTTAAGGGAATGCCTGTTTCACCATGCAACCACAGCTTTGTAATAAAACCAGAGCTCAGCCATGTTACTTTGATCTCTGAAGACAAATGCAAAATAACTGTAGCAGGCGCTGATACCACTAAATTGAAATGGCTAGTGTGATGGACTAAGCTTGGAACCATATTGGAAAGGAAAGTAGAACTTTCTAGGATGTCTACTCTTGTCTATGTTATGACGGTTGTGCAAGTGGAAATGAACTAAAACAAAAGTACCTTGAGGTAAACCAGTCTGATAAGCAATTTGGCTTGATGGCCTAGGGGTATGATTCTAATTTTGGGTGAGAGTGGTCCCCAGTTGAAATCCCTGATGAGCCCTTTCCTTGCTGTTAAATTCGTCCTTCTGTAATCAAGGAAAATTTTGGCCGTCACCTCAACCGAAGCTTCACGACATAGTTGATGTCAAGAGGTTCTCTACTGCCAGGTTCAAATCCCTGATGAGGCTTGTATTTTTCTGAACATGCCCTTCTGAATCTGAGGGCCATTTTGCTCAAAACACCATTCAGGGAAACCCATGTTCAGGATATCCTCCCTTTCACAATGTCACCTCAGCACTCGCTTTCCTGTCAAGCTGTCCTTCTGTAACCAATTGCCATTTTGCTCGGACACCTTTCAGGGAGGCCCATTTGCAAGGACTCCCCTTATCAGGTTTTGTCTCCCAATTGGTTAGCACGTTGGAGGTCCAACTTCGGCGATGAGAACTTGCAAACTCTCTACGTCATCACAGCTTTGAAATAAAACCAGTGCTGAACGATATCATTTTGATCTCTGAAAAGAACACAAATAAATGTAGCAGGAACCTATACCACTACATTGAAATGGCTAGTGTGATGGACTAAGGTTGAAACAGCCAGATTGGCTGTTTAGCTTGTTGGGCGCAGGGATTTGATTTGATTCTCACTTTGGGTGTGACATGGCCCGGGTTGAATTCCTGAATGAGCACTTACCCCGTTTTTAAACTGTCCCTCTGTAATCGAGGGAATTATTGCTATTCACTTCAACCACGACATAGTTACTCGAATGCCATGAGCTGTCTGCTTGGTTCTTGCATGACTGCTTGGTTCTCAAGCGTCCTAAAAAGGTACAAAACCAAGATGAGAGCCAGCTTGTTTCTCAACTTGTCCTTCTGTAACAGAGTTTAATTTTGGTCATACTAGTCACCACGAGCAAGCTTTCCACATTCGTTCACATCTTTCACAGTAATATCTTGTGCAACCATCTCAAACTTTTAGCAGGAACCTACAGAACTGGAAGGACATACATTTGCAGGGTACAGTGCAACTCCAGCGGTCCATGGCGCTGTACCTGTGGGTCGTTTGGCTCGTTGGTCTAGTGGTATGATTCTCGCTTAGGGTGCGAGAGGTCCCGGGTTCAAATCCCGGATGAGCCCAAGTGTTACGTTCAACTGTCAACCGCTTGGCTGCTTAGTTCACGAGAGATTCAAATTGCAGATAGGTGGATGTGTTTCTTGTAACTTACTCTGTGGTACCCTGCTCACTTTTTGCTCTGACACCTTTCAGGGATGTCCAATTTCAGGAACAACCCCTTTCAGGTTTGTTCTCATTATTGGTTAGCATCTTGGAGGGCCGACTTAGGAGATGAGAACTTGCCAACTCTCTACATCATCACAGCTTTGTAATAAAGCCAGTGCTAACTTGTGCATGTTTAAATGAACAAAAATAACAGCCAGGTGGGCTATTTCACTCGTTGGTCTAGGGGTATGATTCTAATGTTGGGTGAGAGATGTCTCGGGGTTGAAATCCCTGATGAGCCCTTACTTTGCTGTTAACTCTTCCTTCTGTAATCGAGCAAATTTTTGCTCTTCACCTCAACCGAGCTGCATAATGATCTGGCTGCTTGGCTCTCAAGAGGTTCTCTCCAGAAAGGTTCAAAACCAAGATGAGCCCTTGCTTTTTTCTCAACTTGTCCTTTTGTATCTGAGGGCTGTTGTGCTCCAACACCGACACCACAAGCAAGCTATCCATCATCGTTAGTCAAATGCCATCTTGTGATGTCAACAGTCCAGCTCTGATTAAGGACTATGTTGATGCTAGTCTGATGATCACAAAAAGCCCCTTTTCAGGGCATCCATGCGTTCTACCTTTGGTGTAGTGTCTTGGTGTACCAACTTCTGCTGTAAGAACCAGCAAGCTCTCCGTGTCACAAAAGAAGATTCACAAGATAGTCAGTCGAATGCTGGCAAAAACCATCTTGTGATGTGAAGAATCCAGCTGTGAATAAAGAGCGCATATAGGCTTGACTACTTATCAAAGAGGCCCTTTTCAGGGAATGCACATTCCTGAAGAAATCATTTTCAGCAATGTTCCAATAGAGGATAAAAGGAGGATCGTGCACACGAATCATGAGGACAACGTAAGTTTCGAGTTCCTACCGCTTAATATTGGCTTCCTTTGTGTTCTTTGGATTGTACCCGGAAGTGTCCATCTCTGAGTCAAAAAAGTACCTAATTCAGACAAAATCAGTCAAAAGAAGAATGGTTGGGGATGTCCCCTATCCAACAGAATGTAGTTGATGGAATAATTGCAGTGGTAATAAATCATGGCTAAATAAACAACGTTTGTTTGCTGGTTATGATAGGGGATAGCTTGTTGCTACTTTCTGGGGAATCAAAAACCCTGCTTCGGGATGTCTTCTATCTCCCAAAACAATTAGTTATAGCCCTGTTTGAATAGAGCGAAAACAGCAAAGCCCTACAGATTTTCTGAAAAAAAGCACAGGTGTCTTGAACATTCTATGAGCGCAATATCTTGTGCAACTACCTCAATTGTTTAGTCTGAGCCTGCAGAACAATAAGGACAGATATTAGCAAGGTATAATAAAGCATAAACTTCATGTGGCTCGTTGGTCTAGGGGTATGATTCTCGCTTTGGGTGTGAGCGGTCCTGGGTTTGACTTCCAGGCGAGCCCAAGCTTTCCGTTGAACTTGGTACTTGCTTTGTTCACGAGAGATCGAAAAAGCTAGAAATTCCAAATAAGCTCGTCCCTCTTCAGCTGCTTTTGCTCAATACACCGTTCAGGGAAGCCTATGTTAAGGGAATGCCTGTTTCACCATGCAACCACAGCTTTGTAATAAAACCAGAGCTCAGCCATGTTACTTTGATCTCTGAAGACAAATGCAAAAATAACTGTAGCAGGCACTGATACCACTAAATTGAAATGGCTAGTGTGATGGACTAAGCTTGGAACCATATTGGAAAGGAAAGTAGAACTTTCTAGGATGTCTACTCTTGTCTATGTTATGACGGTTGTGCAAGTGGAAATGAACTAAAACAAAAGTACCTTGAGGTAAACCAGTCTGATAAGCAATTTGGCTTGATGGCCTAGGGGTATGATTCTAATTTTGGGTGAGAGTGGTCCCCAGTTGAAATCCCTGATGAGCCCTTTCCTTGCTGTTAACTCGTCCTTCTGTAATCAAGGAAAATTTTGGCCGTCACCTCAACCGAGCTTCACGACATAGTTGATGTCAAGAGGTTCTCTACTGCCAGGTTCAAATCCCTGATGAGGCTTGTATTTTTCTGAACATGCCCTTCTGAATCTGAGGGCCATTTTGCTCAAAACACCATTCAGGGAAACCCATGTTCAGGATATCCTCCCTTTCACAATGTCACCTCAGCACTCGCTTTCCTGTCAAGCTGTCCTTCTGTAACCAATTGCCATTTTGCTCGGACACCTTTCAGGGAGGCCCATTTGCAAGGACTCCCCTTATCAGGTTTTGTCTCCCAATTGGTTAGCACGTTGGAGGTCCAACTTCGGCGATGAGAACTTGCAAACTCTCTACGTCATCACAGCTTTGAAATAAAACCAGTGCTGAACGATATCATTTTGATCTCTGAAAAGAACACAAATAAATGTAGCAGGAACCTATACCACTACGAAATGGCTAGTGTGATGGACTAAGGTTGAAACAGCCAGATTGGCTGTTTAGCTTGTTGGGCGCGAGGATTTGATTTGATTCTCACTTTGGGTGTGACATGGCCCGGGTTGAATTCCTGAATGAGCACTTACCTTCGTTTTAAACTGTCCCTCTGTAATCGAGGGAATTATTGCTATTCACTTCAACCACGACATAGTTACTCGAATGCCATGAGCTGTCTGCTTGGTTCTTGCATGACTGCTTGGTTCTCAAGCGTCCTAAAAAGGTACAAAACCAAGATGAGAGCCAGCTTGTTTCTCAACTTGTCCTTCTGTAACAGAGTTTAATTTTGGTCATACTAGTCACCATGAACAAGCTTTCCTCATTCGTTCACATCTTTCACAGTAATATCTTGTGCAACCATCTCAAACTTTTAGCAGGAACCTACAGAACTGGAAGGACATACATTTGCAGGGTACAGTGCAACTCCAGCGGTCCATGGCGCTGTACCTGTGGGTCGTTTGGCTCGTTGGTCTAGTGGTATGATTCTCGCTTAGGGTGCGAGAGGTCCCGGGTTCAAATCCCGGATGAGCCCAAGTGTTACGTTCAACTGTCAACCGCTTGGCTGCTTAGTTCACGAGAGATTCAAATTGCAGATAGGTGGATGTGTTTCTTGTAACTTACTCTGTGGTACCCTGCTCACTTTTTGCTCTGACACCTTTCAGGGATGTCCAATTTCAGGAACAACCCCTTTCAGGTTTGGTCTCATTATTGGGTAGCATCTTGGAGGGCCGACTTAGGAGATGAGAACTTGCCAACTCTCTACATCATCACAGCTTTGTAATAAAGCCAGTGCTAACTTGTGCATGTTTAAATGAACAAAAATAACAGCCAGGTGGGCTATTTCACTCGTTGGTCTAGGGGTATGATTCTAATTTGGGTGAGAGATGTCTGGGGTTGAAATCCCTGATGAGCCCTTACTTTGCTGTTAACTCTTCCTTCTGTAATCGAGCAAATTTTTGCTCTTCACCTCAACCGAGCTGCATAATGATCTGGCTGCTTGGCTCTCAAGAGGTTCTCTCCAGAAAGGTTCAAAACCAAGATGAGCCCTTGCTTTTTTCTCAACTTGTCCTTTTGTATCTGAGGGCTGTTGTGCTCCAACACCGACACCACAAGCAAGCTATCCATCATCGTTAGTCAAATGCCATCTTGTGATGTCAACAGTCCAGCTCTGATTAAGGACTATGTTGATGCTAGTCTGATGATCACAAAAAGCCCCTTTTCAGGGCATCCATGCGTTCTACCTTTGGTGTAGTGTCTTGGTGTACCAACTTCTGCTGTAAGAACCAGCAAGCTCTCCGTGTCACAAAAGAAGATTCACAAGATAGTCAGTCGAATGCTGGCAAAAACCATCTTGTGATGTGAAGAATCCAGCTGTGAATAAAGAGCGCATATAGGCTTGACTACTTATCAAAGAGGCCCTTTTCAGGGAATGCACATTCCTGAAGAAATCATTTTCAGCAATGTTCCAATAGAGGATAAAAGGAGGATCGTGCACACTAATCATGAGGACAACGTAAGTTTCGAGTTCCTACCGCTTAATATTGGCTTCCTTTGTGTTCTTTGGATTGTACCTGGAAGTGTCCATCTCTGAGTCAAAAAAGTACCTAATTCAGACAAAATCAGTCAAAAGAAGACTGGTTGGGGATGTCCCCTATCCAACAGAATGTAGTTGATGGAATAATTGCAGTGGTAATAAATCATGGCTAAATAAACAACGTTTGTTTGCTGGTTATGATAGGGGATAGCTTGTTGCTACTTTCTGGGGAATCAAAAACCCTGCTTCGGGATGTCTTCTATCTCCCAAAACAATTAGTTATAGCCCTGTTTGAATAAGAAACAAACGCAAAGCCCTACAGATTTTCTGAAAAAAGCACAGGTGTCTTGAACATTCTATGAGCGCAATATCTTGTGCAACTACCTGAATTGTTTAGTCTGAGCCTGCAGAACAATAAGGACAGATATTAGCAAGGTATAATAACACTTAAACTTCATGTGGCTCGTTGGTCTAGGGGTATGATTCTCGCTTTGGGTGTGAGCGGTCCTGGGTTCGACTCCCAGACGAGCCCAAGCTTTCCGTTGAACTTGGTACTTGCTTTGCTAACGAGGCGCAAAAAGCTAGAAATTCCAAATAAGCTCGTCCCTCTTCAGCCGCTTTTGCTCAATACACCTTTCAGGGAAGCCTATGTTAAGGGAATGCCTGTTTCACCATGCAACCACAGCTTTGTAATAAAACCAGAGCTCAGCCATGTTACTTTGATCTCTGAAGACAAATGCAAAAATAACTGTAGCAGGCACTGATACCACTAAATTGAAATGGCTAGTGTGATGGACTAAGCTTGGAACCATATTGGAAAGGAAAGTAGAACTTTCTAGGATGTCTACTGTCTGTTATTATTATGACGGTTGTGCAAGTGGAAATGAACTAAAACAAAAGTACCTTGAGGTAAACCAGTCTGATAAGCAATTTGGCTTGATGGCCTAGGGGTATGATTCTAATTTTGGGTGAGAGTGGTCCCCAGTTGAAATCCCTGATGAGCCCTTTCCTTGCTGTTAACTCGTCCTTCTGTAATCAAGGAAAATTTTGGCCGTCACCTCAACCGAGCTTCACGACATAGTTGATGTCAAGAGGTTCTCTCCTGCCAGGTTCAAATCCCTGATGAGGCTTGTATTTTTCTGAACATGCCCTTCTGAATCTGAGGGCCATTTTGCTCAAAACACCATTCAGGGAAACCCATGTTCAGGATATCCTCCCTTTCACAATGTCACCTCAGCACTCGCTTTCCTGTCAAGCTGTCCTTCTGTAACCAATTGCCATTTTGCTCGGACACCTTTCAGGGAGGCCCATTTGCAAGGACTCCCCTTATCAGGTTTAGTCTCCCAATTGGTTAGCACGTTGGAGGTCCAACTTCGGCGATGAGAACTTGCAAACTCTCTACGTCATCACAGCTTTGAAATAAAACCAGTGCTGAACGATATCATTTTGATCTCTGAAAAGAACAAAAATAAATGTAGCAGGAACCTATACCACTACATTGAAATGGCTAGTGTGATGGACTACGGTTGAAACAGCCAGATTGGCTGTTTAGCTTGTTGGGCGCAGGGATTTGATTTGATTCTCACTTTGGGTGTGACATGGCCCGGGTTGAATTCCTGAATGAGCTCTTACCTTCGTTTTAAACTGTCCCTCTGTAATCGAGGGAATTATTGCTATTCACTTCAACCACCGACATAGTTACCGATACATGCCATGAGCTGTCTGCTTGGTTCTTGCATGACTGCTTGGTTGTCGCGTAAAAGGTACAAAACCAAGATGAGAGCCAGCTTGTTTCTCAACTTGTCCTTCTGTAACAGAGTTTAATTTTGGTCATACTTGTCACCACAAGCAAGCTTTCCACATTCGTTCACATCTTTCACAGTAATATCTTGTGCAACCATCTCAAACTTTTAGCAGGAACCTACAGAACTGGAAGGACATACATTTGCAGGGTACAGTGCAACTCCAGCTTCAAATCCCGGATGAGCCCAAGTGAGTCCTGGTTTCAAATCCCGGATGAGCCCAAGTGTTACGTTGGACAGTTTGTACTTGGTACGTGCTTTGTTCACGAGAGATCCCACCAGGTAGGAATCCCAAATAAGCTTGTCCTTCTTCAGCCGAGTTTGCGTTTGCTCAATACACCTTTCAGAGAAGCCCATGTTAAGGGAACGCCTGTTTCACCACACAACCACAGCTTTGTAATAAAACCAGTGCTCAGCCATGTTACTTTGATCTCTGAAGACAAATGCAAAAATAACTGTAGCAGGCACTGATACCACTAAATTGAAATGGCTAGTGTGATGGACTAAGCTTGGAACCATATTGGAAAGGAAAGTAGAACTTTCTAGGATGTCTACTCTTGTCTATGTTATGACGGTTGTGCAAGTGGAAATGAACTAAAACAAAAGTACCTTGAGGTAAACCAGTCTGATAAGCAATTTGGCTTGATGGCCTAGGGGTATGATTCTAATTTTGGGTGAGAGTGGTCCCCAGTTGAAATCCCTGATGAGCCCTTTCCTTGCTGTTAACTCGTCCTTCTGTAATCAAGGAAAATTTTGGCCGTCACCTCAACCGAGCTTCACGACATAGTTGATGTCAAGAGGTTCTCTCCTGCCAGGTTCAAATCCCTGATGAGCCCTTGTATTTTTCTGAACATGCCCTTCTGAATCTGAGGGCCATTTTGCTCAAAACACCATTCAGGGAAACCCATGTTCAGGATATCCTCCCTTTCACAATGTCACCTCAGCACTTGCTTTCCTGTCAAGCTGTCCTTCTGTAACCAATTGCCATTTTGCTCGGACACCTTTCAGGGAGGCCCATTTGCAAGGACTCCCCTTATCAGGTTTTGTCTCCCAATTGGTTAGCACGTTGGAGGTCCAACTTCGGCGATGAGAACTTGCAAACTCTCTACGTCATCACAGCTTTGAAATAAAACCAGTGCTGAACGATATCATTTTGATCTCTGAAAAGAACAAAAATAAATGTAGCAGGAACCTATACCACTACATTGAAATGGCTAGTGTGATGGACTAAGGTTGAAACAGCCAGATTGGCTGTTTAGCTTGTTGGGCGCAGGGATTTGATTTGATTCTCACTTTGGGTGTGACATGGCCCGGGTTGAATTCCTGAATGAGCTCTTACCTTCGTTTTAAACTGTCCCTCTGTAATCGAGGGAATTATTGCTATTCACTTCAACCACGACATAGTTACTCGAATGCCATGAGCTGTCTGCTTGGTTCTTGCATGACTGCTTGGTTCTCAAGCGTCCTAAAAAGGTACAAAACCAAGATGAGAGCCAGCTTGTTTCTCAACTTGTCCTTCTGTAACAGAGTTTAATTTTGGTCATACTTGTCACCACAAGCAAGCTTTCCACATTCGTTCACATCTTTCACAGTAATATCTTGTGCAAACATCTCAAACTTTTAGCAGGAACCTACAGAACTGGAAGGACATACATTTGCAGGGTACAGTGCAACTCCAGCTTCAAATCCCGGATGAGCCCAAGTGAGTCCTGGTTTCAAATCCCGGATGAGCCCAAGTGTTACGTTGGACAGTTTGTACTTGGTACGTGCTTTGTTCACGAGAGATCCCACCAGGTAGGAATCCCAAATAAGCTTGTCCTTCTTCAGCCGAGTTTGCGTTTGCTCAATACACCTTTCAGAGAAACCCATGTTAAGGGAACGCCTGTTTCACCACACAACCACAGCTTTGTAATAAAACCAGTGCTCAGCCATGTTACTTTGATCTCTGAAGACAAATGCAAAAATAACTAGCAGGCACTGATACCACTAAATTGAAATGGCTAGTGTGATGGACTATGCTTAGAACCATATTGGAAAGGAAAGTAGAATTTTCTAGGATGTCTACTCTTGTCTATGTTATGAAGGTTGTGCAAGTGGAAATGAACTAAAACAAAAGTACCTTGAGGTAAACCAGTCTGATGAGCAATTTGGCTTGATGGCCTATGGGTATGATTCTTGCTTTGAGTGTGAGCAGTCCTGGGCTTGACTCCCGGATGAGCCCAAACTTTGCGTTGAACAGTCTGTACTTGGTAGTTGCTTTGTTCATGAGAGATCCACTAAGGTTCAAATCCCAAATGAGCTCCTCTTTCTGCAGCCAAGTGTGACTTTGCTCAATCCACCTTTCAGGGAAGTCCACGCCCTCTTACCCCAATGTTCCTGCAGTATTATGTCCTATAAACCTATATTCCCCAGAGAAACAGCACACCAACCCTGAGTTCCTGGGCCAAAATCAGCATTTTAATTTGAACCTTTTTAGGCCTTGAAACAACTTGAAACAATAATAATAATGTATTTGTGTAATATAACTTTGAAAATGAAGAAGTTCAGTGTTTTTACTAAACTTAGAGCACAATTCTTACCTAGAGTAATAATGAAAAATGCACGCTAAAATCCTTCTACACATTCAGCAGTACCATACGAGCATCAGCGTGGTCAATGCCTTTGAATAAATTCAAGTAAATAATAAATAAATAAATGCATTTTAGCGCCAAAAATCAACTTTCTGGTGATAATCAGACCAGCAGGTACTGTTTTCATGAATGCACAGAGATGGTCAGTTTATGACTCCAAACCACTGCAGTGTCATTCGCAATGGTTGGTGCTGAAGATGAAGACGGATCAGGATCTGAATCAGGAGAGTTTGGGTCACTATCAGTTTCGGTTTCGGTTTCAACATCGGCTGAACTTTCACTGCTGTCACTATCTAGAATCCTCGCTCTCGCCTGTGTAACTGTGTATGTTTTCTTTTTTTCACTGTTTTAGACGTACCTGTGTTCACTGTAGGTGTAACTTTAACTGGAACATGATTAGCTTTTCACTTTGGCATTTTTAGTTCACTTCTACTATTACACCAATATTCACGCTTGGATCAGCTTCAACATAATGCCGGCGTAATAATGTAATCACGTCGTGACATCATGACGCCATCAACCTTCCGGGTCCAAAAAAATAATTAAATAAGTAAGGAATCATAGCAGATTAATGCCGGTATACCGGACTTACGAGGATAACGTTTACACTGTAAAGCCGCTATATCGCTATATCGGCCTTACGGGGATTTGGCATAGATGACCAAGCCGGTATTTCGTCCTTAGGGGAATAGATCAAAGATAAGCAAGCCGGTTTTTCGGCCATATGAGGTAAGAGGATTGAGGGAACGCCTGTTTCACCATGCAACCACAGCTTTGTAATAAAACCAGTGCTCAGACATGTTACTTTGATCTCTGAAGACAAATGCAAAAATAACTGTAGCAGGCACTGATACCACTAAATTGAAATGGCTAGTGTGATGGACTAAGGTTGTAACCATATTGGAAAGGAAAGTAGAACTTTCTAGGATGTCTACTCTTGTCTATGTTATGATGGGGGTGCTTTCAGATTGATTCTGTTTGTTTTGGATTATTTTTCTTGTAATCATTAAATTTGTAAGATTCGAAGATGTGAAAGACGTGTATACCTCATTATTTCTGAGTATGATTTGTTTTTGTTTATTCTTTTTTTATGTTACACCTCGACCCTAGACTGTAGTCGTAGCATAAATTGGGGACTCATCCGACCCTGTAAAGTCATCTGTGAAACCATTCTTGTTGCTGTATGTAGGGTAAGTTATTTCACTATTCTTTGCTTGGCTATTTTCCTTGTGGTGTGGGTAAAAAAGGTAGGATTAGAGGATTAATATGGAATTTGATTTACTCTCCAAGCACAGAGCAGTTTGAGCGTTGTTGCAAAGATTACTTATTTAAAATAGCAGATTTTTTTTTATTAATGTACTGCGGAATGTCACTAAGAAAGAGGTTAAAATTCTGCTAGAGCAAGAACTTATTTGACAGCAGATTTTGCCTGAGCTGTCTGTCGTGATTAATGTGGAAGATGGAGCTTTTGCGCAGATGGCATCTGAAGAAAAGCCTCCTCCCCTTCCACAAATGTCACCTGGAATTCCTAGGTTTCTGCTATTTGTGCCTCCCAGTAGCTGGCTGATGGTACCACATTGTGACCCACTGTTGGCATTGAGAATGAAAGAGTTGGAATTGGAAGTTAAAAAGGAGGAAAGTGAGACAAAAAGACTTTGGTTAAGGGAATTGGAGATGGAATTGGAGCAGGAACGGTTTCAAAAAGCTCACAGTCGACCTCACCGGGCTGAAGGCTTATCAGATAGTTCCCCAGCATCTCCTTCATTTGCTCAATTACCTGCAGGTCCTGTGTATGTCCCTTCCAGTCCCGTTGTTCCACAGGCAGTAAACTTGCCAGTATTTGATGTCAGTAAGCACATTAATTTGGTACCTGTATTTAGAGAAGTGGGGGTAGATAGCTATTTTACAGCTTTTGAATGTGTGGCAGCTATTTTGCAGTGGCCAAAAGAAATGTGGGCTCTTCTGTTGCAATGTAAATTAGTTGGCAAAGTACAAGAAGTTAGTTCTGCATTGCCGGTGGAGCAAAGCCTTATTTATGATGTGGTGAAGAAGGTTGTTCTCCATGCTTATGAGTTAGTGCCTGAAGCATATAGACAGAAATTCAGGGCCCACAGGAACTCAGACAAAAACAATCTTGTGTGGAATTTGCCGGAGAGAAACATACTCTCTTTGATAAATGGTGTGCTGCTAATAAGACAACTCTTGAAGCTTTGAAAGAGCTTGTGTTATTATAAATTTTTAAGAACTGTGTTCCAGAAAATCTAATCATTCATTTAAATGAGCAAAAAGTGATGTCTCTTTCTGCAGCCACTGTTCTAGCAGACGAATTAATATTAATGCATAGGACTGTTTTTTATCCAGTGATGAGAAGTGATAAGTCTACTGTCCATGGGGTTGACAGACAGGGAAAAGGATGGACTGCTGCTGTCAAGTCCGGATGGGGAAATGACTACTAGGAGTCCTAGAGCTGCTCAAAACCGCTCAGTAAATGGTAGAGTGTGTTTTTACTGTCTTAAAGCAGGTAAACTTATTGTTGATTGTTAAGTCTGGAAGAAGAAAAACAGTTCAGTTAAGCCTAAAATTGTGGGTTTTGTGCAAACTTTTGGAAATCCTTTCCTCTGAGAACTCGGTGTATAAACCATTTATGATACAGGGGGTGGGTATTGAGCAGAAGTGTTGGGGAATATTTGCCAGTAACTGTATTACGAGACACATGAACTGCCCAGTCTCTCATGCTCTGTAATGTACTACACTTACCTTTTGACTCATACACAGGCTCTGACGTACTTTTGCGAGGGATAGGGTCTATAAAAGTACCTCTACACCAAATTCTAAACAAATACTTCTCTGTGTCAAGTTACAATATCGGAGATGAATAATTTTTGGTTAAAGATTGGGCATTCAGAGGGGCGGCTGTGGCGCAGGTGGTAGAGTGGGTTGTCCACTAATCGTAGGGTTGGCGGTTCGATTCCCGGCCGGGGTGACTCCACATGCCGAAGTGTCCTTGGGCAAGACACTGAACCCTAAGTTGCTCCTGATGGCAAGCTAGCGCCTTGCATGGCAGCTCTGCTACCACTGGTGTGTGAATGGGTGAATGAGACACAGTGTAAAGTGCTTTGGATAAAAGCGCTATATAAGTGCACATTTACCATTCACAATTATGTGCTGCACAGAAAGCTGATCCTCCATTGAGTATGTTTATTGCTGCAACTACAAAAAATATAAACAACCTTAATGATAAAGTCACTTACTTTTGGGAGAACAATGTTTTGATGCGTAAGTGGGAGAATGGCAATAGTGTGTCCAGGTGTGTGTTGTTCCCACAGGTTACCACCCCCTCATACTGAGTCTTGCTCATGTCCATGTTCCTTCTGGCCATTTGGGGATCAGAAAACTTGTGATAGAGTTTTGAGGTATTTCTTCTGGCCTGGTCTAAAGTCAGATGTTGCTACCTATTGTTGGTCATGCCATTTCTGCCAGCTGACTGATAAGCAAAACCAAACCCTACCTCCCGCTCCATTACATACCATACAATTCATGCATGAGCCATTTGAACGTATCATCATTGATTGCGTTGGACCATTGCCAAAGTCTAAGTCGGGTCACCAGTATATACTTACCATAATGTGTGATGCACCACAATACCCAGAGGCTATACCGATGAGAAGCATTAAAGCTAAAGGTATAGTGAAAGAGCTGATAAAATTCTGTTCTACTTTTGGGTTGCCAAGAATTATCCAAATGGATCAAGGTTTCACATCCACAGTTAGCAATTAAGCACCAATTATCAAGCGCTTATCATCCTAATTCCACAAGGCACGGTAGAACATTTCCACCAAACACTCAATTCTATGCTACGTGTATTCTGTGTGGAAACGAGCAAAGACTGGGATGATGGTTTGCTGATTTTAATGTTTGCTGCTCGCGAAACAGTACAGGAATCACTTGGGTTTAGTTTGACTGAATTAGTTTTTTGGGCACATAGTACAGGGACCCTTAAGACTGTTACGGGAACAATTATTGAATGAGACCTTTGCACTGGTGTCAGTGCTTGAATATGAGTAGAATACATGAACACTTGCATAAAGTGTGGAATGGCAAAGACAAATTTAACAGGAAAACAAAAGCAAATGAAGCATCTATTTGATAGATGTAGTGTTACTCGGAAATTTCCAAGTAGGAGAATCAGTTTTGTGCTGCTTCCCATTCCTGGTTCAACATTGCAGGCAAGGTTTTCTGGACCCTACATGATAGAACAGAAGTTAGGTCGTACAGACTATGTTCTTGGTACCCCAGACCGTAGAAAGAAAACCTGTGTATGTCACATCAATATGCTTAAGAAGTATGTGAAGAGAGTGGATAGTGCTAAAGCAGAGTCTCTGCCTGTTGCCGTTGTAGTGCAACAGCCCACAGCTGTGGACAGTGATGATAACGAATGGGTTGGCAGTCATAGTAAGACTGGACTACCCAAGCTCTCTAACTCAGAAATATTATACAATATTAGCAAACAGTTTAATTAATCTTGTCATACTCATTGAAGAGATATTGTGTGGATGATAAAACGTTTTCCTTCTCTCTTCTCAGATAATCTCACTCAGACTAATGTTCTGTTTCATGACGTTGAGGTTTTTTTAAAATTACCTATAATAAATTACTAATTGATAAATGGTCTCGCCGAGCCCAACTCAAGTCCATGGAGCTTGCCTTGTATTCTTGTGCCAAAGTCAGATGGTTTTGTCAGATTTTGTACAGACTATAGGAAGTTGAATAATGTCACTAAACCCAATTCTTCAGTAGCACAATAATCCTGTCCTTCAAGCATCTTAATTACATCATGGAATACAGTTAAGTTCCCATGTACAAAGGCCAGCCAAAGTTCAGTCAGTGGATCCACAAAGATTGTTCGTAGGTACACAGGGCATTTGTCTTCTGAAAGAAAAAAAAGATTTTAATGGCTCATACATTTGTGACACTCTTTCAATTGCAGGGAGCATGGACACCCAGTAAATATTAATGTGAGCGAGTATGTTACGGTATTCCTGACCAACAAACTCACAAAAGCTCTTTAGTCTTTCAAGTTTGACTTTGAAAAACATCTCAACATCAAGAGGCATCAGATCCAAAGCTTTTCTTGTTGTGTTATGAATGATGTGGGCAGGGCAACCATAGTCAATTACATCCCTCTGCAGAGCAGGCTTTCTTGTATGGACATTGACCTATACTGAAGCATATTCAGAGTTGGTGTTTGTGTTGTCTGCAGAAAATGCAACTAGTTTGTTTTCAATGTGAAATCTTTGAATAACTACCAAGACCTTAGCTGCAAGTTCCTCTGCTGATTCCCCTTTCAGTTAAATAAAATCCAGCAGTTTTGTTTCCACAGATATGCTGCCATCATAGAGCTTACAATATCTGATGTCTACTGGCATTAGCTTTACGTGTCCATCGTTGGACACATCAATGGACTGGGACATGTACTCAACCTGCTCTAGGTCCCATGTTGCCAGAGAAGTTTCCCAGGGTGCAAACATGTTACTCACACTGACTTTGACTAATAGAGCTTCTGTGTCATTAATACTCATTAATTCCATTTTCAGAAACTTTTGAGAAACTTTTCAGAACTTTCTGGCAGAAATTTCAGTTTGCATTACGCAAATATTTATACACAACTTTGATAAAACAAGATTGATAAAAATGCAGCCAATTATTAATAATACATTTTTGGAGGAGATTGTTTTTGTACACTGCACCAGATCATAATAAATTGTGGTGGGTTTTTTAAAAGTGTGTTTCTCTATGGTGTTACAGATGAGAGTGATGGTTAAAGGGGAACAAATGCAGCAGGGGTGTAATTCCCTGAACAGATTTCCAATCAATTCTCAGGTGGGTCAGTTCCAAGACACTGCAGCATACATCTTCCAGGAGATGCCAGTGAAGGAGGCCATCAGGCTGAAAAAAACAAACAAACAAACCCCAGAACTATCAGAGTGTTAGCAGAATCTTTAAGAGTGGCCAAATCAACAATTTGGTACATTCTTAAAAAGGATTGCACTGGTGAGCTCAGCAACACCAACAAGTGTGGAAGACCATAGAAGGCAAGTAAAGTGGATAAATGCAGAATTATTTCCTTGGTAAAGAAAATCCTTCATAACATCTAACCAAGTCAATAATTTCATTAATAACTTCATGAATGTTAAAAACATACAGTTGACCTCAAGATGCAAATCACTGGTAACACTCAAGAACAGAAAAGCCAGATTAAACGTTGCTAGAAAACCTCCAGTGTGTGTTTTTATTTATATTTTCTATATATATATATATATATATATATATATATATATATAAACACACATTTGATCCCCTGCTGATTTTGTACATTTGCCCACTGACAAAGAAATTATCAGTCTATAATTTTAATGGTAGATTTATTTGAACAGTAAGAGACAGAATAACAACAAGAAAATCCAGAATAACGCATGTCAAAAATTGTATAAATTGATCTGCATTTTCATAAGGGAATTAAGTATTTGACCCCCTCTCAATCAGAAAGATTTCTGGCTCCCAGGTGTCTTTTATACAGGTAACGAGCTGAGATTAGGAGCATACACTTAAAGGGAGTTCTCCTAATCTCAGCTTGTTACCTGTATAAAAGACACCTGTCCACAGAAGCAAGCAATCAATCAGATTCCAAACTCTCCACCATGGCCAAGACCCAAGAGCTCTCCAAGGATGTCAGGGACAAGATTGTAGACCTACACAAGTCTGGAATGGGCTACAAGGTCATTGCCAAGCAGCTTGGTGAGAAGGTGACAACAGTTGGTGCGATTATTCGCAAATGGAAGAAACACAAAAAGAACTGTCAATCTCCCTCGGCCTGGGGCTCCATGCAAGATCTCACCTCATGGAGTTGCAATGATCATGAGAACAGTGAGGAATCAGCCCAGAACTACACGGGAGGATCTTGTCAATGATCTCAAGGCAGCTGGGACCATAGTCACCAAGAAAACAATTGGTAACACACTACGCCGTGAAGGACTGAAATCCTGCAGTGCCCACAAGGTCCCCCTCCTCAAGAAAGCACATATACATGCCCGTCTGAAGATTGCCAATGAGCATCTGAATGATTCAGGGGACAACTGGGTGAAAGTGTTGTGGTCAGATGAGACCAAAATGGAGCTCTTTGGCATCAACTCATCTCGCCGTGTTTTGAGGAGGAATGCTGCCTATGACCCCAAGAACACCATCAACACCGTCAAACATGGAGGTGGAAACATTATGCTTTGGGGTGTTTTTCTGCTAGGTGGAGAGGACAACTTCACTGCATCAAAGGGACGATGGACGGGGCCATGTACCGTCAAATCTTGGGTGAGAACCTCCTTCTCTCAGCCAGGGCATTGAAAATGGGTCGTGGATGGGTATTCCAGCATGACAATGACCCAAAACACACGGCCAAGGCAACAAAGGAGTGGCTCAAGAAGTAGCACATTAAGGTCCGGGAGTGGCCTAGCCAGTCTCCAGACCTTAATCCCATAGAAAACCTGTGGAGGGAGCTGAAGTTTCGAGTTGCCAAACGTCAGCCTCAAAACCTTAATGACTTGGAGAAGATCTGCAAAGAGGAGTGGGACAAAATCCCTCCTGAGATGTGTGCAAACCTGGTGGCCAACTACAAGAAACCTCTGACTTTTGTGATTGCCACACGGGTTTTGCCACCAAGTACTGAGTCATGTTTTGCAGAGGGGTCAAATACATATTTCCCTCATTAAAATGCAAATCAATTTATAACATTTTTGACATGCGTTTTTCTGGATGTTTTTGTTGTTATTCTGTCTCTCACTGTTCAAATAAACCTACCATTAAAATTATAGACTGATCATTTCTTTGTCAGTGGGCAAATGTACAAAATCAGCAGGGGATCAAATACTTTTTTCCCCTCACTATACGTATACACACACACACACGTTTCCAGTGCCTTGCGAAAGTATTCGGCCCCCTTGAACTTTTCAACCTTTTGCCACATTTTAGGCTTCAAACATAAAGATGTAAAATTAAATTTTTTGTGAAGAATCACCAACAAGTGGGACACAATTGTGAAGTGGAATGAAATCTATTGGATTTTTGAAACTTTTTTAACTAATAAAAAAATGAAAAGTGGGGCGTGCAAAATTATTCGGCCCCCTTGCGTTAATACTTTGTAGAGCCACCTTTTGCTGCGATTACAGCTGCAAGTCGCTTGGGGTATGTCTCTATCAGTTTTGCACATCGAGAGACTGAAATTCTTGCCCATTCTTCCTTGCAAAACAGCTCGAGCTCAGTGAGGTTGGATGGAGAGCGTTTGTGAACAGCAGTTTTCAGCTCTTTCCACAGATTCTCGATTGGATTCAGGTCTGGACTTCGACTTGGCCATTCTAACACCTGGATACGTTTATTTGTGAACCATTCCTTTGTAGATTTTGCTGTATGTTTGGGATCATTGTCTTGTTGGAAGATAAATCTCCGTCCCAGTTTCAGGTCTTTTGCAGACTCCGACAGGTTTTCATCCAGAATGGTCCTGTATTTGGCTGCATCCATCTTCCCCTCAATTTGAACCATCTTCCCTGTCCCTGCTGAAGAAAAGCAGGCCCAAACCATGATGCTGCCACCACCATGTTTGACAGTGGGGATGGTGTGTTGAGGGTGATGAGCTGTGTTGCTTTTACGCCAAACATATCGTTTTGCATTGTGGGCAAAAAGTTCGATTTTGGTTTCATCTGACCAGAGCACCTTCTTCCACATGTTTGGTGTGTCTCCCAGGTGGCTTGTGGCAAACTTTAGATGAGACTTTTTATGGATATCTTTGAGAAATGGCTTTCTTCTTGCCACTCTTCCATAAAGGCCAGATTTGTGCAGTGTACGACTGATTGTTGTCCTATGGACAGACTCTCCCACCTCAGCTGTAGTTCTCTGCAGTTCATCCAGAGTGATCATGGGCCTCTTGGCTGCATCTCTGATCAGTCTTCTCCTTGTCTGAGCTGAAAGTTTAGAGGGACGGCCAGGTCTTGGTAGATTTGCAGTGGTCTGATACTCCTTCCATTTCAAAATGATCGCTTGCACAGTGCTCCTTGGGATGTTTAAAGCTTGGGAAATCTTTTTGTATCCAAATCCGGCTTTAAACTTCTCCACAACAGTATTACAGGCCTGCCTGGTGTGTTCCTTGGTCTTCATGATGCTCTCTGCGCTTTCAACAGAACCCTGAGACTCACAGAGCAGGTGCATTTATACAGAGACTTGATTACACACAGGTGGATTCTATTTATCACCATCAGTCATTTAGGACAACATTGGATCATTCAGAGATCCTCGCTGAACTTCTGTAGCGAGTTTGCTGCACTGAAAGTAAAGGGGGCCGAATAATTTTGCACGCCCCACTTTTAATTTTTTTATTTGCTAAAAAAGTTTAAAATATCCAATAGATTTCGTTCCACTTCACAATTGTGTCCCACTTTTTGGTGATTCTTCACAAAAAAATAAAATTTTATATCTTTATGTTTGAAGCCTGAAATGTGGCAAAAGGTTGAAAAGTTCAAGGGGGCCGAATACTTTCGCAAGGCACTGTATACACACATACGTATATATACACACACACATATATACACACGTATATACATACATATATACACATACATATATACGTACACATACGTACATATATACATACATATATTACACACACACACAATCTCACAAAAGTGAGTACACAGCTCACTTTTTTGTAAATATTTGATATCTTTTGTGACAACACTGAAGAAATTACACTTTGCTACAATGTAGTGACTGTACAGCTTGTGTAAGAGTGTAAATTTGCTGTCCCCTCAAAATAACTCAACACACAGCCATTAATGTCTAAACCGCTGGCAACAAAAGTAAGTACACCCCTAAGTGAAAATTTCTAAATTGGGCCAAAGTGTCAATATATTGTGTGGCCACCATTATTTTTTCAGCACTGCGTTAACCCTCTTGGGCATGGAGTTCACCAGAGCTTCACAGGTTGCCACTGGAGTCCTCTTCCACTCCTCCATGATGACATCACGGAGTGGATGTTAGAGACCATGTGCTCCTCCACCTTCCGTTTGAGGATTCCCCCCAGATTTTCATTTTCATTTAGAGGTGTACTCACTTTTGTGAGATACTGTGTGTGTGTGTATATAAAAAAAAAAAATAATAAATGAATAAAAGCCTTCCCAGTTCTGGAATAAGATTCTTTGGACAGGTGAAACTTGTACCAGCATGATAGGAAGAGAAGAGTATTGTGAAGCAAAGGAAGGGTTCATGTTACAAAGTATACCACATTATCAAACGTGGTGGAGGAAGTGTTAAGGCATGGGCATTTATGGCTGCAATCAAACTGGGTCACTGATGTTTATTGATGATGTGACTGCTGACAGAAGTAGCAGGATAAATTCTGAAGTGTATAGAGCTATACTTTCTGCTTAGATTCAAATGCTCCAAAACATACTGCAAAAGCAACCCAAGAGCTTCTTAGGGCAGAAAATAAATGTTATGTTCTTAAATTGACAAGTCAGCCACCTCAACCCAATTGAGCTGCTTTTCACTTACTCAAGACAAAAAGGAAGGTATAAAGACCCACAAACAAGCAGCAACTGAAGGCAACCGCAGTAAAGACCTGGCAAAGCATTTCAAGGGAGGAATCTCAGCATTTAGTGATGTCCATGGGTTCCAGACCGCAATAATTCATTGACTACAAAGGATTTACATCATAGTATTAAAAATAATAATACTTATCCTTATATTCGATTGTTTGTCCAAATACTTTTAAGCCGGTGAAAATGGAAGGACTCCACGTGTAAATCCTACAATATTTCTGCAATGCAAAAATTTATGCAATATTTTTGTTAAGCCCCTTGAATTAAAGCTGAAAGTCTACACTTAAATCACATCATGATTGCTTCATTTAAAATCCATTGTAGTGGTCTACAGAGGCAAAATAATATAAAATAAATTGTCACTGTCCTAATAGTTATGGACCCAACTGTATGGAATTGTAGGAGTATAAAGCCCAGATAACTCCTGTCAGTTTGGCAACCTAAACGTAAAATGTCTAAGGTATGAGACACCATTCAGGTAAAGTCAATTATGACGTAAATGCTGAAGATCAAAATCACATTTATCAATTTCTGGTAACATATTTATTATCAATTTTCATGGTACAATATTGCATGCACTAATAAGTTGTTTTTAAAAAAAAGTTTTTAAAGCCTAAATTTATTTTTTAAATGGTAAAGCAAATCAAGATATTAGCAAGCTTTTACTAGCCAGTGTATAATAAAATCTTTTTACCTTTTTGATGTTGAGTTTTTGTAAACTACAAATGTACATGCTGAATACATATAATGCATATAGGAATTTGTCTATTCCTAACTTAAGGTAAAAAGGTAACTTAAAATAATTTTTTATTAAAAAAAGGAACAAAAACTGTAAACTGAACTAAAGTTCAGAAACGTGACACTAAAACATGAAGAAATAAAAATTGTCACAAATGTAAAATGCCATGACATTTGATATTTAGAAACTTAAGAGTTAACCGATTTAAGATATGCAATATTGATAGTAAGACAAATGTTAGAAGTAACAGTTACCTGCCTCTGCCCTTTCATCATCAAAACAACTCCTGAATATTTTCACAAAATGTCTGCAGTTTTGATTGCCTTGCTGCTACACTACATATACCCATTGTATTACTACAGCCATTCTTGGATGCATGCGATTTTTGCAAACAGATTTTTGGGAAGACACGTTCATTGAAAACTAACTGATCTGGAGGTTTGAGAGTCATCAGAAAGTTGGAGTTTTCTGAACTTGTGTAACATCTGTCACTATTTGGGGTCATAACTACTTCATGCAGTAGGTGCAGCCAAAGTGAGTGCATCTGCATTTATCTTTTACAATACATTTACCACAAAGTGTAATGTGTCCATCACAACAATTCCAGGTGTTCAGAATTTACAAAAACTTTTATTAAGTATGATCACATTAATTATTTCCAACTCACTAAGATTATCATCTTTAAGGCTTTATTAAATGTCTTTTTAGATCTGGAACATCTGGTGAGCTGGAACACCAGGAAAATCACAGATCACGTGCCCAGGTACATCTAATACTACTATTTTAGATATATAGTATCTAAAATATACTCTAGACTCAGTATGCTTAGTGAACACATTTTCTTTAGTACATTTTTGTGCAGCTTTCGCACATTTATAATTATGTTATCTGTCGGATGCACTGCTAAATAACTAACATCAATCATTCTCTTGAAGCACTTCAAACTGTTTTTTTTTGTGCTGACATATGGCATTTTCCCTTAAGTATTAGACAACATGAACATTGTGCCTTTCCATCCCAGTCTAACAATCAAATGCAGAAATGAATAAGCGTTTCATTAGCGTGTCCATATGGATACATGCTGCATTTTAAAAGGAAACATGTTCAATAGAAAACTAAGTCATAACAGACATTACGTTAGTCAATGAATAAATGGACTCAACAGAGTCATGGTTTTGGCTAAAGTAATCAAGAGTGCATTTTCTGATGATGCCGGGTAAGGTGGTAACGACGAGCAAAGCTTTTGCCACACTGTGTACAAGGGAACAGTTTGGTGCCCTTGTGAAGCTGCTGGTGGGCCCTGAGACTCTGTGGCCGACTAAAACTTTTCCCACAGTCAGGGCACTGACACGGCCGCACACCTGAGTGCTTCTGCTCATGCCGTCTCAGGTCACCTGACTGCCTAAAGCTCTCGCCACACTCAGCACAAAGGAATGGCTTCTCCCCGGTGTGTGTGCGCATATGGACGTTCAGTTGTCCTGAGTGCACAAAACTCTTATCACATTGTGAGCATGCATAAGGTTTCACCCCTGTGTGAATGCGCTGGTGCTGCTTTAAACTGTTGAACCAGCTGAAGGCCTTACCACAGTCAGGGCACAGGTACAGCTGGTCCCCTTGTCTGAAGCAAGCATGGTTCTTGAAACCCCTAATTGTCTGAAAAGTCTTGGAGCACTGAGTACAGCTATGTTCCTTGGATGGTATATCGCCTTCATTAAAGCTCAGGTACTTTGTAGTCATCTCTGGATGGTGGCGGCGGATATGTTTGTACAGGTATCGCTCGCCGGTAAAGGAGAAGGGGCAGTGGCTACAGGGGTAGATGGTGGCATTGGCCAGTGCTGTGCTCTGGCGATGAGCTCTGTGGCGAGAGTGGCTTTCCTGATGGCGTTTCAAGCCAGAAGACTGGGTGAAGGACTTAAGGCACAGTGTGCAGCAGTAGGGCCTCTCTTTGGCATGGATGGTGCGTTCATGTCGCCGTAGGTTGCACAGACGGCTGAAATAGAGTTCGCAGCGAGAGCAGCCATGAGGTCCATCACCCTGCTGAATGCAGTCATGGCTTTTCAGAAGATGGAGGTGACTGAAGGTTCTTAGGCACTCGCCACAAACATGTGAGGTCTCTTGTGGCGTTTCCTGTGGCTGTTTGCTGCCTGCATTATTCCACTGCGTAACTGCTGTACTCTCATTGTCAGGAGCAGTCTGATCAGCCTCTGAACAATTGTTCTGATTCTCCTCTTGAGCCGTGTCCTTGACTGGCTTCTGGATTTGTTTTTTTTTTATTTTGGGGGGTCTGCCTCGAGGTCGGCCCGTAGATACTTTCCTCTTCTGATTCCCAGCCCTATTAGGGTTTAAAGCTGATCTTCGAAGCTTGGCTGGTGGCTCATAAGGAGGGTCATGTTTGTCTGATGAGTTTTCGTGTTGCAATGCTGACTCAGCATTAAAAGATTCATTTTCAACTAGTTTTAGATACTCTCCATGGTGATGTCTTTTGAGATGTCTGTAGAGGTTGAGTTTGGTTATGAAAGAGACGGAGCACTTCGAACACGGGTAGACAGCATCCTCTTTCTCCGCTTGCTGTGTGCCAGTTTTTTTCTCTTTTTCACCTTGGTGGGTCTGCTGGTGTCTCTTCAGCCCTGTTGCCTGACTAAAGCATTTTCTACAGTGGCTACAGCAATAAGGCTTCTCTTTTGAATGAATTGTGCGTTGATGTCTTTTTAAGTGGCACGACCGCAAAAATATTCTCCCACATTCACCACATTTGTTCCTTGAGACCTCTACAACACTGGTATTACCCTCGTCCGTTTTGTTCATCAAATCACTGCTAATTTCATGTGGCGAATCAGTTGGGTTTGATTGCTCTGTCTGGCCACTGAGGGTAGGAAATTGGCTCTGAAAGGATTTTGTCATTTGCTGCATTTGAGATGGAGGTGGTGCATCAGAGGCAAGAAGGCAATGATCCAAATTCATAACTGGTGTCTGGTCAGTAGGTTCAAGAGCTTGAGCTTCCAGCAGGTGTGGGTACTCATCTGGGTGTGAGCGCCTGACATGTCTGTGTAGGTAAAAAGCTGCTGGGAAGGAGTACTGACAGTAGGGACAAAGACAAAGCTGTGAGGCATCTTCATCGCTTCTTCCTAAACAAAAAACAAAACAAAAAAGGAACAAGTATTAAAAATGTTTTTATCGTTTGATCTTTTACCTTCAAGCATCATTTGCAAATACCCGACAAGTGTGTTTACACAGGAGATATGTACTGAAAACAGATTACACAGAAAATGGCAGATTACCTATAGGTGTGCACTTCTTGTCCCAGATTTTATCCCATGTGGTGCTAAGGCTTTGCGCGTACTCCTCTGCATACCACACTTTCAGTTCTTGCCCAGGGTAGATAGAGCGGCAGCAGCGGAACAGGATGCGCCCACCCTGCTGAAATGCCACCAAGTTTTGCTCATTCTCGTTCCGTGAACATACTACATACCTGTAAATACAGGGAAGCTTATGATAATGATACATATACTTTTATCCTCATACTGTTAAATCAGAAAATATATATTTATTTTATAGCAAATATAAAAATATATATTTATTTTATAACAATGCCAGTCTGAAAACTATATTCACTGTAGAAAAATGTCTCATCTGCAGCCTGTGTATCCATACACAACGCACTAGCTTAGTAAAGTAATAATGATTAATATCTAGTTGAGAGAAGCCACCGAACAAAAAGCGCTAAATAATTTGTGCAGTGTTTAGCCTAGCTAAAATTTTATGATCAATCAGCATCAACTTTCAACATTTATAGTTTTGCATAAAAAGCTGATTTGTCAAGAATGACATTTGATCCTGTTCTGACAACTATTCTCATTACAGTGAGAATAGTTTTAGAATAGTCCTAATTTTAGCAAATCTAGTTTCCTATTTTACTCGCACAGCATTTCCTATTTTCTTAACTAATTATTTTATATATAGTTACTATACCCTAGGAATAGTACTACCATAGTAAAGATAATACAGGACAGTGAATGTGGACAGTAGAAGATTACCTGGTCTTTTTCTACTATTCACCTGTCCAGTTTTGCAGAGCCTGTGGTGAAATAACCTCAGATTCCTGCTCTTGACACAAATTTTGCGTCAATTTCAAAGGTATTTCAGAGGACAAATTCCCCAGCCTGCCCCTTTAAGGCCGCATAATGTAGTCTACACAATGTCAACATTTCAGGTTATTCAGCAAATATTTGAGCAAAGCATCTTGACATTGACGAGCGTATCGCAAAGCTACCTGCTAGGCAAACACACCAGCTGGGTTTCCACTTAAACTTTTCTCAATTTTAACAAAATTTCTGAAAAGTCAACAAAAGACAATGCAACTCAGTGAGTTTCATGTAAAAAGAATGAAGTGACATAAGTGACTGAGGAAGAAAGATCACAATAGCATGACCATTTTTTGTCCATCTACAAAAAAAAAAAAAAAAGAGAACCAAAAATGTTCATTCATTCATCTTAAGAACCTGAGCAGACTCCTTGTGCATTTTCGAGTGAAAAATATTAGTGTCACTCCAATTTTAAAATGCAGAGCTCCAGAACATATACAAATAAAGTACAAATAAATAAGGTTTTATAAGGTTTTATCTATGAAAAGAGCCATTTTGATATATGGGATAGTTTTGACATCCCATATACAGTGCTGTGAAAAAGTATTTGCCCATGTTATTCTGTCTTTGCGTACATCTCATACTAAATAGTTTTAGATCTTCAAATGACATACAACACAAAACAAAGGCAACCTGAGTAAACACAATACAGTTTTTATTTTTTGTTGAAGCAACACCCATCACCAATGTGATAATTGCCCCCTTAAACTTAAAATCTGGTTATGCCACCTTTAGCAGCAATGACTGCAACCAAACGCTTCCGATAATTGGAGATCAGACTTTCACAGTACTGTGGTGGAATTTTGGCCCACTGTTCTTTGAAGAACTGCTTTAGTTCAACCACATTGGAGAGTTTTTTGAGCATGAACTGCCTGTTTAATGCCCCGCCACAGCATCTCAATTGGTTCAAGTCAGGACTTTGACCAGGTGGACTTACTCCTATGAATTGGATCATTGTCTTTCTGCATAATTCAGTTACGCTAGAGATTAATTATACAGACAGAAGACCAGACATTCTCCTTTATGAGTTTATGGTAGAGAACAGAATTCATATTTCTTTCAATTATTGCAAGTTGCCCAGGCCCTGAAGCAGCAAAGCATCCCGACACCATCATACGGTCACCACCATGCTTGACCATAGGAATGATGTTGGCCATGAAGGGATGCACACAGTTAGCAACAATGCACAAAAAAATTACAGTGGTATTCAAGTGATGATTGATTGGTATTAACAGGCCCAAAGTTGCCAAGAAACATTCCCCCACAACATTACACTACCTACACCAGCCTGGACTGTTGAAACAAGGCAGGTTGGATGCATGGATTCATGTGACACCAAATTCTGAATCTACCATCTGTGTGCCTCAGCAAAATTTGAGATTCATCAGACCAGACTACGTTTTTCCAGTCTTCAACTACTCAAACCAGTATATAGTAGTATAACATGGTAAAACATGGCAGGACCCAGTACTAAATGGTCAATAAAGACAAACATGCTGAAGGAAAAAAACGTGTCAATTTAAGTTTATGTTTACAAAACAAAAATAGTACCAAATGAACTACAATAAATTCATACAGTCAGGGAAAAAGTATTTGATCCCCTGCTGATTTTGTACGTTTTCCCACTGACAAAGAAATGATCAGTCTATAATTTTAATGGTAGGTTTATTTGAACAGTGAGAGACAGAATAACAACAATAAAATCCAGAAAAACGCATGATAAAAATGTTATAAATTGATTTGCATTTTAATGAGGGAAATAAGTATTTGACCCTCTCTGCAAAACATGACTTAGTACTTGGTGGCAAAAACCCTTGTTGGGTAATCACAGAGGACAGACGTTTCTTGTAGTTGGCCACCAGGTTTGCTCACATCTCAGGAGGGATTTTTTTTTTATTTTTTTTTTTTTTTTTATTTTTTTTATTTTTTTTTTTTTTTAAGTTTTTAAGTTTTTTTTTTTTTTTTTTTTTTTTTTTTTTTTTTTTTTTTTTATTTAATATTGTTTTGAATATCTTAGGGGCCCTCGTTTTCTTTTTTTTTTTCTTGTTGTTTTGCTTTTTTTCCCTCCTTTTTTGGTTGGTTTTTGGTCCACTTTTTTTTTTTTTCCCCCCTTTTTTTTTTGTGTTTTTGGGGGGGTTTTCAAAAAAATAAAAAAAAAGAAAGAAGAATACCCATTTAGCACTACTTGGCACCTTCAGCCCTTCACCACCATGTTTTGGTATTCAGCCCCGTTTTTGTGGTTGGGATGTGTGTTCTTGGGGTCAAAGGCAGCATTCCTCCTCCTCCAAACACGGAGAGTTGAGTTGATGCCAAAGAGCTCCATTTTGGTCTCAGCTGACCACAAAATTTTCACCCATTTGTCCTCTGAATCATTCAGATGTTCACTGGAAAACTTCACACGGGCATGTATATGTGCTTTCTTGAGCAGGGGGACCTTGTGGGCACTGCAGGATTTCAGTCCTTCACGGCGTTGTGTGTTACCAATTGTTTTCTTAGTGACTATGGTCCCAGCTGCCTTGAGATCATTGACAAGATCCTCCCGTGTAGTTCTGGGCTGATTCCTCACTGTTCTCATGATCATTGCAACTCCACAAGGTGAGATCTTGCATGGAGCCCCAGGCCGAGGGAGATTGACAATTCTTTTTGTGTTTCTTCCATTTGCGAATAATCGCTCCAACTGTTGTCACCTTCTCACCAAGCTGCTTGGCAATGACCTTGTAGCCCATTCCAGACTTGTGGTGTAGATCTTATCCCTGACATCCTTGGAGAGCTCTTTGGTCTTGGCCATGGTGGAGAGTTTGGAATCTGATTGATTGCTTGCTTCTGTGGACAGGTGTCTTTTATACAGGTAACAAACTGAGATTAGGAGCCCTCCCTTTTAAGAGTGTCAAATACTTATTTCTCCTCATTAAAATGCAAAATCAATTTATAACATTTTTGACATGCGTTTTTCTGGATTTTCTTGTTGTTATTCTGTCTCTCACTGTTCAAATAAATCTACCATTAAAATTATAGACTGATCATTTCTTTGTCAGTGGGAAAACGTACAAAATCAGCAGCAGGGAATCAAATACTTTCCCTCAATGTAAATACATTACAGACTTGTTGTAATAAATGTCTGTTATCTTTGTAGTATTTTGAATCCGGTTGACTAGTCAGCCAGTATCATTACTGTGAATGCAGCATGTTTATTGCTCTTTCTATGCCAAGTCATTGCACTATATAGGTTGATGAAGCCTGTGTGTGGGCCAGAAAATTTAACAATTACTTACCTCATCCAATTTGAATGAGTGTCCCTCTCTGCATCAATGTAATCATACTGGTCACTCCCAGAGCATATCTGAGAAATTAAGAAATTACAGGTAAATTTCTAACTCCTGCAAATACTGGTGCCAAAAACTATATCAACCCTTTCCCAATAACCCCCCATACTTACCATCCACGAATAAGCACTTTCTAGTGCCTTTTCCATGTTAATGACCTCTCCATCAAAAGGCCCAAAATGCATTCCAAGAGGAACAATTTGTCCCTGGTTAAAAACACCTAGTCCAGCCCCAGGAGTTGTTGATCTACCTATGACTAAGCCTTGGGGAAGAGTGAGAAGAGCCCTCTGAGGAACTCCCATAGGCGTGGGAGAGTCATAGGTGAACAATGGTGGGCCATGAACCTCACACTGGTCTAAATACAGTTTATGGCAGGTTTCACAGTCTGTAAAAGAAGGGAATGTTAGGGGAGAAGCAACAAAATGGAAGTGAAAAATCTAGTGGTAGGTAGGTGAACAACTGTAGACCCATTTATGGTGGTAATAATGAAAAGAAAACTCACAGAAATGCTTATCATTAAAAGCATATCCTTCTTGGCTCTCTTCTGTTTCTATATTGCAGACAGTCACAGAGCCCTGTATTTCTAAATTCTGGTCTTCACCTGATGGCAATCCTGTTAAGAAACAACATTTATTCACGCATTTATTACTAATGCATATGGAAGTATTTTACGGACAACTTACTAGACTATGTATTCGTATTTGCAATTGCTTTTTCTATTTGTGGATGCATAAATTGTGACATAATTCAAATGAAAATGCAAATCATGTATTACCATTTGCACTTTTGTTTACACGAACATATAATGTCTGCCAACTTCCAAATGGAAAAGCAGTCCATTTGCAATCGACATATCCCATGTCTTACCAGTTATGACCCTGTCATATCAAAACAGTAATTACCCAGTTTGCCATTTCCCTTCCACGGTGTTGTATATGGAGCCTGCCAAAATTCAAATGGAACTGCAATTCCCTTCACACTTGAATTTCCGATGGCGTGGACAGAAACATGTCGATCAGTGTTGGGAGTGGGAGTGTACTATACAGTGTGCTTGAACTTATAAAACTGACTTTTATCCTGCTTGGATATGGACAAATGTAACAAGCTCTCATCAGAGCATTTAATAAAATGACAGATTTCATGAAAAAAAAGGATGAGTTTATTTTCATGTTAAATGAAAAAATAATAAAAAAAAATCATTATTGTAAATGTGTGGTAGTCCTTACTAACTGCCAGGTCAGGACCACTAGTTTGGATTTACACGTTTACATGTATGCATTATAATGAATTTTGGGGAAAAGGAACCAACTAAATTACTTAAATATTGAAGTCAGGTACAAAAAAAATTGGGAATTAAAAGAAGAAAAAAGAAAGAAAAAGAAAAAGAAAGGTACACGTTAAATAGAACCAAGTATATTCTGGAGTGGCAGAATTCACACACCATACTGACAGGGCTGCCATTTCTACATCTTAGGGATATAAACAAATATTTCGATTGAACAGTGTATGCTCAACAGATACAAATAAGCCCTTTTTATTTCATTGTTGTTTTTTTAAGAATAACGCTTGCATGAGGGGACACTTTTTTTTTCATGCGATGCAGGCAGAAGCAAGGGTTCATTAACATGATAGGAATATAGGTGCGTTAGGGGTTTGCTCCAGTAGCCAGAGCTAAAGACTGCCTTACTGAGCACCAACAGTTTACAATTTCATTAGTCAGGGCTCTGAGCCACCAAGTACACTGACATGCACATAGCACAAGGCAGCAGGTCATCATAATTTAAATATTTCTTCTTAATGTGTTAACTACATGGCAAGGTTTCATGAGAGTAGATTGTTATACTTAGATTTATACTAGTATTCTGAAACCAATACCACATTGCATTGACACCAGACAAAGGTCCATTCAGTGAACTGGTGAAACAGTTCGACATTCATTAAAGGCATAGAGAATCCCTGCATGATCAATAAATCTAGTGACTTCTCGTTGAAAGCCTGAAGCATTTTCATTGATTTATATTCCAAAGTGTCAAGCGGCTCATGTGCTGAAGCACCTCAATTTGAACCAATTTTAGCTAATATTTTACTTTAAATGAGTTGCCATGGTTTTTTTGCTAATCTAATCTGACTACTAAGCTGTTCAGTCATTTCTACAGACTCTCTCCACACATCATGACCAGCTAGTGTTTTGTCTTCTGGGAGAAAGTAACTATCTTACTTAGCATCTGAAGGGAGGTACTAAATGGAAAAAAAAAAAAAAAAAAAAAAAAAAAAAAAAATAAAAAAAAAAAAAAAAAAATCTTCAATAAAATAAAAAAATTTTTTTTTTTTTTTTTTATTTTTTTTTTTTTTTTTTATCAGAGTTTTTTTTTTTTTTTTTTTTTTATTGGGTTTAGAGGCCCCTCAGTTGTCCTCAGTGTGAAAAGATGGATCTCATCATCATATAGCTGCTATTGGAAACGGATCAAATATACAGTTCGTGCTGGAAAAGTAAAGAATGTGCAGGACCTGGAGGATTTTTCTGAAGAACAGTAGACAGTTTAACTGCTCAGGACAAACAAGGGACTCGCAAAGAACTATCACAAAACATAAACAGTCGCTGATCATCCAGGTAACGTCACACAGTATTAAGAATCAAGTGTAAACTTTTGAACAGGGTAAATTTAATGAATATAGCTATTATCTTGTCTTGTGGACTATATGTAAACATCTGTTATGTGAAATAGTTTATTCAGGACAGAACTAAATGTGATTTTTATGATGCCTCTTATTCTGTTAATTAAGATTTAGCAGATTCTGCAAGGGGTATGTAAACTTTTGGGCACAACTGTATGCTGTTTTAACACCATATGTATAGAGCACAATTTTAGAAAAGGCTGGTTTTATTATTTTTTATCAAGTTAAATTAATTTTTAGCCAATGTTAATATGACGGCCTGGATAGAGAGTTAAACGATCTGCAGATGAGTGCTAGTTTAGACTGCACATCCATTCTTGTACTCCTTGACCTCAGTGCAGCTTTCAAAATTGTAGATAATAATATGCTCTTACATAAACTGGTAAGTCTCACAGGATCAGTACTTAAATGATTCTGACAGACAGTTGTATAATAGTTTGTGAAGTTGGTCAGATGCAGAAAAACTTGTCCATGCAGTCTGTCACCAGCGGTGACAGAAAAGGAATGTTGCCACTTGGCTCCTAACTCGAAATAAAGAGAGAGATTATACGACACCCATTGGACAATAAAAAACACATACAGTGGCAAGAAAAAGTATGTGAACCCTTTGGAATTTCATGTTTTTTAATAAATTTGTCATAAAATGTGATTTGATCATCTAAGTCAGGGGTATTCACAAATGTAATGTGTCTAAAAGAATACACAAAAAAAATCTGATCTTTCATGTCTTTATCGAACACTTATTCAACATTCAAAATGGCAGTGGAAAAAGTAAGCGAACCCTTAGAATTAATAACTGGTTGAAACCCAGCCCTTGGCAGCATGAACCTCAACCAGGCGCTTCCTGTAGCTGTGGATCAGACCTGCACATCGTTCAGGGGGAGTTTAAGCCCATTCTTCCTGCAGAACTGCTTTAGCTCGGTCATATTCTTTGGACGTCTCATGTGTATGGCTTTCTTCAAGTCATTCCATAGCATCTCTATTGGGTTGAGGTCTGGGCTCTGACTCGGACACTCCAAAAGGTGGATTTTGTTTTTCTGAAGCCATTCTGTTGTGGACTTCCTCCGGTGTTTTGGGTCGTTGTCCTGCTGCATCACCCAACTTCTACACAGTTTCAGCAAACGTACAGACGTTCTCACATTATCCTGAAGAACTGTCTGATATACTTGGGAATTCATCTTCCCCTCAATGATTGCAAGCTGGCCAGGCCCTGATGCAGCAAAGCAGGCCCAAATCATGTAGTTTCCTCCACCATACTTTACGGTTGTGATGATGTTTTCATGATGATATATCATGCCCTTTCTACACCAGATGTAGTGCTGTGTGGTTTTTCCAAATAGTTCAATCTTAGTTTCATCAGTCCACAAAACATTTTGCCCGTACCGCTGTGGAGTGTCAATGTACTCTTTTGCAAACTTCAGGCATGCAGCAATGTTCTTTTTATTAAGCAGTGGCTTCCTTTGTGGTGTCCTGCCGTAGACACGCTGCTTGTTTATTGTTTTGCATATAGTAGACTCATGAACAGAGATGTCAGCCAGTTCCAATGATGCCTTCAAATCTTTGGCTGTGATTCAGGGTTGTTTCTTTACCTCACTGATGAATCTTTGTTGTACTCTTGGTGTCATTTTGACTGGGCGTCCACTTCTTGCTAGAGTAGCAACGGTCCCAAAGTGTCTCCATTTGTAGAATGTTTAACTGCAGACTGACTGGTCTAAATTATTTGAAATCACTTTGTGACCCTTGCCAGCTTTATGCAAATCAACTATTCTTGATCGTAAATCCTCTGAAAGCTCTTCTTGGCGAGGCATGGCTCACATAAGCGTGTGTTTCTTGTGCAGTGCAAACTCCAAAAGTTTGAGGGATTTTTATCAGTAAAAGTAGCTGTAGTCCACACTCATTTTCTTAACGAGACTCCAGGTGTGCTAAAACCTGACTCCAATTAGCTTTTTTGAGGTCATTAACTTAAGCGTCCACAAGCACTATGAGGATTTTTTGGTTGTCCTCAATAAAGACATGAAAGATCAGAATTTTTTTTATTATTATTATAGACACATTATATTTGTCAATACCCCTGATTTAGATGAAGATCAGATTACATTTTATGACAAATTTATTCAGAAAACCATGAAATTCCAAAGGGTTCACATACTTTTTCTTGCCACTGTAGATAGCTCTTATTAGATTTTTAAGATGCTTAGCAGAGTGCTTTTATTAACTATAAATTATATGCCAAATCAGTTTTTGAGCTCAAGAGATACTGGCTTCTGTACTGTTCCTTCTTACAAGAAGAAACTCGCTGAAACTGCTTTTAGTATCCACGCTCCCCAGGTGTGAAATTCACTCCCAGTTTATATACATCAGACACTCTCAATAAACATATTTAAAAAGTATCGTATAGCACAATTTAATTTTAACTCTCATTTTACTGCTTATTACTACCACTATTATTTTCCATTCTTTATCCTATTAGTAGAAAGCCTGTCTAGAAGAAATTGTTTGTCACACACGTGCATTACAACACAACAAAATAGGTATATTTTCCTTTACATCCCAGCCTGTTAGGAAGTTATGATGATGCAGTGCCCCTGGAGCACACCGAGTTAAGGGCCTTGAACAGGGCCCGACAGTGGCAGCCTGGCAGCACTCGGCACTTTTAAAAACAAAATGATGTGTGTTCATACTCAAGTTATTATTCCTACAGTGAAACATGTAAGTCACACTGTTTTGGCTATTCTTTGCTGTGTAATTCAGTAAACTCTGGTGTGGTTCATGCAGTGCCTCCTAGAAGTCCTAACGTCCTAACCTGCTTGTAGAGACACGGTCACAGAAGTATGAACCAGCCTTCAATCCGAATTTGGTTAAACTCTCTGGAGAAATGTCCCAAGGTATCATCAATCTGATTCAGGGTACACATCCGAACACACCTCCCTGCCAACCAATCAGTTTTCGCCCGACGCAGAACACAGATACGCACAATGTGTAGTAAGCTCATGGGAGGATTGTGTGTGAGCAGGTTTCTGTGTGTCACGTTTAGGTCTGTCACAATAATTACTTTATAAACTAATCGTACAATATATGGACATGACTTCGCTAATTTTTAGAGACCTGGATAATGCCCGCTGAGTTTCGACTGTGTTTGTTTACATAAGAACGAACGCCAGCATGTCATGTTCGGCAAGTAGAGACGGATGCAAATGCACTTTAAGGGCCTTTCTTTCACACTGAGCGTGATTAAGCAACGCGAATGTTTAACGCGATGGCGCTCTTGAATAGAAACAATAGATCCCTATGGAGCTATTTACACCGGGCATGATCATTTGCAGCGCGACAAAGCCACATTAAGCCACATTCACCCTGAACGGTGAACCACTGGAAATGCACTGTGCTGAACAAACTGATATGGTCTTGTGGACAACATCACCGAAGTGCAGACCTGACCTGCAGGAGGAGCTGAAGGTTTAAGGTGCCGTGTAGGACAGAACTGAAACAAATAGGAGTGGGCGACACTGAAAAATTTGGTATCGCCGATATGGTACTTTTTCCTTTTAAAAGCATGCACTTGAACTTGCATGTACTTTACTGTAGGGAAGGGCGGTGTGTCCTGACCTATGAGCTGAATGCATCATTAATATGCTAAATCTGAATACATTTTCATGACCACGAAAAGATTGTGATTTTGTGCTCGGGACACACCTGTAATTAGTCATGTGTATGTTAAAAACTCAGGGCAGATTTTAAGCAAAAAAAGAAATACTTTTATTAAAAAGTAAGTATTAAATACTAATATTAAATATTAATATCTAAATAAATC
Organism: Ameiurus melas; assembly: GCA_012411365.1. Classification (NCBI taxonomy): domain Eukaryota; kingdom Metazoa; phylum Chordata; class Actinopteri; order Siluriformes; family Ictaluridae; genus Ameiurus; species Ameiurus melas. Next base: position 31,826,509 of record CM022760.1, on the reverse strand, counting down.
ACAGGAAAAGAAAACACCTTAGTATCGACATGTTTATGTGAGGCTCGATCCTTTCGATACAGTTCCACTTCCACGTGTAGGTTATATGAACATGCCTGAATAAGAGACGTTCTGGACGCAGGTCACCACCGAACCCAAGCCGCTGTTCCCGGTGCGGGGACTGTGAACCGGTCTGTGCGCGCGCGCGAGTGACCCTATATTACATCTCATAACAAAGCAGGTCAGTACACCGACCAGAACATCGCTGCTACACACACAGAACTGACCTGTCCGGAATCAGCAAACGGACACGAGTCAAAGCCTTAACTGAAACCCCGTGAATATCCGACTCCGGTCTACAGTGCACGTTAACAACACGAGCGCGTGACATAAGGCCGCAGCAGGCCGGCGGCTCCTCGCGCGCAAGCTCCGTGCTCAGAGGGCAGTGTGTGTCGCGCGCACCGGGAACCTCTCCTGGAGGGTCTGTTAGCACTCACCAAACGATGCCGACAAAATGCGCACTAACCAAAACAGCAAGAATGGCGTGGACACCGAGGTTTCCGCTCCCATCGAGGGAGGAGTCAAAGGCCGCCCAAAGGGCGCTACATTCGCCTCCTGCTGCAGCATGAAACCAAACCACAGTCCTTAATCAAGTATTGATAATAATAATAATAATAATAATAATAATAATAATAACACACCCCTCCTCACTGTGGTCACAGTATAAATGTCTACTGTCCGAGCTCGGTGTGTGTGCGCGCGCGCGCAGAGAGAGATCAGGACACCACTGTCTCCGCGCTCCGCTCACGCTAGCGCCAAGTGCTATCTAGCTAACTGTGTCAGAAGCTACAGATATATTATCTACTCATTAGTCAAATTTGTATCTAGGTAAAAATAAACAATAGTAAACATTTCAGCTGTTTAAGTCGGTGTGAATGCTAGCTTTCATAAACTGATGAATGACCGGTTTGTGAACAGTTTGATGCTATCTAGCTAAATGAGCCGACTACTCGCAGTCTGTGCTCGTTCAATAACCCAGTTCTATAAACACACCACTCACCTGGACTGTCAGCCATGGTGGAACTGCTCCACGATATTCATACAAATCAGATTATAGCTCTGTTTTCTTTCTGTTTGAATGTTTTTTTTAACTTGGACTTTATAGTTAGCTTTGCTTTAGCACGACAGCTCGCTAATCCTACGCTTTCCTCAACAAGGAAGTTGTCAGTGTACTTCTTCTTTTTTTTTTTAGCGAACGACGGACGGTCTGGACCGAATTATTGCGCTTATTGCCATCTAGTGGCCATGAAGTAGATGAGCGTATAATTCAATCGAAATGTCGGTATTTTGTTGAAACTAGCGTTGGGACCGAGTCCACCTTTGTCGAGTTCGAGTCGAGACCAAGTCCTTAACCAATCAAGTCTGAGTCCAAAACGGGCTGAGTTGGACTCAAGTTCGAGTCATTAATGTCCGAGTCGAGTCCGGCTGGGTCCAGAAAGTAATTAAATTGAAAAATGATTTGAAATTGCAAATGTAAACTCAACATTGAGCTGTTAAATGAAAATGTTACCTTCACAAACCAATAGCAACATCAATGTAACACAAAAAATGCCACTATTACATCTTGCCAATGCCATTTAATAGTTTTATTTCATGTCATCAGCACCTCAACTAGTTTCCTATCAAAAAATGGTTTAAAAAATGGATATAGCAGTATATGTTGAACTTTTATTATATTAAAAGTGTATGAAAATAGTTTTATTATTGTATCACACTTTATTGTGTCCCAAATTTCAATGATTTGATGTGTCAGTTATAGTTTTATAGTTTATATATATATATATATATATATATATATATATATATATATATATATATAGAGAGAGAGAGAGAGAGAGAGAGAGAGAGAGAGAAGAGAGAGAGGGGGTGAGTGAGAGTGTTACATTTAGCAGCAGGTCATAAAAACAAGCTTCACGCTGTATTTTTTTTTCAAGCTTTTAATCTGTCTATGAATGACAACAAACTAATTTCTGAACACAGCTCTGTTCTTGTAACATTTTTCATTTTAATTCCTAAAATGAAAAAAAAAATCCCTATCAGCAGGGTTTGTGATATTTATTACCTTAAGAAGTACATTTCATGATATACCTCTCCGGGAACCGTCACCTTATCGTGGTGGAGAGGTTTGTGTGTCCCTATGCCCAGTGTTGTCTGGAGACTTGTGCTCCTGGTAGGGTCTCTCAAGGCAAAATGTTCTCAGGGGAGGGGCCGGATTAAGAATGGTTCAAAGTCACCCTCATGAAGAAAACAGAGGATGAGTTACCCTGCCCGGAGGAAGCCCGGGGCCCCCGTCTGGAGCCAGGCCCAGAGGGAAGGCCCAACTGCAAGCGCCTGGTGGCTGGGTTTGCCATGGAGCCCAGCCAGGCAAAGCCTGAAAAAGCAACATAGCACCCCCCTCTCCACCCTATCTCATGGGGTGAACCGTGGGGGTAGGGCGCTGCTACTTGGGTAGCAGTGAAGGTCAGGGGCCTCAACGGACTAGACTTGGGCGGCAGAGGCTGGCTCTGGGCACGTGGAATGTTACCTCTCTGTGGGGGTAGGAATTGGAACTTGTGCGGGAGGTGGAGTGCTACCAGTTAGATCTGGTGGGGCTTACCTCTACACACAGTCTCGGTTCTGGAATTGTACTGCTGGATAGGGGATTGACTCTATCCTACTCTGGAGTTGACCAGGGTGTGAGGCCGGGCCGGGCAGGTGTGGGGATACTCACAAGTTCCCGGTTGAGCGCTTTGAGTTTACACCGGTGGACGAGAAGGTCGCCTCCGCCACCGATTGTGTGTGTGTGTGTGGGGGGGGCTCTGACTGTAGTCTGTGCATATGCACCTAACACCAGTTCAGAGTATCCGGCCTTCTTGGAAACCCTGCACGGAGTCCTGTATGGGGCACCAGCAGGGGACTCCATAGTTCTGCTGGGAGACTTCAACGCACACCTGGGCAATGATGGCCTCCCTGATCTAAACCTGACTGGGCGTTTGTTGTTGGACTTTTGTGCTGGTCATGGAGTTATGGAGATACTAGAGAACCTGATCCTTTCTGATCTCCGGACCTGCCTGATCCGTTTTGGATGTTCTGCCTCTGGATGGAGCTCTAATCTACTCCAATTCCATACTGCTGGGACTATGGCCGGCTGCTTCTAAGGCCATACAGACTTCATATAAGTCAATGATGAAGTTTTTCCACACTATCTGTTGTTACCCAGATGAGGATGGGTTCCCTTCTGAGTCGGGTTCCTCTCAAGGTTTCTTCCTCTTAAACATCTTAGGGAGTTTTTCCTTGCTACTGTCGCCACTCAGTGGCTTGCTCAGTTGGGATAAATTCACACCTTTAATATCTGTATACCGTGTTGATATTTCTGTAAAGCTGCTTTGAGACAATGTCTATTGTAAAAAGCGCTATACAAATAAAATTGAATTGAATTGAATTGAACAATACTCTGATTAAGAAATTAGCATGTAAACAGTGATTTCTGATTACCTTAATCCGTGTCACGTAATTTAACGTAATGGAGGTTAGGACGGTTGCAAATAAGAGCTTTTATTGAAGAGAGGCAGGCAGACAAATCCAAATCATGAGACAATAGCGTGGTCAAAAAACAGGCCATGGGTCAGGTGACTGGCAAACAGGCACAAACTAGGCAAAACAGGAATGGAGAACGAGGTCGAGAACAAGATAAAAACAATAACACATGAATCAAGAAACACCCGCTTGGTATAAGAAAATCTTACATAATATTTCTTAATGTACAAGAAACACAAGGGGTTTTAAATAACTTGAACATGGACAGAGATGTCAAGATGGCGCTAGTGTATCTGTCGGCATGCCGTCTCTGTTATCTTTCCTGTCTATTACAGTTTGTTCTATCTGTTATGTCTGTTCGTCTGGCATCTCTGCTGTTTTTACTGTGTATCGTGTCACACTGGTATCATGTAGATTCAGTGTTGACCTACAATCTTCAAGTTTTGCTTAAAATCAGAAGCTGTATGGGAGCGCATCTGCGATGTTGTCTTACTCTGCATTCTCGTTTTCAATCCTCGTCCAGCTGACCCGTGGTGGAGTGCGCTCGCCGGATACCTTGCTGCTTTCCTCCTCTAAGGAAGCACCGCAGGAAGAGAGGGAATTGTGCTGGTGTTTGGGTGAGAATCAGACGAACAATCACTTCCTCCATACAATTGATTGAGTTTCACTTAAGCTTGGAAGGGCTCCACTTGACACGACGGTCATGGGATTACATATATGTTTTTCATCTGTCTATTTTCCCAAACTTCCTACATATGTCCAATTGTTCTGCTCCTCCACGATTACAGATTCATCAGAGAAGAGTGAATTGTTTAAATCTCCGCCAACTGGAATTCGTATCACTTGGTTTCATTCTGGACTCAGAATTATGCTTAACCAAGCAGATAAATTTGGTCGTTAAGACTAGTTTTTATTTTCTTGAAGTCTATGGATTATTTCAAAACTCAAAACATTTTTGTCTTTCCAGGATTTGGAGAAGGTTATTCATGCTTTTATTACTTCTCACTTAGATTACTGTAATTCATTATACTTGGGTCTTCCTCAGTCATCTCTGGCTTGTCTTCAAATGGTTCAGAATGCAGCTGCAAGGCTGTTGACAAGGGCAAAGTTTGATCGTGTCACCCCAATTTTAGCATCCCTTCACTGGCTCCCAATCCATTTTAAGATTCAGATTAAGGTTCTGAAGTTTATTTTTAAAACACTTAATAATGAAGCTCCTTCCTATCTTGAGGATCTTCTTAAACCACATTCATCAAACAGATGTCTAAGATCTTCTGATAGGTTTATTTTGCATGTCTCTTGTTCCTGGTTAAAAACAAAGGGGGATAGAGCTTTTGCTGTTGCTGCCCCCCGTCTATGGAATCAACTGCCACTGGACATCCGCCTTGCACCTTCTATTACTACTTTTAAAAAGAAGCTTAAAACATATCTCTTCTATCAGGCTTTTTGATCAAATTTTTAATTGTTTAAACATTTTTTTCTTCTATTGTCTATTGTCTGCTTTTATTTGGTCTGATTCTGTTTCTATTTTACTTTCCGTACTCTGTTCAGCACTTTGGTCAGCGTTGCTGTATGAAACGTGCTATACAAATAAATTTTACTTACTTACTTACTAAATAACAAATGTAATCACGGGTAAACACAAGACAGCTGAGAACAATGCTGACACACATACAGGAAACAACCAATGACAATACAAGGGCAGAGACAGGACATAAACCATAACAAATGCACGTGTCAAAAGTAAACAAAGTTAGTGTCACTGAAGACCCAAAAGCATGCACTCGCCTTAGAGCTCGCGCTTTGAGCTTGTTTATCAAGCTTGCACATTGAGTTTGTGCTTTGGATTTCCAAGCACACTGCATGCTACAGCGCTAGCTTGAGTGGAAATCGGAATTTTAACAGGATAAAGTATACGACTGCGAAATGGCTGATATTCTCTAAAATTATTGTTATTAGAATGAATTTCATCATAAAATGATAGATTAATTAATTTGCTTACCTTGAACAACAAATGCTCTTGGTTGGCATAGACGTGCAGTTGCTGCACAGACACCATGGATTTTGCCCCACTCTCGCCTCCTCACCTCTCTGATTGTCTTCATTATGAGTAATGTCTTCTATATCACCTCCTCGCTTATGTCACGCTCGGGTTCAAACTGAAAAGGCTGAAGACATGTTTATATCACTGTAGGGTCGCTGGAGAATCAAGACCATTGCAACCATTTGACGTCACTTCCCAGAATTCAAAAGTATTGTTACACTGTCTAGCTCTAAAAGTATTGGGACGCTGTCTGGCTCCAAAAGTATTGGAACACCGCCTCGCTAAAAAGTGTTGGAACACCGTCTAGCTCCAAAAGTACTGGTGTACTGTCTCGCACCAAAAATATTGGGACACTATCCAGCAAAAAAGGATTGGAACGCTGTCTAACTTCAAAAGTATTGGAACACTGTCCGACTTCAAAAGTATTGGAACACCGCCTGACTTTTAAAGTATTGGAATGCCATCAGGCTCCAAAAGTATTAGAACACTGTCTGACTTCAAAAGTCAGACAGTGAACACTGTCTAACTTTAAAGGTATTGGGATGCTCCAAAAGGATTGGGATGATGTCTAGCTCCAAAAGTGCCTAGCAACCACCCAGAACACCTTAGCAACTGCCTAACAACCACCTAGCAACCACCCAGAACACTCTAACAACCACCCATAACACCCTAGTAACCATCTGACAACACCTTACCAACCACCCAGAATACCTTAGCAACTGCCCAGCAACACACTAGCAACCACCTAGCAACCACTCAGAACACCCTAACAACGCTAGCAATACCTTATCAACCACCCAGAACACTCTTCTCCCATCGACCTCAGACAGGAACTTGGCCTGGGAGGTCATCTCCTCGACATCAAACAGGAACTTGGCCTGGGAGGTCGTCTCTTAGACCTCGAACAGAAACTTGGCCTGGGAGGTCGTCTACTTGACCTCGAACAGGAACTTGGCTTGGCTCTTCAACCTCGGACAGGAACTTGAACTGAGAGGTCTTCTCTTCGACCTTGAACAGGAACTTGGCTTGAGAGGTGTGAAGGGCCGGATTTAGCCTATTACCCAAAGACAATTAAAATTAGAAGCAAATACTCACATCTGTAAACCCAATTGGAGATAGAAATAAAAGACGATCAGCCGTGAGTGAGGAAAAGCAAGGGTCCAGTTTTTATTTCGGTCCACCACACGAGATCCACACAAATGAGAATTCCCAGGAGTGATCTGATAACTGAAGCTTAAGCTCTAGTATTTATAGCTTATGTACAGAGAATATAACCAATAAATTTCAGAAAGATTAGGATCTCATTACCCATAGGGTTAAAAAGAGCTCATCTACATTCACCATGAGGATTAAAAAAGCCTCCCAAACAGTTACCATTAGGACAGAAAACAAGCCTCTGTGATAACCATTAGAATAGAAAACAAGACTCTCATGATAACCATTAGAATTGAAAACAAGAGAGTGAGAAAAGAAAACAATTTGGGGCAACGAGAGAGAAAAGAAAACAATTTGGGGCAACGAGAGAGAAAAGAAAACAATTTGGAGCAACGACCTTGGTCTCACAGGTGCAGTGTGACGCAGCTATTCGTATAAATAGCTCCTCACGGTTTTCTCCCAAACATTCAAGGCCCATGTCTACAGCATGCCCGACCCCTCCCCACGAGACAAGAATCTTTATCCTCTGCATTATGAGTTAGTTTCCTTTACCTTTTTTTTTTTACTATTTTTATGGTTTATGATTTACTTTCATATCTGTTTTATATTTCTATTTTATATATGGTTATACTACTTGCACACGGTTTACTGTACTCCCAACTTCATAATATTATTAAATTATCCTAATAATATCTTAATACTATTTATTCTTGTAAAGTTCTATTGTTGTGTGTGTGTGTGTGCGTTCGGGCCTTTGGGAGGGGGTGTTGGAGAGAGAGGGAGAGACAGAGCGAGTGTGTGTGCTATGTTTGCACGCCTGACCCTGAATGCGCAAGAGTGTGTGTGTGTGTTATCTATGTGTGTGCGCCTCCCTAACTCTCCTTCTCTGTGACTATTAAACCATAGTGTGTCAATCCCAAAATGTGAATCCTGTTCATCAATATCCACCTAATACCTCCTCTATGTGTCTAGGTGCCCATTTATTGGAAGGGCTGGATTTGGATTCGAGCACCCGCCAAGAAATTGTGTATCTCACTGCTGATTTTCATATAAAATTACCGATTACTCCTACTACTCATACTAGGTCTCCCTCTTGTTTGTTTTATGGATATTTTTAACCACAACAGGTCGCCTCTTCGACCTCTGACAAGAACTCTGCAAGGGAAACCAGGTTGGAGCTCTGGAGATGAGGTCGCCACGTAGACCTCCGGCTGGAGCTCGGCAGGTGAGACCACCTTGTGGGTCTCAATTTGGAGATGTGGTGTGGAGGCCACCCTCTTTGTCTGAATATAATAGTTGGTGAATGGCTGGGCAGGTTTATCTTACAGCCTGACCCACCCCCAAAGATGTTCCAGGTCGGCCTTAGATATTGACTCCTGAACGCCGTCACAAACATTCCCACAAACTGGGTTACAGTCCCAAGTTCCCTGGCCCCCTGGGCCATTAGGAGCCGCATCCATTGGCGGCTGGTCCAAAAAATCGGGACCACATTAACTTGAGCCATTGCTTCTCCTCGGCTTGGGGTCTGCTAGGCTTACACAAAACTGGCAGTCCACAAGAAAATATTCAGGATAGTAAAAAATCCATTGTAAGGATCTGGGAGCTCCATGGCAGTCCATTGAGGAAACTGGATTGAATCCAAGGCTGGGATGGTTTGCTTGGTTTCCTTTGCTTGGTATTATGTCATGTAATCCTCGTAATGGAGGTTAGGATAGATGCAAATGCAGTTAATGCCTTTTATTTGATAGAGACTGGTAGACAAATAAAAAAAAATTATACAAGAGTGTGGTCAAGTATTTGTTTGCAGTCTTGAGGAAGTTTGGATTTGGGGATAAGTTTATGTCTTGGATTAGCCTCCTTTACTCATCCCATAATGCCAAGGTTCAGACAAACGATGCTTATTCAGATTATTTTGCTCTTGGACGAGGGTGTAGTCAAGGCTGTCCTTTATCCCCTCTGCTTTTTGCTGTCGCCATCGAGCCATGTCTATTGCAGTAAAATCTTCTCCCTTGTTTAAAGGAATAGTTTGATACAGTATAGAATACAAATTGTCGCTATATGCTGATGATTTGTTATTGTATGTTACCGATCCTATTGCCTCTATGCCAGCTGTCTTGGGTGTTCTGGAGTCCTTCAGTGTTGTCTCTGGTTATAAATTAAATTTAGATAAAAGAGACTGTTTTCCTGTCATCTATCTATCTGTCTATCTATATATATTGATATGGGTTTTCTGTATTTTTAATTTTGTTTTCCTGTGTTACTATAAAAAGAAAAAAAACTGTGAATGTTTACTGCTGTGTGTTGCTCAATTAGTTTTTTTTTCTCAATGGAAGGTTTGGGAAAGGGAGGGGAGGAGACAAGAGAAAAGGTGATGTTCAGATGACATGTTTGGTAGACTGGTTCAGCAGAAATGTTCAGCAGAAACATTAATTCAGCAGAAATGTTCAGCAGAAACGTTCAGCAGAAATGTTAAATAAAAATTAAACTGGAAAAAAAAGAGCGTGGTCAAAACAGGCAATGGGTCAAGCAATCTACAAACTGGTCAAGGCTAGAATACAGAACGAGAAACGAGAAACAATGTCCAAAACATGAATCAAAACATGAAACAAGGAACTACCGCTTGGTAATGAGAATACATTCAATACTATGTGATGTGCAAAGAGAGACGAGGGGTTTAAATGACAAACCGGAGGCTGATGCAGGTGCAGATCACAGCTCTTTATTAAACATAAATCCAGAACTCACAGCAAACATGGCAAGGAGCAATATCCTTCTTGGCATGGACGACCGTTACAAACACAAACACTAGTATAACTACTAACTAATAACTAACAATACCAAGCACCGAGCTCAGTAACTCCGGCCTTTATATAACAAGTGTCATTAACTTCAAAACGCAAACACCTGTGACCCATAAAGCTAACACTAATCTGGAAGCGAGCGAACAAAACAGTGACTACGTTTACATGGACAGCAATAATCTAATTATTGACCTTAATCTAAGTAAGGTGATTAAGGTGTTTACATGAGTCCCTTTTAGAATACTCCGGTCATGTTTCCGTTTTACATGTTATAGATCATAATTAGATTAAGAGCCCGCGTCATTACGTCACCGCGCCATGCCGTTCGACGTCACTCCAAAATTTCACGTATCAACATACAGTTCGGTTGTTATGGGACCGTATACAGTTTTGGGTCTTTTTGTTAAATTTTTTTACGAACGCTTTAAGTGCGGTTAATTATTTGTCATGATGTACGTGCTAATAGACGGCTGCTTGAAGCGGTGGGGTGCGTCTCAAATCGCATACTTACCTACTGTATAGTAGCCGAGATACATGTATTTTTCCCCACTACTGGCCTATAGTAGGCAAGTATGCAGTTTGGGACACGGCCGAAAAACGTTCGCCGTAAAACGTAAAACTGCCGTGTGTGATCGTGTCATGTCGCAAAATGCGGTGAAAACTCTCACACAACGTTCATAATGTGATTAAGGTGTTTACATGTCTGTAATGCACAGGAGTACTCCACCTGTCTTAATTCGATTAGAGCTTACTTAGATTATGACCTTAATTAGATTAAGGTTGGTGATTACATGGTAGTTTCTTAATCAGAGTATGGTCTTAATTATATTGAGAGTGGATTATTGTTGTCCATGTAAACGCAGTCAATGTCACGTGACTCGTCCAGGATCGAGCCACAGTGCCCTCTGCTGGACATACCGTGACAGAACCCCCCTCCAAAAGGTGCTCCTCCCGGAGCACCAAGAACCCCCCTCCAATAGGTAGTCCTGGGCCCCTGTCCAAAAGGTCTCTTGCTGCCCTTGGAAATGAGGCAGTCTCCGTTGGCCAGCAGGTGGGCGGGGCCACACCCCCACCAAAATTGAAAGTCGGGGCACCGCCCCTGGCGGCTCTGGGACACTGGGCGCCGCCCCGACGGCACTGGAATGGAGGGCGCATCCCCGGCGGGACTGGAGGCCTCAGGCTGGAGCTCTGTTGTCATCCTTGCCCCCCCCCAAAAAATCTCTGGGACAGCTTCCTCGGCTGTATTGGTAGGCTTGGACGTTGGCTGAAGGCGTGGCTGTGACTTGGACTTGAGACATGGCTTGGACTTGAGACCTGGCTTGGACATGAACTTGAGACGTAGCTTGGACCTGAACTTGAGACGTAGCTTGGACAGGCACTTGAGACGTAGCTTGGACAGGAATTTGCGGCTTAGCTTGGACAGGAATTTGCGGCTTAGCTTGGACTGGAGACTTGGCCTGGACTTGGCCTTGGACGTCAGAGACTTGGATAGTAGGCTCTGTGCAATTCCCCTGCAGTTGTTCCAGAAGGCGGCGTGCCTCAGCAATGCCCTTGTCGAGCTGTTTGCTCTTCTCCTGGAACGCACAGTGGAATGCCTCAGACCTGACCACTTTGGCAGCGCTCGCCTTAAACCACCGGCAAAACACCTCAATCAAACCAAATCTTCTTAAGCTCATTATTCTGTTACGGTTGTAGACAGAGGTGGAGGCAGGCACAGATTAAACTCTTTATTAAACATAAAGACAAAGCTCAAAGCAAACGTGGCATAGACAAACCCTGAGACCGCTACAACTAATACTACTGACACAACTAACAATAACGAGCAACATGCTCTGTAAACCCAGGCTCTTAAATACCAAGTGTCATTAACTAAAATATAAACACCTGTGAACAGTCAAGGTGGTTGAGCTAGTGAGTGAACCGAAACAATGTCACGTGGTCTGAAGACGAGCCACAGTGCCTTCTGCTGGCTGTGGCGTAACAGTAGCCTTTAAGGTGCATTCTTGTATAATAGATGCATCCTAAATTTATGGATTTATTTGTTTTTGATTATTTATTTAATTGTTTAATTTTATTTAGTACCTTTATTTGTGTTTAAAGGGATATTTTTTGTTTTGTTTTACAACATAGGCTATATATTGTACATAGAGTTGTTATTGCACACTGTTTGTCATTTATCAATATATATAAATATATATGAAGTAACGTACAGTAATAATAATAACAACAATAATAGTACTACTTCTAGTGATAATAATAATTGCATGAATATTTCAATCTGGTGCATTTCATAGGTAGATTAAGACTATATTTAGATTTAGAAAAGATACTCTGTTATATTATAATTATATTGTATTATAATATGACAATGTCTTTGGTGAGTTTATAATGTTATAAATTTATCATAATGTAAAAACTATTACATTATGAGCTCAAGATTTTATTACATTTTGAGAAAATTATAACATCATGAAAATGTTATTACGCCAATAATGTAATACTTATTATATTATGTGCAGTTATTACATTATGCTTTATTACAATTCAGCGCAGCAGAATTGCAAGTACAATAATGCTTTTATACCAGCTCTACAAACAAGAAATTAATATTTGAGTATTTAGACAAAATATGTCCAAATATTTTTTTGATTTTTGGTCCATCAATGAAAATAGTTCCCAAAGAAGCCACAGCTGAATAGAGCATATTTGTCATGATGCAACAAAATGCTACAAAATGCTACTAAATTTGGGAGAATATTTCTTGGAACCTGTATGAGTATACATGAATGGACAATATCAGTTGAAAAAGACTAGGATCTAAAATTTAGCCATTTCTATGTTATATGACAATCAAATAGATAATATCCAGCTTTATTGTATATGAACGCATTATGTGTTCTTTATATTATAGATCATACTTTAGGTGATCTGCATCACACAGAGATACACTGACAAAATACCAGACAATTCTTTAAATAAAAATCAAAAATGCTAGGCTGTTCAAAGAGTTATTTTGAAGAATGATTATGACAAATTTGACTTTATCAACAATTACCTGAATTTCTTGGGTTAAGGTGCAATGTGGAAAAAAAGAAAGACAAAATAAGGTGTGTTTGCAAACAACAACAACAACAACAATAATAATTATAATAATAAATGCATTTATTATTTGTTTGTTTGTTGGTTGGTTGGTTTATTTATTTATTCATTTTTTAATCAGAAGAACCAAGAGTACACCAAATCAGGCAACAGAGGGAGCCATTTAGCCACATTACATTTACAACAGTCGCTAGCAAAAAGTTTATATTTTTGAGAACAAAAGTTTTAAGAGACATTCAAAAAGAACACTTTATACCAAGTGTTAATTTATCATCACAAAAAAACAAATGGTCAAAAACTATAAGCAATTAAAAAAAACTTGTATAAAAAATAATGTATTTTCTAAATATGATATTTAGAATTTTGGATTGCTGCTGTTGCAGGAGAAGAATTTTATATTTCACTTTTGTGTAGCTATGATTAATGTGTCTAGAAAATATTATTTCTCACCAATCCTTTTAAACATTTTGAAATACTGTACAAAATATAGACGAATTTTTTTTTTGCAAAAGTTTATATATTAAAATTATGAGTGAATTTATTATTCATTATACATTATACATTATATTTACGTATTACACTTTCTAACTAAAATGAATGAAATGTTTTTTGCTGTTGTTTTTTAATGCCTTTATTTTTTATGTCTTGTGTATTTGTCAGACAGTACAACTTAAATTAAGTTAAGTTATGTTTTTGTAATTTCTTATATTGTCATTTGGCTTTTTTTTTTGTCATTGCACATCTGCTTTTGTTGATTTACTGTGGATGAGTGGATGAGTTTGTCTGTCATTATAGCTGAATGTAACATAAACTCTATCCTTATTAATATTTCATCTCAGATTATGGATCAGAAGAAGTCATTATGTCATTATGTCCCAGGGCGCCTCATGTTTATGGTGCCTCCTGGCTCTCCCTTTTAGTTATGTTGTCATAGCTAGTCTTGTTAGAGACCCTGCTTGCACTCATGCATAGTACATTGCCTTTAACTATTCCATGATAATAAATTTACATCTACATTTATTCACTAAGCAGATGCTTTTATCCGAAGCGACTTACAATTGAGGAAAAAAATATATATATATATATATATATATATATATATATATAAAATATACCTAATACCTTCTCCCTATCTTTCCCTTTTTCTTTATGTTGAGATACACGTGATACTCCTGAGATGCCAGTGATCCTGACCCCTTCTGCTCTCTGGACCTGCTCCATCCTGATCCATCGTGATGTCCTACTTCTGAGTTCTCATCAATTGCATGTTACATGCTGCTGCTCAGGATAGCCCCACACTGGATCACTGGAATTGCTGAGGATGGTGCCACTTAAAGACTATGGGGATGGCTTTGGACCTCAACTTGTGAACTGTTATGCTATAATATCCAGTACTACAAATTGCTGTTATAGCCTCAGCACTGCAACTGCCACAAATAGTTTTATGCTCAAGTCTCCATCAGTGAACAGTGGAGAAGTTCAACAACAGACATCATGTAAAACTGTAATGAATTTTCCTGGTTACACAACTGCACTGTTTGAACATGTACTATTAGCACATTTATAGAAGGGATTTATTTATAACTATATTATTTGTTTACTATTATACTGTACTATTATTATTATTATTATTATTATTATTATTATTATTATTATTATTATTATTATTATTATTATACTACAAATAAAATTTAATTGAAATTGAATTGAACTGAAATGACCATTTAAGAGGTCAGCATGGGGTTAAAAATGTGTGTTGTATTTAGAATTTTCTTTAGTAAAAGTTAAACCCTAAAGTGTTTGTTTGTTTGTTTGTTTGTTTGTTTGTTTGTTTCCTCCACAAAACCTGGATGACACAATGATGTGTAGGAAGAACTTGAGTGGCCTGCACAAAGCCTTGACATCAGTCCTACTGAACACCTTTGGTGGAATTTTAACGCCGACTGCACTCCAGGGCTTATCGCCTGACATCTGTCTCCAACGTGTCCAAAGAGTGGAGGTTATTATATAAGTAAATGTGGGGCTGGAATGGGATGTTCAACAGGCACATATGGCTTGGTGAACAACTAAATCAGCCTGTGGCCTGGACACACTTATTCTACTTAAATAAAACCCCAAACAATTTGTTCTAGCGTATGCACACGTTTAATGTTCCTCAGTTAGAGGAGAGTTTTGATTACATATGCAATTTAGCAGCTTAAATAAATATATAATACAAATATACAGCACAAATACACACACACCATTCTGTGTGTAAAATGTGTAGGCCACATGCTCAAAATTCGTATTTTATTCTAAGTTTTTAAAAAAAATTGTAATAAGGAAAACTGTTTACTTGCTTAAAACCACAGAATGTGACTAGGTACAAATAATACTATAATATGACTTGAATTTCTTCTGCTTTTTAAAGGACTGAACCATGCTCTGTGGTAAATATTTCCAAACATCATGAACAAACTGTGATAGCAAAAAGCAATCTTCAGGGTCGCGGGGAACCTGGAGACTATCCCAGGAAGCATCAGGCACAAGGCGGGGTAGTCCATCGCAGGGCACATAACTATAACCCCTAGCTGCTTTTTGCTATCTGAATGATTCAACAGTTTTGTGCATAAACTTTTGCTTAAAGTTGCAGCATCAAACTTTTTTTGGTTAAAAATGAACAAAAATTAATTATTGAGTGAATATGTAAAAAATAATCAGTGTTGAAACCTGTCTCCTTACCTTACCCCGATTCGCAACGGTAAGCTTATAATGATTTATAACTTGTCGGGTCGGATTTCCTGGGAAACGTGTTGAGGTCATTAGCATGGTCTTTGATGTCACTTAAGCCGTTGCATTACGTTGTGTCCGTAAACAAAAAGAGACAACTAACATATTGTGTGTGTGTGTGTGTGTGTGTGAGGGACTGAGGATGTTGGTGTTTGTAGCTTGTCCTTACAACAGTTGCTTAGAATTTAAACTTGTCATGTAGATGGCTGCTTTAATCTGGATAGTTCTAAATGCGATCATCATTGACATCTGGGGAATCAGCTGCTGTTACAACCAAGAAACCTCAATCTGGGGAGAGCCTGCAGTCAAAAGGGGAAAGTAACAGACCCTGTGATAAAACGAGAATAAATATCGGCATGGCTTTTGAGAGGCGGCAAAAACTCTTGAGATCTGAAAGGATTGAAGAATGACACAGAGATAGCTTTTTTCTGCTGAACAGGTAAGACATTTCAGTGGTTCAGTAGGTAGCTAGCTAACATTAGCACAGTTGTTCATTTGAATCAGCTAGGTATCAAGTTTCCTAAGTTGTTTCTTTTGTTGTCATTTTATGTTTGCTATGGTCAGTGTGGTAAATTGCCCTTATTTTATGCTACCTGTGAGAGCAACTCACCTCTACTCCAAGAAAACTGTATCCTCCGCCACCTCTGTTGTCAAGTATTGAAGCTAAAATACAACCCATCCAAATACATCAAACCATCAGATTCATCCGCAAAGTGGAGCAGTGCTGAAGCACAACCCACATAAAAAATAAATAAAAAATAACTCCGCAAGTAACTTGCAGTTTAATGTTTCAAACAGAGAAGGCAAAAGTTCAGTACTACTGCTTTAAACATTTTTACAGTGCATTTGAAGTTGTTTGGTGCTGTAAGGTTTTACTAGAAGATCCAGTGTGACGAGAGATCCAACCCATTACATAATATCACATAGAGCCATAATTCCACAATATTTTCTGGTTCTACCTGTCATATTCATTTATTTATTTTTTACAAAAATAAACAGTCCTTCAAAACTTCTCTTTGCCAGCACTGCCCTTGGTGTCCTTCTCTCCCTTAATTCTATTGGTCATTACGATGTAGACAACCTTGGGTCTTCCACACCCCTTTCTGGTCCAACTTATTCAATTTGATTCTTTTGGGGTTTTTTTTTCTCCAGTTTTTACATATTTAGAAAAATATTTTGAAATGTTCACAATCTAAAACACCAATTTCTTAAAATCTGCCACATACACACCTGATTTAGACAGTGTATTTAACAAATACATGAAATAGCTGGACTACCTCCAAGAACCAAATCCACGTTCCCCTACTTACTTAACATGATCTTACATCAATAACTTTAAATAATAAAAGTAAATTCCTGTTACATTTATAGTATTTATGTTATGTAATTTCTTAATATTCTATGTCTATGTATTATTGACTGATAAACAAACACTGCCTACATAAACAGGCTTAAGATATTTGCACAATCACACACAAATTCAATGCTTTTGTAATATATATGATTTTATATATCTGTACAGTATTTTATAGACACGTTAATGAATCATTGTTAAAGTCATTTGATTAAACACAAGCACACCAGCTATTTCAGAGCATTTCCCCACTGCAAGTCTTGACATCTTCAGAATTCATGTGTAATATTTTCCATGCTGGAAAATTATTTAATGGTGTATCTCATTTGATGGATTAGCCAGTATCATTGTTTAAAGTGGAAATGACAGGTCCTTAAGCATCTAACATTACAGTTTAGCTGTGGCCCATTCATCATAATAGTATTTTATCTATTTAAAATATGATGCCATTTTCTTTCATATATTGCAGTCCAAAACTGATAAAGTATACCCTCAGTTAACTATTCTATTTATGTATGACTCAAAAATGTGTCTCAAAACACTCAAAGACATGTGATCTGTTTGGCAAGTCCAACAACGTTACAAGTTATCTGGCATGCCCAACAACTATCTAGTAGCTTGCTAAATAAAAATCATGGAAAGATTTCAAAAGTATTTTTCTGTATCATTGATCACCCGAATATAAGTCATTTTCTTTGTTTTCTAATTCAGCAAACCCTGACTAAATAAACAACACAGCAGCATCTAGACACTAATGCCCTGAGAGATGTGTTTAAGTAAATAAATGTAATATAAATATAACTGAAAATCACAACCATGTGGTGTCAGCAAAATGATTTCCCATATAATATACAAATGAAAGATTGTTTCATACGAAGCTATTACTATGTTGCCTAAGGCTGTTTTGCTGTTGCAGTCGTTAAATTTTAATGAGTTCTGTAATTTGCTGGTACACATTGCCAAATGTTTGCTATAATGAGCTTAGATGAGTAATAGATTTTTCATTTTATTATTAGGGTTTATTAAACATCATTAAGATTACATGTGTAATTCTCAGGTCTGGATGGTATTCATATTCTCTTCAGATATTTGTTTAGCGATGGCCTGGTTCAACAACATTATTCTTCATTTTACACTTCTGTCCTTCTAGTGTTCCAACTACAGTGATGTATTAATGTCATAACTGAGGGTTTTTTCAGGCCAATATTGTGTCGATTGAGAACTAATTTCTGTTTACCTTATGAGGTCAATGACCTTTTTTCAGCAATAGATATGAACAAACAGAAACAGTTATAGCTGTTGTGCACAGAAACACAATGCAAACAAATGTTTTTATCTACAATGATTGAGTGGCATTCTCAATGAATCTTCATGATGGTAATCACTTCTCTGAGGCCTCTTTTTGCTGGAACATTCAGGTCTCCTCAAAATATGTTCACAAATCTGTCCAGAGAAGGGGTAGTAGTCCGCATCAAATTGAATACCATCCTCCGTCATAGTCAATATTGTAATCTAATTTGGACGTATGAATGAATGAATGAATGAATTAATTACATTTCTGATACTGAAGAATAGTGATCTTCTATTCATTATAGTAGTCCTGGTTATCATTTAGGTGTAACTCCAGATCTCATGACCATTCCTAAATGCTTGTCTGCAGATCACCATTAAGCAGGGCAGCATTTTGAGTCTCAGTGATGATGTCATTCACCATCCGTGTCCTGTCCTGCCGGCTGTCACTACGTTCAATTTCATCCAGGCCACCCACCCTCTTGAGGCAAAGAACATTCTGGAAGCTCTTCTTGAAGTTGTCCGACAAGAATGCATAGAGAATGGGGTTGGCGCAGCTGTTGGCATATCCCAGTACTACTACGAAATCAAAGGTGCTCTTTAGCACAGGTGTAGGGATAAGTGTTCCAGTCACAGATGCCACATTAAACATGAAGAACGGTAGCCAGCAGAGCACAAACACGACCACCACAATGGATACCATGCGTGTCACTTTGCGCTCAGAACGCTTTCGCTTGCTGGAGCAAACCCTCACACCTGAGGACTTCACCTTTATCACGATCAGCAGGTAGCACAGGCAAATAACAATAAGCGGCAGAAAGAAGCCCATTAAAAAGGTATAGAAAATGAAGGCAGTGTAGTAGGTATTTTGAGGTTCTGGCCACAGCATAGTACATGTCCGTGCCTCATTCTTATTAGTGTTCAGGCCACTGAAGATCATAATGGGCAAATTAACCAGCAGTGACACCCCCCACATGGCAAGGCTGATAGTTTTGGCCACTCGTGGCTTGCGCCATTTTGTTGACTTGATTGGATGTACCACTGCAAGATACCGGTCAATGCTCATCACGGTCAGGAAGAAAATGCTGGTGAACTGGTTCAATGAGTCCATGGTTAGGACAATACGGCAAATGGCAGCACCAAAAGGCCAGTGAAGCAATGCTAGCTGAATTGCAATAAAGGGCAAGCTAAGCATGCACAGGACATCTGCAACAGCCAGGTTAAGGATATAGATGTTGGTGACAGTCTTCATCTTAGCATAACGAAGGATCACATACATGACCAGTGCATTGCCACAGAGTCCAACAGCACACACAACAAAGTACACAAAGGTGATAACCACAGAGCTTGTCTGGTCAAAGGCATGGTGAGTGATGTTGTGAGGATAATCATCTGGGCTAAAGTCAGATTCATTGACTGGGAAGAAGCTGTCATAAAGAAGAGGCTCAAAAAAGGAAAGGTTAGAGGGGGCAGGGAGTAATGTCCATGACTCCATTTTTACCATGTGTGAGTTCAGAAGAGCTTTTTTCATTTATGATATAGGAGTCCATACCATCATGTCAAACCTGTATGCAGGTGTAGAGAAAAGAAAAAGAATTAGTGAATAATACAAAAAATTCTCATGTTAACTTCTAAGTGCCAATGGTCAACATTTATCTGGAGGGAACGACTGAGCTTAGAATCTCTATTTAGTCAAACTTAAGAAAAATGCTAAATCCTGTGCTGGTAAAAATGGTTTGTTAGAACCTTTTTATAGCCTACTACCAAAAGCAATGTTTTAGAGAAACCTTATGTTTTATTTTGGACCATTGATCAAAGGGACTTGTAACGTAACGAATGTAACTAATTGTAAGGATTAATCACTTCAAGTCCTAAATGAGTAAATAGTTGTGGCAGCTACAGAGCACATTTGCAAGTGTATTTCTTCTAAGGTAATGTGATACTTTGGACATGTAGGACTTTACTCAGTGTCTGATCTCTTCAGAAGTGTGGCAGCTTGCCTACAGTGCTGTGTCAAATGTTGGTTTAATTGATTTGCATTGAGCAACCCAGTGAGAGTGCCCTGGGATATGCTTTTATGTGACTGCGTGGCAAAAAAATGTTGAGGCAGAATAAAGTTTCAGAACCACCTTGCGGCTGTTGTCACATTTCGTGTTTAGTTATATCGCATCACATAGGCCTGTGTTACATTTGAAATGTTAAATCACAAAATGATGACAAGAGATGACAAGTGAGAAGCTACTGTATATCATCACAATGATAAAATAGCAGTGCTCTGACTGACTCACAGTTGAGTCAGACTATTCCTCATGTTTGTTCATGTAGGCTACATTTGGGGAGGAATAAATAACAGGTTTTTTTTAAATGACAAAAAAAAAGAAGAACAGACCTCTTCTAATCATCTTGCATTGAATCAATTGATAGCATTACATCAATCACCTCCATTACAGATAAACTGTACACTAAGACTGTCATTAGGACTGTTAATGCTCTCACCGACGCTGCTCCCTTCTCGATTATTAATTAATAGGTGGATTTTATTTACATCTGTTACAATAGCGTGAATCAATGACCTTTTGTAGATTGCTCTTTTAAGTTGTCGTGTGAATATATCTTTAAGCATGAACATTTTCTATATTGCGCAAAGTAATTACATTTATTCCGTTTACATTTTTAAAGTTTTAACTGCATAAAAAAACAACAACATTATGACGTCTGAATTTATTTATATTTATGTATGTATGTATGTATTATTTATTTTATTTTATTTTTTTTATTTTTTTACCTTTGGCGCAGTAGATTCTTTAATTCCTCAGTCATCATTCTGGACAAATTCCCAAAACATCACTCAGTCTCTTCTCGCACTTCATCCAGTCACTTGTCCGTGGATTTCCAGATTATTCACCTTACCGATTAAACTGTTGGTGTGGAAAACAGTTCGGAATACTTTGATTGATGACAACCCCGGTATCTCGGTCTGGTTTAGGAAATTCAAATAAAATTCCAAGGCTGGTTCTGGATTCTGGAAAGAAGCGTTAAGTTACACCACCACGCGCAGTGTACGCTCTCTCTCTCTCTCTTCCTCTCTCTCTCTCTCTCTCTCTCTCTCACACACACACACACACACACACACACACACACACACACACACACACACACACACACACACACACACACGCCCACCACCGCCACCACCTCGTGCGCGCTTGAGTGACGCAAAAGAACTACGAGTTGAGCCCGAATGTTCTCTTGAGCGCGCGTTGCAGCTCTGCGTTCCGCGTGCAGGTGGCGCTGCAGCACTCCAGACCCTCTACACACTGTAGTAAGTCTGCTGCAGAGTAATACAGGCTAAACAGTGCATTAATCTGTGCTAATTTCAGATACCAAAGTTAAGACAGGTCTTGTAAGGACGATAAGGGCTAACAACAAGGCTCAATTAATCACAAATACAACCTCAGGACGAAAGCCCTTGAATTCTGTATTGAAATAAACGCGAATGGGAAGATGAACTCACTTGGTCCTGGCACGATGTGCCAACACAAGCCAGGCTTTCACACACTATGCATGCACCGTGTGTGGGTACAGTAGAAACACGCGTAGGAACACAAGTAAAAGTCGCTGTTGCTCTGGTAAACTGAATCATCAACAGAACTGATCTGCCTGATATGCGTTTGGAGACTTTGCGTCCTTCAGTTGAGGTTGATGAAGCTGTAGTTTATGAGCAGGTTGAGAAGACTCAGCTCCACATCTTTACACATTACTTACCAGGGCCCTGTACTCCCTCCTCAGTGTCTGTCTTTCCACATCTTATGCTTTTGCTTGCACAAGTCTCTCTGTTCTTCCCACTGCTAGTCATTGATGTAGAACCTTGAATTCTTATATTACTTGACCTGAAACATAACTCTTAATTCTCACTGCTAAACTCATAAAAACATGCTCCCATTGCTGACTCTTGTTCCTCCCAATGTTTCTTCCTCCTTGGCTTCATACTAGGAGGCTTCATTCTTGGCTTACTTGCTTCTTTGATACAGCTATATTATATAGAGCAGTATGTAAAAATTATATTCTGTCTCAAATTCTATGACAGACCAGATATTATTTTCTTAACAATTGTTTTGCCATATTTTTACACGCATATTTAATATTGGAGTTTGTCTATTTGAAAGCTAAGCTGAATCTTGAATATAGTATTTTCAGTATTGCTTTATATGCAAATAACATGGTCTCATGGTCTCACAATTGCAAATGCACTTCTATGCCAGGGCACACAGATTCACTAATACAAAGCATAACTATTACAGAACAACCTGACGCATTCATGTACGTGCTCATCTCCACCAACTGGATTGTAGTCTGTGCTGACTTTTCAGATGACCAAAATATTTCTATATAAAATAACTGAATTTTGTCTCAATACTTTAATTTCCACCTGCAGTAAAAAAGAAAAAAAAAGAAAATGCTAATTGTTTTCAATAGTGAACTCTGGATGTAGCTCTAGATCACTATTGAGTAAGCTAGAGGCAACAGTAATGAGGAAAATATTAAAGCCAAACTCAAAAGGGAAGAAGCCATCCTCTTATGGGTGGTGAGATAGTGAGACCCTTGTTGAATTCATACAAAAAAAAAAAAAAACAGTACTCAGTAGCCTTCGCCTTTAACTGGAATCAATCAGTCAACCAGGGTAAAGCAGACACTGGAAGTTTATAGAATTAAAGGGCAAGCGATGCCTGATAGAGCTTAAATAACCTTGATTGAAGGTAAACTGTAGTAAAATAAATAAACATGCTGCGAAAATGTCTTATTCACATACAAACAAATGCTGTACAGAAAAGATGCCTTCAAAAATAAAGAACTTAAATGCTCCAACATTTTTTAAAAATACTAAAGTTCTGTTATAAACATGAATAAATGAAACAGAGTCACTATTTAGTTTGATGACCCTTTGGTTAAAAAAAAAAAAAAAGTAGCCTCAGGTACACTTTCTGCAGTTTTATAAGGAAATGAGCTGAAAGTTTTATCGAACATCTTGCACAGTTCTTCTGGAGACTTTGACTGTTGCACTTGCTTCTGATTTTTGCAGCAAATCCCAGCAGCCTTCATTTGTTTTTGTTTTTTTGTCTGAAAAGTGGTCTCTCTTTACTGACATTCTAACATTTTTCGGTAACATTTCATTTTGTGCTAGAAAATGAATGTCTGAAATATAAAATGTTTTTGTACTGACTCAATAATGTAGAACTCATAAAATAAAAATCTATAACAAAGTTTATACAAAAAAATAGGGTGCCTAAGATATTTGCACAGTACTGTATAAACTGCCCCAACACGCATCCTGACAGTTCTTTGTTGCTCAGTTTGGTCAGCTGCCAATTCACACCCATCAGCCAGATAAGAAAAGATAAGGCATTTCTTTGTGCACAAATAGTTATGTTGTGTGTAATATTGTGTCGTCGCGCCCCCCCCCCCTTTTTTTCTTCTTAACAGAGAACCATATAATAACCTTGGGACTAATAATCTGTTACCAGTTTGCAATCTATAGATGAATGTTGAGCCTGTTTTTACTTTTTAGAATTAATTGAATGAATTGCAAATTACAGCATGTGTTGCCTTCTGGTTCTTAATGTTTGTTTGAAGTATATACTAGAACCAAATAAATTGGAATGGTAAAGAATGTTACATCGTCATCTGCAGTTAAAACTTTAAAGATTGAAAGGTGAACCTGATTCAAATAAAAATTCAGGCTAAGATTTTAAACCCGCTATAAACACTCCAGCCTACCTCAAACACCTTCACCTTTCTTAAATAGGTGAAAGCTGATGTTTCTAGATAAACACTGTCACAATTTCAAGGCGGAGACAGATGCAAGTGAGGATTTAAAGTTTAACAAAACGTCAAAACAAAACACCAGAAGACACTATGAACACTTACAACACAAAACAATAGATACGAGACGAGAGAGCATAATGTGGCAGCAGAAGACCATTATAGAAAGACCTCAAATGCAGTGTAAACTGTGACTATACACGCACACATGCATGCACACACTCACACATGCTCATTAACATGAATGAGAAATAGGTGCAGGTGGTCAGGTGACAGTGATGCAGAGGTGCAGTGGCTACTGGGATCTGAAGTCCAGAGTTCCTTCCAGCAATCCATGACAGAACTCCCCCCTCCCCTTTAACGTGCAGCTCCCAAAGTGCGTAATAAGTTCAGGAGGGAGTCCTGGATACCCAGACCAGAGGTCCTGAAGTGTTTAAAAATTCCCTTGAGTGTCATCTTTCACAGGGCCATAAAAAGAACACTTGAAGTGTTTTCTGGGGTACAGATATGGGATGGTCTCTTTCGTAGCACAGAGGGATGATGCCTCTCCAGCCTGGGTTGGGCATGGAGCGATTGCCACTGCGCCGCCAGCGGGAGGAACAAAGCTCAAGGTGGAGCCCAAGGGGGAGTGGCATTCTTTGCGAGGGCAGAGGGGGGAATGACATTCTCCACGAGTCCAGAGGAAGGAGCAAAGCTCTCCGTGAGGCCAGAGTAGGGAGTAAAGTTCTCGCCGAGGTCAGCGTGGGGAGTAAAGTCCTCTGTGGGGCAGGATGGGGGAGCGACACTCACCACAAAGCAGAGCAAAGGAGTGACATCTTCAGTGGTGCATAGAAGTGGAGCGACGCCCTCAGCTGAGTTGAAAGATGGAGTGACAGCCTCAGTGGAGTGGGAAGGCGGAGCGATGCCCTCAGCCGAACGGGAAGGCAGAGTGATGCCCTCCATGATTCCCTTCCCTTTGGTTACAGTTTCATGGACTCCAAGATCTTGTCTTGGGTAGAAAAAAAAAGCGGCTGCATCTATTTTTCAGTCTTGCTTTCTGTCATGATAAAGAGGTGGAGATGTGTGCAAGTGCAGATTTAAGGTTTAATAAAAGTCAAAACAAAACACCTGAGGGGGAACAAAGCTCAAGGCAGAAACCCAAGGTGGGAGTGATATTCTCCGAGAGTTCAGAGGGTGGAGTGACGTTCTCCGTGAATCATGAGGGGGAAGCAACACTCAGCACGAAGCAGAGCAAAGTAGTGACATCTTCAGTGGCATATAGAGGCATCGTGATATCCTCAGCCAAAAAACACCCCCGCTTAATTTTAAAAGAAAAGCAGAGTAAGATAGTGGGGGGGCCAGGTGAAGCGTGAAGAGTCAGAGCGGTGCATCAGCCAAGCGGGAAGGTGGAGCGACATCCAAAGAGAAGCCTGGCGTAGTGATGACCCAGGCGGAGCAGGGAAGCAAAGTGGAGCTCTTGGCTGAAACGGGAGATAGGGCAACATTCTTGGTCAAGCAGGGAGGCTGAGCAGTGTTGACAGGCATGCCCAGAGGAATCCGCAGTAGGGGATGGAGGGTGGGGAAAGATCTTACACATGCCTTCAGCCATGCTTCTGTGGCCCTGATCCATGATTCTTTCCCCTTTGGTTCCAGTTTCATGGACTCCAATATCTTCTCTTGGGTAGAAAAAAAAAATCTGTGCATCCATTTTTCAGTTTTGCTTTCAGTCATGATGGAGAGGCAGAGATGGATGCAAATGCAGATTTAAAGTTCATAAAAGTCAAAACAAAACACCTGCGGGTGAGCAAAGCTCAAGACAGAGCCCAAGGGGGAGCTAAATTCTCTGCGAAGCCAGAGGGAGGAGCGAAATTCTCCTTGAGGGCAGAGGGGGGGGGGCAAAGGTCTCCGTATGGGCATTGGGGGTCAACATTCTCCGAGAGGCCAGAGGGAGAAGCAACACTCAGCACAGCAAAAGAGTGACATGTTCCGCGGTGCATAGAGGCAGGGCGACGTCCTCAGTGGAGTGGGAACGTGGAGTGATGCCCTCAGCATAGCGGGAAGGCGGAGCAACACCCTCAGTCAAGCGGGAAGGTGGAGCGATACCTTCAACTGAGCAGGAAGACGAAGCAACGCCCTCAGCCTAGCGGGAAAGTGGAGAGACATCCTTATCCAAGCGGCAAGGCAGAGCGACGTCCTCAGCAGAGTGGGAAAGTGGACCGACGTCCAAATAGGAGCCTGGCATAGTGACGACCGAGGCGGAGCAGGGAATCAAAGCCGAGCTATCGGCCAAAACAGGAGACAGAGCAAGATCCTTAGTCAAGCTGGGTGGCTGAGCAGTTTTGTCAGGCAGGCCCAGAGGAATCCAAAGAAGGGGATGGAGTATGGGGAAAGATTTTACACATGGGTTGCAGCCATACTTCTGTTGCCCTGATCCATGATTCCCTCCTCTTTGGTTGGTTACAGTTTCATGGACTCCAAGATTTTCTCTTGGGTAGGAAAAAAAAATATCTGCTGCGTCCATTTTTCGGTCTTGCTTTCGGTCACAATGGAGAGGAGGAGATGGACAAAACTGCAGATTTAAAGTTTAATATAAGTCAACACAAAGCACATGAAGACACTATGAACACATGAAAATTAAAAACACAAAACAATACATACGAGACGAGAGAGCATTGTTATGCTCTCTCGTCTTGTTATGTATTGTTTTGTGTGGCAACAGAAGTCATTTAAAGCAGGACAGGGAGTGCATTGTAAATTGTGACTATACACACACACACACACAAAGTGCTCGTTAAAATGAATGAGATTCAGGTGTAGGTGGTCCGGTGACAGTGATGCAGAGGTGCAGTGGCTGCTGGGAACTGAGAGTTCCAGAGTTCCTTTCAGCAATACATGACAAACATTAACTCAACTTAAAATTAGGCAAACAAAAATCTTGACTGATAAAATCCAATATAAATATGATTCAGTAAAATCGGAAAAAAATGGTTTGTTCCATTAACGAATAATTATTTAGGATTAAAATAAACTTAGTAGGTAGTGGGAAAATTTCTGCTTTGATAAGGAATAATATGCAGATATTATGTTGACGTTATGGAACAACTTTGGGTAATTATTTATTGAATAGCCAGAAGATGAAAATGACCAAAATGCTTCCTCCAAGACATGTAAACCACATCTTTTCGAACTGCTGCATAACAGGGCAGAGTAACACACTTAGAGGAATGTACCAACTGCCTTCTACTGCATACCTGAGTTTGCAGACACCCACAAGTGCCTAGTATTAATCTGATTGACAGGAGAAAGTGTATGCCTGGCCACAGAAGGCTGTACCATTATTAGGATTCGACACACACACTCTGGACAATAAGGCAAATGCTTTTCCTTTTCACCACTTTACCCATTGTAGGTTTTGTTTCTGTACCACGTAAGTGATGATGGTTGATATGGTAAGCCCAGTCAGCAATTGCCTCCATCAGTTTACACATTTTATGTAGTTTAATTCCATTTGTGTAATGAGATCATTTGATTAATTGTTGGTCTCTTCAAAATACAAACAAGTTGTTTGTTCAGAGTAAAGGAAAGGAAACCCCATTTCATAACATTATACAGTGGGGGAAATAAGTATTGAATGTGTCGACGTTTTTTCAGTAAATATATTTCCAATGAGGCTTTTCACATGAAATTTTCACCAGACATTAGTATGAACTCAAGAATTCCAGAGATATAAAGAATTCATAACATTAAAGTCCATAAATAAAGTTATGTGCACTCAAGTGGAAGAGACAGGAAAAAAGTATTGAACACGCGAACTAAAATTTATTTAATACTTTATTTTAATATAATGCCAATAACGTAACACACTCTGTAAAACTGTAAACTGCGGCATGAAAAGATTTGTGATTTTATCTCACATAACATTAGCTAGCTAATTGTTTTAGCATACTTAAAATTAGAGGCCACCTAATAGAAACCACTTCGTATTACAGTTGATTTGCTATTGAAGATTTGCCGTTGTGATTTTCTATAGTAGATACATGGTTTAACTTAACATTAACATTATTTTCTGTAGTTATGAAAGTTCTTCATCTCTTGCATTATTCAGTTGGTTAAGTCCCTTTCTTATGTTTCCATACATCTAATTCTGAAGAGAACCCATACAAGGTAGAAAGAATTCCTGTGTGGTGTACGTTGGACCGGAATAGACGTCTGTCCAGGCTGACATGGCCAACATGTGCAAGTTCTTGAGGTCTTCAACTGGAACTCCGAGAAAACCTGCAATAAAAATACAATGCAAAAACTGTCATGCCCACTACACAATATCTCATCTTGTCACAGGAGTATTCCCATAATTGTAACTCTTATGATATCTATAAACTCCAACAAAGGTTCTGAATATTTAACATGCCATTTGGTCCACAGACCTGGTCATGTTTTAATTTACATGTAAACACAACATATAAATGATGTAAAATAAAAATAAAATAAATGCAATACTTTAAAGAAAAAATATTTAAATATAAAAATATTTGTCCCATAATGTGTAACAAAATATTTTAAGTCTTCTTTTTTCACAGATGGATAATTGATGTGCATCAGTAAATGCAAAACAACATATTTGACATCTGTTTTGAGGGTGTTATTCTGCACCATGTATGTTTAATGCGTGCAATTAGACATCCGTTCTGGTTAAATACAAAAGCTTACAAAGGTAGAAAAGTTTAATCAATGTTAAACATAGGAAAGCCTTTACCATTCTTTGATGTGCTGTGATGTGGCTCTGTTGAGGCGTTCCTCCCTAAAAGTAAAATATCAATTAAACAGTGAAACTGTATTTCAAAAGACTAACAATAGGATCAGAGAATAAAAACACACTAAAAGTTCCTACAATGTAAAATATTTTTATCTACACTCACCGCCCACTTTATTAGGAACACCTAATGCACATTCATGCAGTTATCTAATCAGCCAATCAAGTGGCAGCCACGCAATGCAAAAAATCATGCAGATACAGGTCAGGCGGTTCAGATAATGTTCACATCAAACATCAGAATTAAGAAAAAAAAATGTATTCCCTGTCACTTTAAACATGGCATGGTTGTGGCTACTCTCAATCAAGTGTGACATTCCAATTA
Organism: Ameiurus melas; assembly: GCA_012411365.1. Classification (NCBI taxonomy): domain Eukaryota; kingdom Metazoa; phylum Chordata; class Actinopteri; order Siluriformes; family Ictaluridae; genus Ameiurus; species Ameiurus melas. The sequence continues at coordinate 31,797,508 of CM022760.1, read as the reverse complement.
ACAATGAGGAACTCATTCAAATAGTTAAAAACACAACAGACAGACAAATACGGCTATATACAGGTGATTTATTCAATACATAATTACGTGTTTAAGTCCTGTAAAATATATCTGGTTATGTACATTAGAGTAAATTAAAAAAAGTTGTATTTATTTATTTTATTGTTTTTTAAGTGACCTTTTTGTCATTGAACAGAAGTTTTATTTTCAACCTGATAACTCTCTGATGGTTCAAAGAAGGAATGTTGATTCAACATTGAAAATCAATTGATGACTGATACTGTCTTATATACAACTAAAAATAGATGTTGATCGATGTCTCTTTGCTATCTGGGATATTATTCTGTATTCAGTAAATTACACCCTATAGTTGTGTATGCACGAAGACAGGGACTGCGTCCAAATTCGCATAGCTACTGTGACAGAACCTGTTGATTTTGATTCAGTGCTGCTTGGCTGTTTATACAGTACGTACTGGTCTGTATACATGGTAAGCATGAATATAATCCGGACGTACCATGCGGTGTGGGGTTCTGACAGCTCTTCCGCCCCAGGCAATCTCGGCGGAAGCAGTAGGTCATCCTGGTATTTCTCGCCGATTATTTTATAAATAGTGAGAATTCAGACATTGGCGTACTGCTTTTCACCTACTTTGTAGTGGGGTAGTGGGGATATTCAGACGCATCCATGATCAATATTTCATTAACTTTTGCTAGCTGGGTACTTACCAGGATTTGCAAAGAGTCTTCCAGGTGGTTCTTGCTTGCTGCAACATGTTGCACAGAGAGAAAAGCAGTTATGATTTTTAATTCTGTCCATGTATCTTACTCAGTTTCTTAAGTTGTTGTTAAAGATGAAGCATATTGATATGGAATGAGTAATAATTGTAGTTCTGGACACTGATCAGTATGTATAATTTGTTAGTCAAATGCTAATTTCTTTTCATGAAATAAACTTAAATAATAGATGCAAATTTTAGACTAAATGATCTGTTGGATTTTTAGGCATTTATTTTGAGATGTCCACTTAAGTGATATTCAGAGGTTTTATTAAAGTAGTATAGCTTTTTATTATTGTGATATTTAAGCCACTGAATTATTTTTAGAATGTAGGTAGTGATCATTATACACCATGGATGACAAAAGTTACTATTACAACAAACTATTTAGTAACTTTTTTGGCACAGAGACATGATGAAACATTGTCACACTTTTTCCCCCCTCAGGAGAACTGTTTCTGTCTGGAAGCAAATGTTTGTTAGGGGAAAACCTGGTTGCTTATCATTTATTAGGTTGAGCTGGTTTTGCACATTTCCTTGGAAAACATCATCTGAGTGCCAAATAAGGTGCACATTTGTTCATGTTTACCCGATAGCTTCCTCGTCAGAATGCTCATCTCATTCAGAGTTTATTGTTGCTGGAAATAAGAGGATAATTGCCCCACCACTCTCTTGTGGGAATGAAATTACCATTGACAAGATGGAATGAGAGAAAATGTTTCAACTTTGTTGTTTAAACAATGTTTCAAGTCTTGCAATAAGTCACGTGTGACTCATCTAATACTTTCATATCTGTATTAACTTTAACTATATTGGACACAAGCTTCTTGTTTTGTCTTAATGGTACCGTATATAGGGGCTTTTCCAACTTGGGCCGCTAGAGGGCACCCTGACTGTCTTGTAGGACTACTTCTTCTGTTGTCTCCCTGATCTCCTTTAGTAACAATGCACGTGTTTGTTATATTTTCTTGATTAGTTTTCTTGAGTAGTCGCCCCCCACCCCCCTGCTGGACCACTGCATTTTTTTTCATCTAGTTTGTACTATGCATAGTCTGTTCTGATGTTTATTTCTCAGTTGAGTTTAGTTTCTGGTTGCCCTGGTGTTATGGATTTTCCTGTCCTGGTGTTTGTTTCCTTGGGTTATGGTTCCCACAATAAAGTTGTTCTGCATGTGCATCCATCTCCATAGATTCCTGTAATGATGGAATGCTTCAACCACGCATAAATGCAACAGAACATTCAGTGCAGAGGCAGGACTGGGTTCTGGCTCTCGAGATGAGAGTGTCACCTTGAGAGGCTTCTCACCAGCTGGAGGGACATTTAGGGAAGTGGGATAGATTGGATATGGAGAGGGTTTGAGCTCAGAGAGGGAGGCTAGCTGTTGCCCTCCCACTCTGCCCCACTTGGATCATCCATCCTCCCCCTGCTGAGGATGTTGCTCAGCTTCTTTGTTCTGCTGGGGACCTCACTAGGCTTCTGGGTCTTGCCATGAAGATCGCTCTCCAACTCTGTCCCACCATGGATGTATGCCGTTATATAAAACAGCCAATCATGTGGCAGCAGCACAATCCCTAAATGCATGCTGATACAGGTCAAGGGCTTCAGTTAATGTTCACATCAAACATCAGAAGTAGGAAAGTGTGGATAAACAGTCTCAAGAGTTTACACAATGATGAGAATAGCAAAAAACCGTCCTGTGTAGGGAGAGTCTGCAGGCTGAAACACCTGGTTGAGACAGTTCAGAAGAGCAGACTTGTCTGATATGACCTGAAGTCTATACTAACTCAAATAAGCACTCTACCGTGGTGAGCAGAAAAGCATCTTAGAATGCACAAGTGAATCAATCCTTGAGGTGAATGGGCTAGAGGACCACTCCTCTGACCAGGTTCTACTCCTGTCAACACAGGCGGTCACACAGACTAATCAAAGCTCTCCAGTTTGGGTGGACAGACAATCTGGCACCAACAACCATCCCACAGTTAAAGTCATAGTGATCACTTTTTTTTTTAAAGAAGATTCCAGTGATTCACAAATGAAAGGGAGTTATCAATGTAAATTGTGCCTAAGTTCATAGTTAGTATTTATATTTTGCATTTACAAAGTATGGCTAGATGTCTTTTCACTGAATTTTCACTGAGAAAATGTGGACAAATTTTACCAAACATTTTATAAACTGATCCAAGTGTGATAGTACAATACCCAACAAATACTCAAATGTTTTAAGTTCTTACTGTTGGAAATATAGGAGTATGTATGCTCTGTGTGGAGGTGTTGTTTATGTTTAAGTTGTTTATGCTCTATGTTTAAGACACTCTCAACATGTAGAGTAACCAGTGATTTCATCAAGCTTCTTAGTTTGACAAAAATATCCCTAAGTGACAGCATGTTCTATATATTGGTGAAAATAAAGATGAGTGTAATTATAGAATTACACTCTGCGTTGTTAATGTCAAAAGTCATTGAAAGTTGACCCAGATTATTAACACTCATGTTAACAGTAAAGTAAATGTACTAAAGTTAGGGTTTTCACTTAGTGGGTATTGTTGTTGTGCTGTAGACATTCACATGCAAATGCATTATATTCCATGAGATTGAAGGCATGCAGAATTTTCAAAACCCATTTATAAAGCTTACATATGTAACTGGGGTTCTATGCATAAATGGAGGACTGAATGGTTAGCCTTTGAAAGGTCCCTGATACACCATGATCACCATATTTCTCATCAACTTGAGTGACCAAAAAGGCCTGGGGTTCTTGCAATCGTACTTAGAACTATAGATGACTTTGATTTTATTTCTTGTCATTCTGGACAATCAGGGTGGTTTTGTTCTAACTTGTATATATCAAAGTTGTATACACAGGGGCAGGACTTACCATTGGGCTTGACTGGGCTCCAGTCCATGGGCCCCACAAATGAGTTGTAGCAAATTTTAATGGAGCTTCGAAATGCCTTTTATTTAGTAATTGAGTCATGTGGATTGAGCGTGAGCAGTGGAGTGCATTACCTATAGTTTTCTCTGTGACAGAGCTTTTTCTGAGTGGTCCTTAGGTCTTGGGCAACTCATCTGACACTTCTTCTGACTCCCTGCTCAGAAATCCTGCGAGGAGCCCCTGTGTTTGGCCGGTTGATGATGGAGTGATGTTTGCACTTGCAGATAATGGCTCCAGTGGTGCTTACTGGAGGATTCAGAAGTTTTGAAATACATCCGATTCCATCAATATGTTTCACAACAATAAGGTTCCAAAGGTCTTGGGAGAGCTTTTTGCTTTTACTCATCATGAGATGTTTCTTGTGTGACACCTTGGTAATGAAACGCTTTTTTATAGACCATCAATTTACTACTCCAGCTGATATTTATTTGCACAGATAGGAGGTATAATTAATTACGGATTTCAGCTGGTTCCTTGCCTTACCTTGCCTTGGAGAACTACTTTTTCTTAGCATGTTCAATACTTTTCCTGATGTCATTCCACTTTATTACACATGACTTTATTCATGGACTTTAATGTTGTGAATTCTTGATATTTCTGGATTTCTTGATGTAATACTGATATCTGGTGAAAATTTCATGTGAATAGTCTCTTTGGAAATATATTAACTGAAAAAAATGTTGACACGTTCGCTACTTATCTCCCCCACTGTATTTATTTATTTATTGAAAGGTTTTTCAAGTTTCAATTGGTTGTCATATAAATAAAGTATTCTGTTTTGGACTGGGCTTGTGTATGATGCATGTTGTTCTATTTAAAGTCATTTGTAGAGTAGGTAGGCCCTGAAAATGACTCAAGCCCAGGGGCCTCCATCTCCCCAAGTCTGGCCCTGTGTATACAGTATATCAAAGTCATCAAGAGAGTTCATAACATATGTTGATCCTATTCTTTACTGATGATTGGGAATTACTCACAGTTCAGAAACACTTAGCTGAAGATATGAATTGCATAAAATTGTTTAACTTCTTGATGGTAAGAATTGCTCAAGGTGCTTTATTAATGTACGTTGATTGACATTTTATGGATGAAGGTGTCCTTTGAACAGTCTTCAAGAATGCTTGTGCCCTTTACCTTATGAGCTAATGTTCTTCAGACAATGGATCTCATTTATGATATAATACACAAACAGCTGATCAGTGACAACTCAGCTTTCATTCAGTTCAACAATTCCCAGGGGGGCTGAACTTTACTGAACTTAAGAGCACTTACACTAAACCCCCTTTTTCAATAGACAGTCTTTAAATGTTCAAGAAATATCTCCTGTCCTATAACGTCCTGCACATAGTCCTGCATTCACTTCCTGTACCTTCTTTACACAGTGTTGCAAATACTCTTATTGATATTTCTGTGTGTTTTGGTGGTACAAGCACAAATAGACTTTGCATAAACTAAAAATGCATGTATATTGAATATTTTATTTATGGTAACTGTGCTATATTGACGATGTATTGCTGCTGAACTCACACTCAAGCAGCGTACTGAGCATAAAATTTTATGCAGCTTTACAGCTGATGGAGGTAAGATTTTCTACTTTCTGGTAGAAAAATGCATTTGTGAGCTATTTGGGGAAGAACATGAATCAGTGTGTGTTCATGGTGTCCTGTGATGGATTGGCATCCCATTCAGGGTGAATTGTGGCCAGTGTTCCTGGGATAGGGTCTGGTTCCACAATCACACTGAGCAGAATAAAGGGGTTAATGAAGATGAATGAATTAATGAATTTTGAAGTTGTGCTGTTTCATGATCTATAGCAGAGATTAATTTGTAATCTGTAAAGGCTGTGAGAGGCAAGTAATATGTATTCAATAAGAATTCAGGGCTGCATCCCAAACCACATAACAAATAAATTGTCAATATGTGTAAAATCTGATGATGATAATTATTATTATTAGATTAAATGCGATTAGGTCGATGAATGGCCTCCACAATTGACAAGCCCACCCCCTCCACCAACCACACACACATACATTTGCAGTTCCATTGCCATTTATAAAGTTTACTGTATAACATTGTGATATGTGGTTACTCTGATGCAATTGAAAAATATTTTGCTACTGGCTAAATGATGTAAATAGTACACAGACATTGTTTACATTATTAATGAAAGCTATAACACACAAGTTGTTTCCGAGGTATAAATACATTTTTCTTTAAAATAACACACAGAAATACACTGAAAGGCAGAGCATGTACTACAAAAACAGAGAAAAGATTAATGTAAATCATGTTTCCTCTACAAACAATGAAAAATTAAAGTAGAGTCCCTAATATGAAGTCATACCCTGTGTAGAAAATTTGTAATCTACTATAGCATAACAAAATGAACCATGTCAGTGTTCCTCAGGACGTCTAATCCATTAACAGCCTCTAAATGAATTCCTTATGTTTAACATTATTCATTCATGTCAAATGTAGTAATAAACATTCTTGTAGTGTCCATTCCCTTTTGAGTGCCATGGCAACAGTGACATCATCCTAATTTTCACAGTTGGCTGGGAAGCACTCATATATGGGTTCAGGGCACATTAAAAGGGCGAATGAATTACATAATCCTCAACATCACATTCCACCCCAGGAGAGAGGCACAAAGCAAACATCCTGTCAACTCTGTCGTTTGTGTCACAGCTGGAAGTTATTGTGCTCTCCAAGAAGCGAGCTAGTTTTCTTTGTTCCCCCCATGTCAGAACTTTCAGTCTGTTACAATATTGGATTTTGAAGTGATTTAAATGCAAATACAACTGGATAGTAGGAAATTGGCATAATAGATAAAAACGATCTAGTATCAAAATCAAGCAAGGAACATTTGAAAGTTATTGAAGTTAATTGTTATTGAAGAAAAGTATAAATTTTCTTCAAACTGCTGAAATAAATATTTTGAAATTAGGTTAGCACACTTACATCCTGCCCATTTGTGTGATGCAGGTCATAGGCTTCTGTGTCTCTGTTGCAGTGTATCCTGTCAGGGTTTATGCAGGGGCAGAGTAAAGTACGGAAGTACCTGCTGAAGGTCTCTGATAGGCAAGCATACAGGATCGGATTAGCGCAGCTCCATGAATAGGACAAGAGCACTGCAATCTCAAAGCCTCGTGCAAAGGTGAGTGTTACATTTGTACCAGACAGCGAACAGAAGTTGAAGATGTAGAAAGGCAGCCAGCATATCCCGAAGACCACAACCACAGCTACCACCATCTTGGTAACCTGCTTCTCCAATCTCTGGCTCTCCTCTGAGGAGGAAAAACTCCTGTCATATTGCCTGGAGCTCCTCAGAGTCATCACCAGAGTTGTGTAGAAGATGATCATCACCAGGAAGGGGAGGACAAAACCCAGCACAAAAGTGTATGTGAGGAAAGTCATCCACCATTTGCCCACAAACATATCAGCCATACAAAGGCCATACTGCACAGTGAAGTGAAGAGCCATGGGCAAGACAGGAATTAGGGAGAGGAGCCACAGAAAGGCAGAGATTATTTTGGCCCGCTTTGGAGTTCTCCAGCGTGCAAAGCGAAGGGGGTCTACTAGTGCCATGTAGCGGTCCACACTCATCACAGTAAGGCAGAACACGCTGGTGAACTGGTTGATTCCATCCAGCACCATGACCAGCTTGCAGGCCAAATCACCAAAGATCCATTGGTTCTGGAAGTTCTGGAAAGCCACAAATGGGAGCCCCACCATAAACAGTCCATCTGCCAAAGCCAGGTTGAAGATGTACACAGTTGTGGCAGATGCCATTTTATCCAGCTTGAGGATGGCAATGATGACCAATGTGTTTCCTCCCAGTCCTGTGATGCATACGGCTAGATAGAGGATAGCCATGGTCACACTAAAGCCATTAATGCTCTGTGAAATGTCAAAACTGTGAATTGTCTTGCTGTTTAAATCCACAGCTGAGTCATTGCCCAAAAACTTTTGTAAAACCTCTGGTGTTGCCATGCTTCATGGAAATTCCAGCATTTAATAAAGGTCAGTTATTTTAAATTTCAATGAAAAAAAGAATTAGAAAAAAAGTGCTAAATACAAAACAAACAAACAAAAAGATTATGGCAAATATACTTTAATATATCCTTCAAGTAAAAAATCTTTCTCTTCACTGAAAGTAGGTGAAAAATGGAAAGTGTAACACAGTCCTTCAGAGAAAAGTAGTGGGTGTTTGACCCTCCTGACGAGTTCTTATATAGCTCTCCAGCGGCGTTCATGGGGTACTCATGTATCTCTGTTTGTGTGTGTGTGTGTGTGTGTGTGTGTGTGTGAAAAAGTCTTAGAAATGTGAGGTAGTGACAGCTTTATTCCATCTGGGCTGTTTATCTGACAAGCTATGCTGGCTCACTCCAATCCGCTGTCATGTAGTTTCCAGGGTGCCATCTGTTACACTACTTTTGTTGTTATAACTAAACATTTTCTTCTGAAAATGTGCTCTCTAGCCCTTTTTTTCAAATTCTTCCCTCCCTTGCCTTCTTTCTCTCCTTTTCCTTCCTCCCTCCACCCCTCTTTCTCTATTTATCCTCTTTCCTAGCAGTTCAGTGGGGGGTCAATCAGTGTGGACCGACCCCCAGCTTCCCCTCAGGGCCACCCACCTTCCAGATGTAGCCCAGGACCGAAGATGGTGACACTCCGGACTTTCACCCTCTGCTTCTTGTTTTTTCATATATTCCTTTTTATGCTTTCCACCCCGTCTCTATGAACCTCTCCTTGATTGTCTTTGTGTGGTCATCTGGAGATCATTTATCACTGGGAGGTGGTGGAGAAAACTATGGCAGGAGGAATGGAAGGAGATAAAAGAAGGTGAATGGTGAATGATTACCTTATAGCTGTTCCGTCTCAGACACACATTGCTGGAATACCTGGAATATAGACTAGCACACAAACACAACAAAAACAGACCAAACTAAACAATATCAGAGCAGGAAAATAAATATTTTGAGCAGTGCCTCTTAGATCCACTGTTACGCAGTGGGGTGTACTCTGTCTGTAAGACAGACTGTAAACAAGGGATTTATTTTAATGAAGAAAAGCAGTTTATATGGAAATTAGTCAAATGTATTAGACGTTGGAATGATGTAATAAATAAAAATGAAAAGCATTGAGACTTTATGTGGTTTAGTGATTGCCTTTGATGTACAAAATGATGTACACATTGAATCTTAAACTGAATATAAAGTTTTAAATACAGGCAATCTGAATGGCAATCTGGAAATTTTTACCAAATACCCACACTTTAAATAATGTCAGATAAAACACTGAATTTTTCCAATAATGAACTAACAAAGGTGCACATATTTCTTGGGAAATATGTCATGTTTATTTATGTTTCAAATGACAGCATATACTATTATCATTGGGGTTAAAAGAAATCACTGAATACATTGTGCTCTTCACTTCAAAGGACTAAATTCTCATGAATGTGGCATGGAGACTTAATTCTGTAATGACACTAATAGCATTCCATAAAAAACAACAGCATACTGGTATTTCTGTGACTTTAGAGCAGGTGTTTTGGTTTTTGATTTTGTGGACTGCACATCTTTTAGAGGACAACCATATGGTGGCTTCATATAAATTTGTAATAAGAACTGCTGGTCTGGTATTCAGAGGATTTTCAATAGCATGAGGCACAGCAATTTCATTGAGTCATGGAATAATGTCTGTAATAATGGCAGTTGGGATTTTTGTGGTGGTAGGTATGTAGGAGAATAGGGATGTCAATTTAAACACATAATTCTCATGATTCCCATTCTGGCAGCAGAGTGCTTGTGAGCCTATTCATGTTGCGTGCATCCATGTGAGCAAATAGGTTGTTTTACATTATTTTCTTCCCATATGTGCATATGATATTGTGCATATTACAGAAAATTCGAACAGTATGAAAAAGCTTACTTTTACTCATGAATGTCCTTAACATGTTAAAGTCCTACACCATTTAATTATTATTTCGGTGGTCCTGCATGAAGTTGAGACTTACATACCTCACATAGATAACATTTCATTATTTGTATATTACATGTTCAGAAGATAAATATACCCATTAGACATTATGCTAATCTATTACATAATCCATTCTTGACAGAACATTGTAGTCCGGCTGAATGAAATTGATCAACTCTCGAAAACATGTTGCCTACTGATAGGTAACAGGTCATTTGCAATCATTTTACTATGCTAAAACAGAGGTTATTTTTGGTTGTGTAGTTTCGTATCTTGTCACGGAGGCTGCTGGATGTTCCTTTTCAAACGGTATATCATGGTGCTCGTTTTTGTATTGTAATTTAAAACACAATTACAATGGGTGCAATTAATATTATTGGCATTTAAACTAAAATGTAACTCACTTCATTTTTCCTCATGTGTCTGCTGCACATGTTTTGTGCAAAACTAGATAAAAACTATATACTATAATGATGATTTCTCTCAGGTTGCTATTACATCCATTAGTACACCGGCACTTTATGCTTGTTACTAAAATTAATTGTAGTCACAGCTGTGGACCCGATGTATAACATTTTGTTCTTCAGTGTATTATTTCCATGTTAAATGTTCTTTGTGAGTGGAGAATTTATGCTCTACCGCCCTCTGTGCACTCACCTCCACTGTTTCACATACCCTCTCTCTGCATGCTTCTTATTGCACAGACCAATTTCTCCTCAGAATGATAGTACACCTTCTCACAGTGTCACTTATACCATTTCAGAACTGTCTGATGTGGAATTACAAAATAAGAGCCCATAATAATTTATTAAAAGATCATTTTTGATGGACAGACTGACTGAATATATGAATGTGAAACCACGTTTGCCAGAAGATGACTTGTTTTCAGATTAGTTCTCAGACGGTCTTACTGTAATGCGTGATCCGTGAAATAATGTGGCGGCTAGATTGACTGTGCTTTTCAAAGTGGATTCTGGCCTGACTGCAATTGGAAGATAATACCATGTTTATGAATAATTTGACCCAGAGGTAGCATATATAAAGAAAAGAGAAGTGGGTCTAAATCAGACCCTTGGAGAACACCAAACTTTACCTCAGTATGCATAGAGAAGACACCATTTACATCTACGAACTGATAACGATCAGTCAAATAAGACCAGGAGAGGGCAATTCCCTTAATGCCAACAAAATTTTCTAGTCTCTCAAGGAGAATAGTAAGATTAACGATATCAAAAGCTACTCTAAGGTCAAGCAACACAAGCAATGAGACAGAACTCTGATCAGACATTAACCAGCGCTGTCTTTGTGCTATGATGAGGTCTAAACCCTGACTGATACATTTCATGAATGTTGTTCCTATGTAGGTACGAGCATAGCTGCTGTGCTACAATCCTTTCTAAGATTTTTGAGATAAAGGGGAGATTTTATATTGGCCTATAGTTGGACAAGTGATAGGGGTTGAGGTCAAGTTTTTAATCAGGGGTTTGATAACTGCTAGTTTAAATAATTTACACTCTAAAATTTTTTATTTTTTTCTACCCAGACGCTGGTTTAAGCCTTTTGGGTAATTTAATTTGGTTATTTTCTCAGTCTTGGGTAATTTTGGGGGTGGTTTTGTGTAACCCAACTGCTGGGTTTAGACTGGGTCATTTTTATTGACAGTTGAATCAATGCACCCTTCGTCCACCCTGACACATGAGCCCAGCTCCTTGGGTCAAATCAATGTCAGTTTGAATGCGCCTCAGATGGAGGTAGCAGTTTTTGAGGTGAGGAAATAAAAAAACCTAGGTAAGTTAGCATTCATGTTTATTTAGCATTAATACATGAATGTGAATACATGAATGTGAAATCGTGTGAAATGCCTGGCTGAGTTTGTGATATTTAGGCAGGGAGTTGTGTGTTCACCCTTGATTACATTTATCATTGAAACCCTTCATGTCTCTTTGCACTTGGTGAAGTATTACGTGAGTGTTATCACCATACCAAGTGTTTGTACCCTGTTCCTCGTTTTGTTTCATAGTCTTTGATCTTGTTTCTTGTTTCTCATTACGTGCTTTTGCCATGCCTAGTTTATGCCTGTTTGCCAATCGCCTGACCCATTGCCTGTTTTTGACCATGCTTTTGTCTCATGATTATTTTGTTTGTACTGTGGTATATTTGACATTTTCAAAGGGTAAAAATATTAACCCATTTATAAAATAAAATTAAACCATTTTGTAAAAATTAAACTATCCTTTGGGCTGAAAAACAACCCATTTGCTGGGTTAAAATTAACAACCAAACTCGATGGGTTAATTTAGCCCAGCCCTGTGCTATATTTACCCAGCCTTTGGGCTAAAAATAACCCAATTTAGGTTGTTTTTAACCCAGAGTTTTTTAGAGTGTAGGTAGATAGCCAGTCCTAAGGAAAGAATGTATTATCTTTCAGAAAGGGTTTGATTACTTCACTTTGAAGAAACATGTAGGTAAGTTGATGATTTTGATGAAGAAATTAGTTTTTTCTCATGAAGGGCAGTAAAGCATTCAAATCATTGATCTGATATTGTTATATTATTATCTACAGGGTTGTTATAAAACTGTCTGTTTTTAAATTAACATTGTGAATTTTTGTCTAATATTTTCAATTTTGTCAATGAAATAATTCATGAAATCACTGCTGCTATATAATGATTGTGTGCAAGTTTCTGTTGCGGTCTTATTCCTAGTTAATTTTGCTACAGTATTAAATAAGAATCTAGGATTATTTTTGTTATCTTCAATTAGGGTGGAGAGAGAGATTGATCTAGCAGCATGAACAGATTTTCTGTAGTTCAGGAGGCTCTCCTTCCAGGCTGTTTGACATAATAAAAAATTTGGTTTGATGCCATTTACATTCTAATTTTCCAGTGGTCTGTTTTATGGTCGTTAACGTAATTTAGGCATGCTCTCTGTCTCTTCTCTCTCTCTCTCTCTCTTTTAGTTCCCCATGATAGCCTGTACAGGAGAAAAGATGTACATATATGGTCTTTTGCCTCTCCTACAGGTGCCTCCTGTACAAGTGCTTTTATCACCCCCGCCATCCCCAAGCAATATATCTTAATATCCGAGTACACAGAAGTCCCTATCCCTATTCTGACACAATAAGCTCTCTGTTCCTGTTAAGTTAAACCACAACTTGGACTCCATTTCTCAGCGTACATAGTGGCCTACAGACATGGCCGCCTCGGACCCCACTCCACAGCACACATACACTTTCACATTCTCATTCAACTGATTACTGATTACACACACCTGGACTCAATAACATTAACAGTCTAATAGGACATTCCGTTCACTCACTAATTGCTTAATTTCCTTAGAATTCTGTCATGACCACGCCGTTGTTATTTCTTTCTACTCCTGGGGCCTGTACCATGAATCCAATCAGGCTTTATTGGTACCAGATGCCTCCAACATGTCTTTTGTGGCTGCGGCTTACCTAAGGGAAGTCGATGTGGATAGTCATCCACAAGTAGGGTTTATTATGGGAAAAGCAAAGGTAACCCCACACCCTGAACCTACCATACCTTCTCAGAGCTCTATGCAGCAGTCTTAGCAGTGAAAATGACACAGCTGATAAGAGATGAGATTGACCTTCTGATTGATGCTATCATATTCTACTATGACATTAAGATAGTACTTGGGTATATTTTTAATGACACTAAGAGCTTCTTTATGTATGTTCACAAGAGAGTCCAATTTTTCAGTGTAGTCGGCCAGACCAGTGGTATTATGTGCCATCTAAATCCAGCTGACCTGGCAACAAGATTTCTACCTGCTTCACAATTCACCAAAATGATGTAGTTCATTGAGCCTGATTTACTCCATCTTTTCCTTTGCTTATTTGTGGATTATGCTGAAATAGAAACAAGGCAGCAGTGTATGCTCTACTGTTTCTCCCTTTTGATTTCTTTTTTTGGGGTAATTAAAATTTTTTGGGGTTTCTTTTTTTGTGATGTTAGTAGGGATGGAGCATGAAGTGCAGGAGCTGCGGGACCTGGTAGCCCAATTGAGAGCTGAGAATGAAAGACTATGGCAGGTACAGTCTTCAGCCAGTTCCACAGGTATTAGTACTGCTCATGGTACCGATGTTGCTGCAGCAGCTAGACCTTCATTGGTTTGGGCCAGTGCTGCAAGCGCTGATAGGTTTCTTTTTGTTCCTAGGGAATGAAAGTGCCCAATATTCAGTTGTAAGTTAGGTATAAGTATTAATGAGTGGGTTGATGAGGCTTGTATGCAGGCCCAATGCCTGTCCACAGCTGACCAAGCTTCCTTCCTTTTTGATCTTTTAGAAGGGGATTCTGGGTTAGAAATTAGGTATCATCCTGGAGTAGAGAGAGAGGATCCGGCTAGGATAATTGTGGCATTTCGTGAGCTATATGTTTGTTTGCTGTCCTATGTAGCCTTACAGGATGCCTTTTTTGGAGGCAGCAGGAAGGGGAGAACTTATTGGAGTTCTCCTTTGACTTGATGTGCCTTCCAGAGAAAATTAAACAACAGTCACTGAGCACTATGCCAAATGCTTATATGTGATTACGTGACCAATTTGACATATTTGTTCTGGACCCAGCCTTGCATCGTGAACTCAAGCAATTGGTGCATTGTCAGCCGTTGTGTCATTGTTAGACATTCGCAGTGAAGCTATTCAGTGGGAGTGGGAAGGAATGCCAGGATGAGCAAGATGCAGAAGTAGTATATGGGGTTCAATGTGGGGTGCATGGGAAGTTGCATGCAGATGCTAATAGTCGGAGGTCGATGAGCTGAGAGATATGTTACAGTGACAGCAGGAGTAATTAAATCAGCTTATACAAGGGTTTGCCTGGTTACAGGGCACCCATTTGCAGAACCCCTCACCTCAGAGGAATCCTGATATATAGACATTGTCATGGTGCTGGTCATTTCACCAGGGACTGTGCTGGGGAATGTGTTTCTCCCCACCCTGGGATTCCTTCCAGGGTTGCACCTGCAACTAGTGGAGGACAGTTTCGTTCCATGCGGCAGTCAGAAAATTAATTCCCACCATACTGCAGAGCCACAGTTCGGTTGGGGAGCCTATTGGCTCTGCTTTGAACCATGCTGATTCCGTGTCCCAATTTGTGTCATCATGCCCACATCTCCTTGTCCTCCTTGGAGGAGTTTCAATTCCCTGCCTGATAGATACAGGTTTGATGTTATCTACTATCACAGAGAGCTGATTTTGTAAGTATTTTGAACCATTGAGGCAAGAGGTTACAGCTTTGGGCCACTAATGGGCTCAAAATACAGTATAGGATACCTGGAGGTGCATATTGAGCTTTGTGGTAGTTTGGTGCCCAATTGCAGGTTGCTGGTGGTTAAAGACCCACAGGTGGGCTGTGTGCCTGAATTCCTGCTGTCCTGGAGATGAATGTCCGGTGTTACCTGGAGCTCTTTTAGCAGCATGGCCTAGCACTGTTTAGTTTGCCTTTTGTAATACAGGACCTAAGCATTATAGTTCAGGCTCTGCAGTATTGCTGTCAGGCTGGTGTTCAACCTAGTGAAGATCAGACTGGTAAGGTTATACTACGTGGTTGCCGGGTGTGTCATATCCCTGGTGCTACAACGTAATTTCTGGCCGCAATGTGTTAAGCGCAATTTGCAGACACTACTGTCCTTTTTGAAACTTGTGAGGCATGGTTGCCTGCTGGGTAGTTGGCATCCCCTGCATTGAATCGAGTTATCCGTGGCACTGCTTATGTGCCCGTGGTGAATATTGGTACAGTAGATGTTATGATTTATCCGCATAGATTTTAGGTACTTTCGCCAATGCGCTTGTGGTCCGTTTCCCAACAAGTGTTGTAGAGTTCAAGTCTGCCACTGAGTCTCAGGCCCCTAGGTAGGTTCTACTATCTTGGAACACATTAATGCCATAGACTTGTCCTTGCTAATGGGTAAGAAGTAGGTCAGGTTAGGCTACTGCTCTGGAAATATCACTGTCTTTTTGGCCCTTGAGGGAGATCTAGGTTGCCCTAACCTCATAGCCCATGAGATTCCAGCTAGGCAGCATTATTGGCGGATTCCTCCATTAGAGTATGAGGTTGTAAAAGCCCATATTAACCAACTACTTGAAGTGCAAGTATTAAAGGAGAGTTGTAGCTCTTATGCTTCCCCGATAGTCTTGGTTAAAGAGAAGGATGGTAGCCTGCGGATGTGCGTAGACTACCATCAGTTGAACTCCAAGACTCAGAAGGATGCATTCCCATTGCATCCTATTGAGAAATCACTGAACGCATTCACTGGGGTCCACTGGTTTTCAAGAATGGATGTAGCCAGTGGCTATTATCAGGTCCAGCTAGCTGAGGGTGATACCTTTTCGACCCCATTCGACTTATTCGAGTACAATTGGATGCCTTTTGGCCTTTGTAATAACCCTAGTACACGTGTCAAACTCAAGGCCCATGGGCCAAATGTGCGAGAATGTGATAGGTGCATGATTGTCTTAACATATGTTTTTGCTGTTCTCATTCCCAACTCATAAAATACAGATGATTTGTCACACCCATACGCGTCTGATACTAACGCAAAAGGGACCCTTCCACGTCTGTATTAAACGTTCTGGGTTCTCAGTTGACTCCAATGTAAACCGGTCTGCGGCACTAAGAGACATCTTTGTCAAGCCTTTCACTGCCAACGTCTGCAGTACACTCCATAACATTCAGATGGAGTTAATTGAGCTTCAAACTGATAGTGGTTTGAGAGCAAAGTTCCAGGATGCTGCAGTTGAGGACTTTTACCGTATACTGCCCCCTGTTTTGATGCCACAGCTCCGACTTCAGGCTGCTCGTATTCTGTCCATGTTTGGAACCACCTCTCTGTGCGAACAGATATTTTCAGTAATGAATTTAAACAAGACAGATCACGCATTACCGATGACTACCTCCATGCTGTTTTGCAGATTGCCTCAGCACAAGACCTAAAACCAGACATTGACACTCTGGCCAGGGGAACACGGTGTCAGACATCTGGCCAGAAAACGTAGGTAAGCATTTTTAAAAACCTGAATTAAAATAGAATGCATTTTAACCAAGACTAAGAACAGTAGAATATGTGTACAATTTAATGATTGTAATCAAGTTCCCCAGGCCCTGAAGCAGTAAAGCATCCCCACACCATCACACTTCCACCACCAGGCTTGACAGTAGGTATGATGTTCGTTTTGTGGAATTTACTGTTTGGTTTATGCCAGATGTAACGGGACCCCTGTCTTCCGAACAGTTTCACTTTCAACTTAACAATCCACAGAACCTTCTCCCAAAAAGTTTGAGGATCATCAAGGTGTGTTTTGACAAAATTTAGATGAGCCTTAATGTTCTTCTCAGTAGGAGTGGTTTTTGCCTCACCACTCTTCCATGGATGCCATTTTGTCCCAGTGTCTTTCTGATAGTGGAGTCATGAACAGTGACCTATATTGATGCAAGAGAGGCCTGTAGTTCCCTTGATGTTGTCCATGGATCTTTTGTGATTACCTGGAGGAGTTGTTGCTGTGCTCCTGGAGGAATTTTGGAAGGTCGGCCACTTCTGGGAAGGATCGACTTTTTCCATTTGGAGATTACGGCTCTCACTGTGGTCCTATATATACAAAAATAGTTTGTTTTTTTAATACAAAAATAGTTTTGTAACCCTTCCCAGACTGGTGTATTTAAATCACCTTCTTCCTCATCATTTCTGTAATTTTTTTCAATTTTGGTATAGTGTGTTACTGGGTAAGACCTTTTAACCAACTTCATACTAATGAAAAAGTTCAATTTAAGTGTTGATGTGATTGAACAGGGTTTGCAGTAATCAGGTCTGGTTGTGTCTAGTTCAGCTGAACCCCATTATGAACACAGTTTCATAGACTTGGGAAATTAGTCAAGCTAATATTCAAGCTACAAGTGTAGTCAAGCTCCGGATACATGACACTAAACATAGATGAATGTAGTTGTATAGTGCTTGAAAATGTAACGAGTAGAAATGTATTCTGTTTTAGTAGAATACAATAAAAGTAAAAAAAAATAAATAAATAAAAAAAAATAATTACAAACTCAAGTAAAGTACAGATGCTTAAAACAGTCTTAAAACAGTACAGTAACAAATTGTACACCTCTACTAGCTGGTGAAGGGCTTCTGATATATACAGTGCTCAGTTGGATTAGGTAAAGATATTTATAAGAATATGTATAAGGACAATTCTAATAAACACTATAGGAGGTAGAGCTGTTCTTAGATCTCCTGAAAGTGATTCCTGACCTTGATAATAACCTGATGTGCCAGATGTGCAGTGAATGTAGAAATATACTTCTATTGAGATGTTGTTTATAAAGTTGAATTCAGCTATTGTGGTGATTTTAACATTAATAAACTCTCTGTGGCACTTTAAAAGATGCCATCAAATTAACTGGTTGAGGTTTACTGAATGAATATTCAGCAGTGTTGTAAGTTCATTATGCATGTGCAATGCAGGAAGGATGTAAGGTTTGGGGGAATAAGCTGGTGCAAGCAGAAATCTAGCATTTAAAAGCTCACCATGTGCAACAGTAAACTTAGAAATGCCTTGCTCCATGATTGGGTTGCAGTGTTAATAACTCCCATATGGCTTGGATCTTAAGGCAATAAACCTCTCCAATAAACCTACAATGGATGTGTTTGGTTTCATTAGTCTGAGATCCAGAGAGTTTTTTTTTGTTTGTTTTTATTTAGTGTAGTGCCATTTTATAAAGGCCAATGTAGCAGTATCTGTCCTTGAGGAGATCACACCAAAATCCAGCACAATACTAAGAAAACTACAAAATAACCTGCAAGAATACCATTTTTTATGACTATAAGCTAAATATAAGAAATAATAAATAAATGACACAAATTATAAGCACTGTTTCAACACATGAGTAACTGAGCTTTTGATTAAATAATGAATTCATTTGAACTGATTAAATAATAAAGAACAAAATATAATTTCAGGAAACTTAATTTAACTTGTTTGACAACTTAATTTCTCTACACATTCTTCTGAATTCCCCTGCCCACTATATTAACCGAGGTGCAAAGTATGTTTTTCATGAACAAGTTCAGTGTTGTTACTGTTACAAATATATTTTTTTATGACCAAAACAATGTGGGCATTTTTTCTTTCAGTTGTGAATTGATCGCTCTGCCTGTTTTATGGCTGTGTTTTAATTCATGGTAGACACATGCTAATTAGCTAGACTTTCATAAATCTGCCACTGACTGACAGACCAGCAGGTGCTCTACATCTTAGGCTGAGTGAAAAGGGGTAATTATGTGCTTTAAATGATTGCATTGGCTCTGAATTCTGTTGTTGAGCCAATATAACATATTCTAGGCAAGTCTACCCTGCAATGTTACTGTAGCAAAAAGACCAAAAACACCAAAGACAACCCCTAACTGAATTAATGTTAATATTTTATGGAGCATATCGGAAAATAAATATTATTTTTTGTTGTTAAATATACTATTTGGAGCATGTGATGGGTCTTTCAGTTAAGTGCCATGGCAAAGTTCAGTGAAATCAGGTAGCTATAAATATAATGATCATAAGCAGACATATTTACTCCAAACCAAATATGTTGATATGATACTCAACAATGTGATTCATTTGATTCTGAAACTTAAATCAGAAATACAAATTGGTGAATCTTGCAGCTTGTTCTGAAGCAATATGGACTTTATTGTTTAATGTCACACCACTGTTTTATTGTTTAATAACACTCTATAGTTGTTTTTTTTACTACTCTTTCAAGTGATCAAGTTATAATATTCTATATATCTGCATAATTATGACCTAAAACATCATCAGATTTTCAATCCTAAAAAACCCCCCAGAGAACTCAATTAAACAAATGAGACAAATATATTATACTTGGTCATTTATTTGTTGAGGAAAAGGATGCAATATTACATGTTAGTGGCAAAAGTATGTGAACTTCCAGGATCAGCAGTTAATTTGAATGTGAAATTAAATCCGGTGTGAGTGAGCGCCGTTTTATCTAAAGAAGAAGGGATCTATCAGAGTCCGATCTTCACAACACATGTAGAAGTGTATCAAGGCATGAACAACAAATATTTTTGAGAACCTCAGAAAAAGAGGAGTTGATGCTCATCAGGCTGGAAAAGGTAACAAAATCACCAGCGGTGGTCGACCAGAAAATATCACTCCAAGAACAAGATGTGTAATTGTCTGCAAGTAAGTTAGTTAGTTTTCTAGACACTCAAAGCGCTTTACGTAGTATGGGGGAAATCTCCTCAACCACCGCTAGTGTGTAGCATCCTCCTGGATGATGTGACGGCAGCCATAGTGCACCAAAACGCCACCACACACCAGCTATTAGTGGAGAGGAAAGAGAGTGATGTAGCTAATTATTATGGGGCCATGATAGTGAAGTAGTGAAGGGCCAATGGGGGAATTTCCCAAAGGCTACACTCACATTGGCTGATGTTAATGTTCATGAGTCCCCCATGAGGAGAACACTGAACAACAATGGTGTGCATGGCAAAAATATAATTGCTGCCTTTCTGCAGTTTGAGAACAATCATGTGGACTAGCCAGAAGGCTATTAGAAAAATGTTATGTGGAATGATGAGACCAAAATAGAACTTTTTTGGTTTAAATAATAAGCACCATGTGTGGAGAAAGGAAAACACTGCATTCCAGCATTAGAACCTTATCCCATCTGTGAAACATGGTGGTGGAGTTACGACCCTTGTCTAGGTGTAACATAAAGTAATAAAATAAATAAAGAAATAAATTATAGTATTAAATTAAATCAACACACGTTTCTTTCATTTCTTTGATTTCTTTGCCAATTTAATGTGGGAAAGAATTAAATAATCCCAAAAAACCAAATCACTGTGAAAGCAGATCTCTTCCGGGCTGGGCAGGCCAAAATAATAAACAAAACAAGAGCTAATTTGACTCATATAAATTTAAATAACAACAGAAAAGGTACAAAATAAAATACAGAGCCTTACACCCTGGCTAATTCAAGAACAGAGTACAAAAATAATGTCTCAAAATAAATGGCACCCAACCCCTACAGATTTCATGATACAAAGAACAGAACACTATGCTGCAATATACACAAATAAGGTGTACACTCAGCCACAACATATAAGGAAAGACAGGGCATTGGAAAATACAATAGCCTACCTAAACACCATGATAGGAAACACTCCTTAAGAAACACAATTCCCTTCAATTTCTCACTTCCTTCACACATCCACAGTATAAACAGCAAATTCACTCAAGCATCAAATAACATTCGTTATTCATTTGTCACCAAACTTTCACAGATGCACCAAACATCCACAGTCATCTCCAGACATAACGTTCTTCTCTCTTTTAAAATACGCACAATCTTCTCCTCTCCAATCCCCGTGCATGACATCAGTAGGTCCAATTAAAGTGAAGCGATCTGTGAGAGCGGAACAGAGAGAGAGAGAGAGAGAGAACACACAACAGCACAATATGTCTTCTGACATAACAGTGGTAGTATCATTGTTTGGGCCTGTGTTGCTGCATCTGGGCCAGAACGGATTGCGATCATTGATGGAACAATTAATTCTGAATTATACCAGCAAATTCTTAAGGAAAATGTCAGGAAATCTGTCCATGAACTGAATTTCAAGAGAAAGTGGGTCATGCATCAAAACAATGACCCTAAGCACACTACCAAAGAATGGTCGTTCTACCAAAGAACGGTTAAAGAAGAATAAAGATCATGTTTTGGAATGACCAAGTCAATGTCATGACCTTAATTCAATAGAAACGTTGTGGAAGGACCTGAAGTAAGCAGTTCATGTGAGGAAACCCACCAACATCTCAGAGTTGAAGCTGTTCTGTACTGAGGAACAGGCTAAAGTTCCTCCAAGCCGATGTGCAGGACTGATCAACAGTAACCGGAAACGTTTAGTTTCAGTTATTGCTGCACAAGGGGGTCACAACAGATACTGAGAGATATGTAATATTGGATCATTTTCCTGTGTTCTTTTTATCTACTTTTAGATTTTGTGTGAAAATCTGATGATGTTTTATGTCATATTTATGCAGAACTAACTCAAACTTTCAAGCACCACTGTAAATACTTGCTAGCACATTTATTTATTTATTTATATTTAAACCGGAATAGGTTCATGATAAGCTTGAATAAATGAATATGTGTCTGACAAACCTGGGTGTGTTACACTTAAGACTTGTCTTTTATATGAATATTCTCTCGTTACAAATACTATATTAAGAAGTTCAGGCTCTCTTCGTTTATGAAGACTTTAATATGTTCAACAATTTTTTCATTGACAATTGTACTGCAGTTGGCATAACTCAAAAAGTATTTTTCAGTTTCTTTTTAGCGGATTTATCTTATTCAATCAGTCCTACAAATCTTTGATAAATTTCCACCCATTTGGAAAGATTGCATTCACTGTCCAGGGAATGCTATGGAAAAGCTTTGACATAAGCATGGTCAGCTGTTATATATAAATATATTAGCAGGTATGGTGTACCTTGGGACCAGGATTGGGAGGTTTACTTTAAAAATATTTTCCGTTACAGTTACAAATGACTTAATAATGTAATCTGTAACATAACACAAGTATCACAATATGAAAGTAATATAATCTGATTACTTTTGGATTACTTCGAGGTCATATATGTAAATAATGTCAAGAGAAAAGCAATATGATCTAAAAATACTTTAATTTAGAGCTTATTTTAGGGCTTAAAACATGTTCAATGTTTGGATTTCTTTTTTTTCTTTTTTTTTCATGTTTCATTTTTATTGAACATTTCTACTGAACATTTCTACAGAACATTTCTACATTTCTACAATTTTTGCTAAACCAGTTCTGCTAAACATTTCTTTTATACATTTCTGCATAATGTTTCTTTTTTATTAAACATTTCTGATGAACATTTCTGTTGAACTGCTAAGCCTATCTAAATCGCCTTTTCTGTTCTGTCCTCCCCACCATTTCCCAAAAATACAAAATTAGCAACAGCAGTAAATATTCACAGATTTTTTTCTCTTTATACAAAGAAAAACAAAATTGAACCCACAACCCATCCCTCCGGCTCATCATGGCTACCCATTAACTGTCGTTGGTTATAGAGATATTATAAAATTCAACAACAGGCACTAATCTTTAAGTGGGTAGTGTCTGTAACTCCATAAAGTAGGCAATAAAGGGATGCCATTTATGAAAAAACTTATCTGTACATCCATTCATCGTATATCGTATTTTCTCGAGTTTCAAAAAAAACATCACGTCCTTTATCCACTGAGAGATAGATGGGTATTTAACAGACTTCCAGTGTAACAGTAGGGAACGTCTTGCTATAAGGGATGTGAAAGCAATAACATCCTTTTGTATCGAGCTCAAAGGAATTGAAGCTTGAGGGATCCCAAATATCGCAATCAATGGACAAGGCTTTAAATCCGCCCTGAGAATAGTGGACATGATGGTAAAAAAAGCCAGACCAAAAACCATGGAGTTCAGGGCAGAAGAAAAACATATGGCCAAGATGACAGGGAGAGCCATGGCATTTATCACACTTGTCCTCTACGTCCGGATACATCACAGACAATCTCGACTTGGACAGATGGACTCTATTTAAAACTTTGAACTGTATAAGTCCAAGACGAGCACAAGAAGTGGTAGCCTGTACCCTCCCTATAGCATGTTCCCAACACTCCTCACTTATTTGTACTCCTAATTCCGTTTCCCACGCATTCCTAATTTTATTACTCGACCCACTACCTTGCGTCAAAATAAAATCATAAATCTTAGAAATCATTCCTCTCTGATGCGGGTTATTTGAAAACAGGTCTTCCCAAGCCTGTTCAGGAGGAGCAGAAGGGAAACCAGGAAAACATCTAGAAACGAAATTCCGTATTTGAAAGTACTGAAAGAAATGTGTCAAGGGGAGATCGTAAGTGGATGCCAAATTGGCAAAGCTATCAAACACACCATCAGAATACAAATTCCTAACTTGTTTAATACCCTTGTCATACCACACTGAGAATGAGGAGTCCATACACGATGGGGGAAATAGATGGTTGTTCACTAAAGGACACAAAGAGGATGCACCTACAAATTTAAAATGTCGTCTAAATTGATACCAAGTCCTAAGTGTGCTGAGGACAACAGGGTTATCAGTATAAAGAGAAAGTTTTGTAGGTAAAGAGGTGTAAAGTAGAGCAGGTAAAGAGGATTCCCTACAAGAAGATAATTCCAATTTAGACCAAGAAGATCCAGGAGATTGAACCCAGTAACAAAGTTTATGGATTGGTGTGCAGCCCAGTAACAGAATTGAAAATTGGGTAATGCAAGTCCTCCACTAAGTTTACATTTCTGCAATAAAGATTTACTAACCCTTGGTGGCTTCCCTCCCCAAATAAATGTACTAATTATCTTATCCAATGAATCAAAGAATGATTTTGGGAGAGAAAGAGGCACTTGTTAGGAACAAGAAAAGAAACTTCGGTAAAATATTCATTTTGACGGCGTTGATCTTGCCAATTAGGGAAAGGGGTAAGTTACCCCAACTCTGAATGTTAGATTTAACCTTTGAGATAAGGGGAGTAAAGTTAGCTGATAGAAGATTAGATAGAGAACGTGTCACGTTGATACCTAGGTATTTAAAACCTGACTGACTAAATCGAAACGGTAGATCTGACTGTTGGAGAGACAGAGCTGGAGTATTGACAGGGAAACAGTCGCTTTTATCTAAATTTAGTTTATAACCAGAGACAACACCAAAAGACTCCAGAACATCCAAGACAGAAGGCATAGAGGCGATAAGATCAGTTACATACAATAACAAATCATCAGCATATAGCGACAATTTGTATTCTACACCATATCGAACTATTCCTTTAAACAAGGAGGAAGATTTTAGTGCAATAGAGAGCGGCTCGATGGCAACAGCAAAAAGCAGAGGAGATAAAGGACAACCTTGGCGGCACCCTCGTCCGAGCGCAAAATAATCCGAATACGTATCGTTAGTCTGAACTCTAGCATTAGGGGATGAGTAAAGGAGGCTAATCCAGGAAATAAACTTGTCCCGAATCCAAACTTCCTCAGGACTGCAAACAAATACTCCCATTCGACCCTGTCGAATGCTTTTTCAGCATCTAATGAAATCATGGATTTCTTTTTAAGAATAAATGAAGTAAATAAATGAATAAATAAAAGATCACTGTCCCTGATGCGGGTAACAGTACATCACAAAAGTTATGGTAACCATATTCTGGTTTCCAAAAAGAGGACAACTTTTTTGTGTGTGTCTTAATAGCATTCAAAACAGTGTTACTATGAATGCAGGTTTTAATACACTGAAAAAGACCCACTATTAACATTACATAAATATATATAAATTCCTACATTGCTTTGAATGTCCAAGGAATAAAATAAAATATCAGATGCCACGAGTGAACCTTCTGATATCATTTACACATTTGAATGTCCGTGTAATATGAAACATGTGATAACATGAAATTAAAAATGACCTTATATGTCCATGGGCATTGTTTCAACTCAGGACAGTTGGCATTTGCTGCCATTGTCAAGCAACTTCACCTTAGGCTAATGGTTGTGAGACAGGAATTTGACCAATAGTTGCTGCAAGCCTTTTAGAATCGACCAATTGGTGTGTGAGAATTACAGGGAGGGGTTAAAGCAATGCAAATATGTACACACACGATGCAGTATTAGATCATAAGCACATCATAATGAAACTAAAGCCGAATCCTGGACATTTTCTCAAATTTATAAATCCCAGCTGGAACCTTTTTTAAGTTCTGAAAATGAGGACATGTCTGGGAAAAAGAGGATGTATGGAGGGACGTTAAAAAAAATTCAGAACAAAAAAATTCAGAGAACAATTTGTACCAAATTAACTTAACCAGGAGGTTGCTCATGTGACTCACGACTAGCAAGAGAGAACCAGAACTATAATCAAGCAGCTGTCTATATTGTGTGACGTCAAAAGATTAACTTCTTTGCCTTTAAATGAAAAAAAAAAAATCCCTGATAATATTCACCTTTTTACAAAATGTACCTGTAATCTGATTAATTAGTTTTTTTGTCATAACTGTAACGGATTACAGTTACCAGTTATTTGTATCCTGATTAAGTAATGCTGTTACATGTATTCTAATACTCCCCAACCCTGCTTGTGACACTAGGGATTCATTGGGCTGAATCTTTCCTGTGATAATATGGAAATATATAAAAAAATACTACAATAAAGAGACATTTTCATGCATGACAGTTTTTCTAAATATAATTGAGGCAATAAAATGCAAACCTGATGCTGGGCAAATGTTCTGCTGGGAAACCTTGGGTCCTGGCATTCATGTGGGGGTCAATATTCAATTCAATTCAGTTTTATTTGTATAGTGCTTTTAACAATGGACATTGAACCATAGCAGCTGTACAGAAATATCAAAATTTCATATCTAAATATTAAAATCATCAATTTATCCCTAATGTGCAAGCCAGAGGCAACGGTGGCAAGGAAAAACTCCCTGAGATGATATGAGGAAGAAACCTTGAGAGGAACCACACTCAAAAGGGACAATAGATTGTGCAATTAAAAACAATTCCCATCTATAACCGTGTGTTACATGATAAATCAAAAAGTGCAACTGTGTAATCAGGAAATTCACCTCAGTCTCAACAGGAAGTCTATTCATGAACTGTTCACTGATGGAGACCTGAGTGCAAAGTCTGTTTGTCGCAGTTGCAGTCCCAAAACCATCACCACAATCACAGTCCGAAGACACAGAACAACAACTACCTGCATCAATTGCAGTCTAATGCCATCTTCAGGGCTTCCAAGTGTGTCCCCTGGCTGTCCATATGTGGCCATCCTCAGCAACAGTGAGTGGCCTTTAACGGAAAGATGATCAGTCGCACAACCAACTGTAAAGTGAGTGGCCTCCAAGCGACAAGAACACCAACCAGAACGGCACCAGGATGGACCAATCCAGCCCGGATATCAAAAGTAACAGTCCGTATCTTATGGACTCCAGCTGCTTTAAGTACTAAAATGGCACACTTATATAGCGCTTTTATCCAAAGCGCTTTACACTGTGTCTCATTCACCCATTCACACACACACACACACACACACACACCAATGGGAACAGAGCTGTCATGCAAGGTGCTAACTTGCCATTGGGAGCAACTTGGGGTTCAATGTCTTGCCCAAGGACACTTTGGCATGTGGATTCATGCGTGCCGGGAATCGAACCACCAACTCTATGATTAGTGGACAACCCGCTCTACCAACTGAGCCATAGCCACCCAGTACTACAGTGCATCTCATCCTCATGGACTGCACCAGATTTGTCAGTTGTGGCTGTGAGATGTTACTTCACTCTTCCACCAAGACATCTGAAAATTCTCAATCACGTTTATTGCAGTTTATTGCTCTGGCCACATCTGCAGTCCTCATGCCTCCCTTTCCTATAGTGATCTGTAAAGATTATTTGGATTTTACAAATTTATATATAAGACTTATTTGTAAGTCGCTTTGGATAAAAGCGTCTGCTAAGGGAATAAATGTAAATGTAAGATACATTCTTCTGAAAAAAAAGAAAAAAAGGAAAGGGGAGTGGTTTGTTTGTGTGTGGTGGTTTGTGGGTGGGTGTGTTTTTTGTTGGTTGCCTTTTGTCTGTTCTTTTGTTGTTGTCCTTTTTTTTTTTGTGTGTCTTGTTTGGGTTGTGGTTGTTTGTGTTGGTTGTTTTTTTTTCCTTTCTTTTTTTTTTGTAAAAAAAGGGGGGGTGTTTGTTGGGTGTTTTGGGGTGGGGAGGGGTGGGTCCCGTTTGTGTCAACTAGTATAAAATTTTTTTTTTTTAAATATAAAAAAAAAAAAAAAGAGTATTGTTTTTTTTTTTTTTTTTTTTTTTTTTTTTTTTTTTTTTTTTTTTTTTTTTTTGTTTTTTTTTTTTTTTTTTTTTTTTCCTTTTTTGGGTTTTTTCCTTTTTTTTCTTTTTTTTTTTGTTTGGGGTTCTTGTTGCCCTCGTGGGGTTTTTGTTTTTTGTGTTTGTGTGTTGGTTTGTTGGTGGGTGGGTTTTTTTCTCCTTTTTTTTCCCCGGTTTTTTTTTTTTTTTTTTTTTTTTTTGAAAAAAAAAAAACAACACCAAAAAAAAAGGGGGTTTTGTTTTTTTTTTTTTTTTTTGGAACGCCTTTTTTTTCCTTTGGGAGGGCCCTGTTTTTTTTTAGGTGTCAGCTATAATGTAAAGGTGTAAGGTGTGTATTTTGTGTGTTTTTTTTGTTGTTGTGGGGGGGAAAATTAATGTCACCTCTCAGATTTCTGATATCTAACAAAATAAACAATTAAATCAAATATAAATATTGCCAAGTATTTTATTACTGCATGGGCTCATACACAAAATATACCATTATTTAAAGCTCAATAGCATTTTAACGGAAAGATGATCAGTCGCACAACCAACTGTAAAGTGTTCACCTAGGTGTCAGCTATAATGCACACCTGTTAGATTTCTGATATTTAATAAAAGAAACTATTAAATCACATGTAATTTTTATATGAATTTCACTACAGAATGGGCCCATACACAAAACATACCATTATTTAAAGCTCAATAGCATTTGAAGGGAATGACTTACAGTCATATACACGGTAAATGGCACACTTATATAGAGCTTTTATCCAAAGCGCTTTACACTGTGTCTCATTCACCCACACACACACACACACACACACACACACACACACACACACACACACACACACACACACACACACCAATGGGAACAGAGCTGCCATGCAAGGTGCTAACTTGCCATCAGGACCAACTTGGGGTTCAGTGTCTTGCCTAAGGACACTTCGGCATGTGGAGTCACCTGGGAATTGAACCTCCAACCCTATGATTAGTGGACAACCCACTCTACCACCTGCGCCTCAGCCGCCCCATATAACCAACTGTAAAGTTGTTTATCGCACACCTCTTACAATTGTGATATTTAACTAAATAAACTATTAAATCATATGTAATATGTGTGTATATGCTATCAAATGCTATTGAGCTTTAAATAATGGTATATTTTGCGTATGGGCCCATGCATTAATACAGTACATGGGGATATTTATATATGATTTCATAGTTTATTTGATTAAATATCAGAAATCTAAGAGGTGTGCATCATACCTGACACCTAGATGAACACGTTACCGTGGGTTACATGACTGTAAGTCATTCCCTTCAAATGCTGTTGAAGTTAGAAACGTGTATAACAATGTCGTAGGTAACTTTAGAGACGGTCCCTTAATGTCCCCATATCCGCGAATATCACACCAGCTGTATTCCAGTGTCGGCGGTCGGGTCTGATCTCGCGGGCGGGTCTGATCTCGCGTGATCTCAGGGACACGTGTACAGGGAAGCAGGAAGTAAATAAGGCGCTCTTTGGTGTCTGCGTTGGCAGTAAGTAGTCTATATTTTGGGCTGTTTGTGTTGGGAAATGGACACGTTCTAAATGAAACATAGTTGTATACTCGTTCGGCACTTTGTTCGTGCAGCCTGTCGCGCGATAAACATCTGGTTTTACACACGTCACTGTAATCAGCACATACCCGCCTGCAGCATGTAGTGAATGGAAGTAAATAAAGAAGAGACGCCACTATGTGTTTGACTTTAGATACATGTATGTGCTGGGTTTCTGGTGTGTTTTGTTTCATCAATGGTTTCTTAACGCTGCGAAAGACGAGTCAGTTAAAGTGGTCCACCTACAGAAGATGAACTTCATACCTGAGCTATTTAACACACGTTGGCACTTACTGCTTATTGGAAAGAGAAACTCTGTTTGTCTGGAGCAAACAGGATTTAACACACACACACACACCCTTTTCTCTTGTAAATAAAGTACACAGATCAAACCTCAAATGTTCCTCGTGAGCACTTCTTGGTCATTGTGTTGTATCAGGTGAAGCAGCATGCTTGCAGACCGCAGTCCAGTGGTGCAGGCTCTGCTGGGGACGCTCTTCACCTGGGGTCTCACAGCTGCAGGGGCTGCGCTCGTCTTCGTCTTCTCCGGCACACAGGTAAGACACAGTCCCTGCTGTAATCATGCCTTGCTTCTGTCGTTTTCGATATCTAACTGTTTAGAAGGTGAAGCTGTTTCGTAAGGAGAAGTTTATTCAACACCAGTGTCGGTGCTTTGTACCAGTCAGTAACTTTTCCTGTGCGGGAGACTCTTCAGGACAGCGGGGTTTGCGCTCTCTGGGATCTCTGTGACGTGAAGAAAATACTTTTTTTTTTTTCCTTGGTTTTATTACTTCAAGAGAGAAAACTCTTCATTTCTACTCGAACATGAGTTATAACCGGAACGAAGGAGCTATAACTATAAATGGTTAAAGGTATTCGGTGGCGTTCTATAATAACGTTGACCAATTGCTGTGGCGTAAGGGAAAGTTTGCGGACCCTTTAGAATTGTCTATATTCTTGCATAAATATGACCTAAAACACGTCGGATTATCACACAAGTCCTAAAAGTTGACAAAGAGAACCCAATTAAACGAATGAGACACGATAATGTAGTGGTAGCGTAGTTGCAAGCGTTCCGAGTTGACTTTTTTCGTCAGACATAACTTTTTGCACTTCAGCTTTGCTTTTTTGATGATCATGCCTGTTGGCTAAAGTGGCTGATCTGGAATCACGTGGCTGCAGCAAGAATAGTAAAAGGTTACTCGGCTTACCTGAATCAATCGAGGCCCATCATCCCACTACCTTCTTTGCGTAATTGTTGTTGGAGGTCTTCAGCAAGGGCGTCCTGGGTTCAGTACCGGAATGCGACAGGGCCAAGACCGGGACCACATTTGTGAAGACAGGGCTAGACATGGTAAGCTTCAGTATCGTGGATCTCCTTCACTCCTGAAGTATTGGAACAGCGCTCTAAATATTATGTAGGACCTCTGGTGGTCTGGTGGCTTGTGGTGTTGTTTCCTGCTAGGCTAACCATCAAGGCGAAAGAGGGAGGTCGGAAAACTCTCCTCAGTAGATGAGGCTAAAGACCTTGCAGCTTCACTCCATACATCTGTAAACTAGCATGGATTCAGCGCTGCTTGTTATGACCGTTTGCTTGAGTGCATGGCACTATTGTGGAAACCGTTTTTTTTCTTTTCTGACCGCTCTGTTTGATTGTGTTGATTTCTTTTCTACTTGGTCAGTTTGGTGCCTAATCAAATTTCTTATCGTGCCCTGCATTCATGGCTGTCTCTTTTTGCTATTACTGGTATGACACCAGCTTTTTGTGTGCTGGATGATGCTTTCTCATTTATTGTTATATGGGTAATGAGACTCCCTAGTTCGTATTCTCATCAGTTTATGTTTAACTCCACTATGGTCTGTTGTTTTGTCGCATGTTTGTTGTGTTTTGTTCTTTTTTTTTTTTTGTATCTTTGCTCTTCTTTGTCTAGGCTGTATCGCTGCTCTTGTTTCCCTCACCCACTACCCACTTCAATATGACCGTCTGACCTTCTCGTTTTTTTTTTTTATTACTTGTATTATTGATTTAATTAGAGGTTTAAAGGTCATTCACATTAACATCAGGAGTCTTGTTGCTAAAATTGATCTCCTTAGAGTTTAGGTTACTGATCACAAACTTAACACTATAACCATCTCTGAAACATGGCTGCATAATAACATTTCTGATATTGATATTGAAATTGACAATTATGTTTTGTATAGAGCTGATCGACCATCTAGAGGAGGTGGGGTGGCTTCATATGTTGATGTCAATCTTGTCTCTGAATGTGTTGCTCCTACTTAATTTTGAAAGTCTTTTTATCAAAATGATCTTTCATGAGAATGAACATTTGATGATTATTAATATCTATAGGCCCCCATCTGCACCGACAGACTCTACATTAATTCACTATAATGAATATAAAACACTATATGTTCTCTAGGCAGGTATAAAGAATTGATTATTCCTGGCGAATTTAATTGCAACTGGAGTGATCGTTCTTCCTCTAGCGACAAAAATCTAATTGGTAGGGCAGATTTTGTTCAACTAATCAATGATTATCCACTAGAGTGGATAGTCGGTCCTCATCCTTTCTGGACCTGATACTGGTCAGTAATCCAGAAAGGATAGTTAAATCTGTGTCTTGTCTGATGGTTTTAGTGATCATTCTATTAGATTTTCTGTTTGGAAAATCAGAACTCCTTGTGCTCCTCCTAATTATATCAGATTGTCTCAATTAAAAAATATTAACGTTGATCATTTCATAAGAGAATTCATTAAAAAAAAAAATTGGGACAGGGTTTCAGTTAATTCCATTTGCTGTAGATGCATGGGACTTCTTTCAATCTGAAGTTATCAGTGTTATTGATAAACATTTTCCTTTTAGTACGCTTGGAGTCAAAAGTAATCACTTACCCTGGATCAACTCTCATCTGATTACTCCTTTTAAACAAAGGGATGAAACCTGGGCCAAATATCGTTCTTCTAAAGCTACCTTGAAATGGGAAATCTATAGACATCTTTGTAATCAGTGTAAGACTCAAACAATGAATGCCAAATCCTATTACTATAGAGTCTTGTCTTTCTCATGACTTTTATAATCCCAAACAGTTTTGGAAGCACCTGAATCGTGTTCTCAATAAAAGCAACAAAACTGCTGCGAATCAACTAAGAGGTGATAACGTAACTATTTCCCATCCTTTTTAAATTAGATTTCTCAGGCTTTTACCTAGCACTTCATTTCTTCATTTCACATCCGTGGACCCCAACATATTAACTCCTATGCTATAGCTGGCTCCTCCACCTTGCTGTTTGCCTCAAGCGCTTTGACTTTTAAAACAATTCTGCCTATAGATGTGTTTAATGCTTTATGTGAGTTGAAGGACAGCAGCACTGCTGGGACGGATTTCCTTGAGGCTAGGTTTATCAAACTTGATGTTTCTACTTGTGGATTTATTCAATTTGTCTGTGTCCACTTGTACTGTTCCCACCATGTGAAGATGTGCAAAAGTTACTCCTATTTTTAAAGCTGTTGATGCTTCTGACTATCGTCCAATATCTATCGTCTGTACTACAGCGAAAATACCTGAGAAAATAATCAATCATCACAATACATAAGTCTGTAAAATATCTTATCTCCATATCAGTCTGGTTTTAGGCCTAATTTTTCCACTAACACAGCTCTATTAAAGTTTACGAATGATGTATTCTCAACCTTTGATAAGAGGCATCTTACCGGTGCTGTTTTCATTGACCTTTCTGAGGCTTTCGATAGGTTGATCACTGACTTCTGCTTGAAACGTTTACTCTGTCGGTTTAAATCTTAATGCTTTATTATGGTTTACTTCTTATGTACGTAATAGAAGGCAGCATGTTACTTTTCAAGGATCCCAGTCAGAATATTTACTGGTTGGAAAAGGTGTTCCAAAAGGATCCATTTTAGGACCTTTTCTGTTTTCAGTAATTACTTTTCTGGCATCTGCTCAAACTGTATGGTTTATCTCTATTCTGATGACCGTTATTTACACATCTGATTCAGATATGAATCTAATTCTGAATTATTTATAATCTGATTTTAATGAGGTTAATCAATGGCTTTATAATAATAAATTCGTGTTGAACTAGAAGTCGTCCTGCAGCATGCATCTTCAATTTGATGATGGATCTACCATGGAGAATCTGGATTCTTTTAAATATCTTGTTCTATGTGCTGCATAAGTCTGATTTTTATCCTGTTATGATTGCACCCTTACTTTCCATTTGTGGTTAACTGTGCCCTGTTGGTGGTGGTTCCTGTTATATGGTGAACTGACATTTTTTTCTTGTTCTCTACTTATGTGCATTGCTCTATTGTATATTGGCTAAATGTATGAACTTGTATATGTCTTACTTTTCGTTGTAGGGTCTTTGTAATCATTCTAACTGTTTGTTATGTTTGTTATTTTGTATGGGGGATGAAGAAGCTGAGAGTAAGCCAATTGTATATTTGTGTTTATTTTGTCTATGTACTTGTATTGTTTGTATTTGTGTCTTTAGGTCCCCCTTGAAAACGAGATGCTGCATCTCAAGTATCTCAATCCAACAATAAATTGAAATTGAGACAAAAATATTATACTTGGTCATTTATTTATTGTGGAAAATGATATTATCTAATATTACATATCTGTGAGTGGCAAAAGTATGTGAACCCCTTGGATTAGCAGTTTAATTTGAAGGTGAAATTAGAGTCAGGTGTTGTTAATCAATGGGATGACAAATCAGGTGTGAGTGAGCACCTTGTTTTATTTAAAGAACAGGGATCTATCAGAGTCTGATCTTCACAAACACGTTTGTAGAAATTATTGTTGTTGTTGTTTGATGGCACGAACAAAGGAGATTTCTGAGGACCTCAAAAAAAGAGTAGTTGATGCTCAAGGCAGGAAAAGGGTACAAAACCATCTCTAAAGCGTTTAGACTCCTCCAATCCACAGTCAGACAGACCATTGTTACCCTCTCCAGGAGTGGTCAACCAATGAAAATGTAGTTATTTGCAGTTATTGTGGAACACGGGTGTTACAACAGACACTGAAAGCAAAGGTTCACATACTTTTTCCACTCATAGATATTTAATATTGGATCACTTTCCTCAGTAAATAAATGACCAAGAATAATATTTTTGTCTCGTTTGTTTAATTGTATTCTTGTTGCGCGACTTCTGTGAAAATCTGAGTATGTTTTAGAACTCAAATTATCCAGAAATACGGAAAATTCACAAACTTCCAAGCACCACTGTAAAACACTTCAGGATGTGCTGTTATAGGAAAATAACCACTTCAGGGTGGTAAGAGTAACTTGTCTTCTCATCAGGCACCATGTTGCTGATTATTTTTATGATACTGATAAGTCCTGACCTATTTTATTCCTCTTTTATTCCTGTTTCACTTATGAGACTATTATAACTTTGTGGTATAGTTCACATTCTTAAGCCAAACCAAACAAAAATTCCACCAGATTTACAAAATTTTAGGAAATGTTGATTTTTCTTTCTATTCATGTGTTTGTTGATGCATTGCGTACTCCTGACACGGCTCATTTGCATGTAGTAATGCCCTCAAAACTCCATAAAAGTTGAAAAGGATGAAATGAATGATCAGTGTAAAGGGAAATAATTTTGACTGACCTCTATACCCATAGATACAAGTTCTATTCAGTTATCTAATCAGCCAATCTTGTGGAAGCAGCACAACACATAAATGCAGATACAGGTCAAGAGCTTTAGATTACACCAGAATGAAGGAAAAGTGTGAACTCTGTGACTTTGATTTTGGCATTTTCACATACAGGAGTCTCTAGAGTTTACTCAGAATGGTGTGAAAAACAATAAACATGCAGTGAGTAACACTTCTATGGGTGAAAACACCTTGTTGAAAAGATAGGTCAGAGGAAAATGGCCAGATTGGTTCTCTGCGAGGAAGGATACAGTAACTCACATAATCACTCTTTACAAACGTAGTGAGTAGAAAAGCATCTCGGCATGCACAAAACATCAAACCTTGAGGTGGATGAGTTACAACAGCAGAAGACCACATCAGGTTTCACTCCTGTCAGCCAAGAACAGAAATCTGAGGCTATTATAAATTCTTTATTGTAAAATTTGTCGATACTGGATTTTTGATTTCTGTGAGCTGTAAGCCGTAATCTTCAAGATTAAAACAATAAAACGCTTGAAATATTTCACTTCATGTAGTGAATGTAGAATATATGAAAGTTCCACTTTTTAAATAAAATTACGGGGGGAAAAAAACGAACTTTTCCATGATATTCAAATTTTGTGAGATGCACCTGTATTTTGTAATGTATCAGCAATAATTATAGTGTTCCATAAATAATAAGTGAATGCTAAATCTTCTGTCAGCTAAGGCATTTGTTTATAGCTTACATTAATTTGTATTCTTCTGCATAAGTAGGTTACAACCGTTTCCCAGTGTAAAAAATAAATACAAAAAATAAATAAATCTTGTTAACGCTTGTACAACCAATTTCGAATTCATTTGTTCATATCCAGCTTGATAAATGAAGCCCACTTTTACTTAAACATACAGAATGATAAAAATATCCCGTGCTTTGTGTCCGTCATAATGACGCAGCCTCTGATATCACTGTAATTTGTTGCCAAAAGTATGTTGTTGCAAAAGCTTTGACACAGGGAGGATTGAATACAGGAATACGGGTCATTGTGTGGCACTTTAAGATGTGTGTTTTGAGGAACTTGTTTCTAATTCTCGCCACCACAGTCTGTAAATACACAAAGTGGGAAGAGACGGTCACTGGTCCTATAGACTTTAGAAAAATATCAACCCAATGTTTGAAGATTTGGGCACAGCCAATACGTCTGATGATTTGAAGTACTTAATTCAGGTCAGCTCTTGAGTAAAAATAAAATGGAAAACACATTGCAAAGGCATGTCTTAACTGTTTTTTTTTTATTCTGTCCTATTGCTCCTTTCAGAAGCGGATCTTGGATGGAAGCCTGGGCTTTGCAGCCGGGGTAAGAGAGCACGTCTAAATATCACAGAATGATTTCCCTCAATTGCCTCATGTCTCTTTTCCTCGAAAACTGACTGAATTCTTTAATTTTCTATTTCACCATAAGAAAAAATGTGGGTGGGTGGTGTTATTAAATGAGTAAACTGGCTATGGTCATATGTCACATTCTGTTTGGGAGATCCTTTTCATATGTTTTAACACTTTAGCATTTATATAATCCAATCAGTTAACCGTGATTAAGTGTATAATTCCAGAATTTACTTTTTTAATAAATCCCAGGATTTATACAATTGAAGGATTTATAATAAGAAAAGTATAGACAATCCTCTGTTGATTTTAATATGGAAAAAAAAAGAAACTGGTGAATAATTAGAATAAATAATAATTAAGTATTGAGAAAAGCCCTGGGTATTTTAAGTTATTGTACAGGCCTAAAAAGGAGCAAACTTATATTCAAATGCGCATTATGTTTAATTCTATAACACGACGGGGTGTACTATAATAGGAAAATAATCAGCAGTAGGGTAGTGTGATGTAGCTTAACACAAACCACAGATTTATTATTATTTATTGAACTGTGACATCATACTTTTTAATCCCTTATAGTTACATTAAATGCTGTGGAATGTCCCCCCCAAAAAAATTAGTTCCTGTTATCACTTGCATTATAATAGCTAGCTATAACCAGTAGGGGTGTAACTGCACTATTTCCGGCTAAATAGAATTTAAATAGAATTAAATAGAGACTTTTTTAAAAATGAATGAATTAATTTGTAAGATATGATGAACCCGTAGTACATTTTGTTTACAATAGTAAACCCCGTTCATAGCATTTAAAAAAAAAAATGTCGTTTTATACAGACAGAAATGCACAATATTTTGCATTCTTTTTTATTCAGAAATTAAAAAATGTCTTTTCAATCATCATTTTGTTGAAAAATATTCTGAGAATTGAACTTGTGAAGCCAGTATCATGAATCGAATCAGATCATGACTGGAGTGTATCATGACACCCCCAATATACCAGTATATACTTTTTTTTCTCTTAAAAGTTATAAGACAGAAAAATTCCAACATATTAAAGATAAGTCCTCCATCCTCTTTAATGAAGACTTTGAAAGCACAAACATACAGAAGTAAACATGGGCTAATCCAACACAGGTCAGAATCACGCATTACATTCATATCATTCAGAACTGCTGATTGTAAGGTGCAAGTCTTTTCATGGTTTAAAAATCACTTCTCTCATTCTGAATCAACATATCAGAAACCCCTCAGGAGTTTTGATTAAGACTAGATTACTGCAGTGAGATGGATTCACCTTTCCAGCTGCATTCATTTATCATTGCTGTGCCCTTTTCAGAAGCAGTAGGTACGATTAATTACCACTCTGTTATTGTCCATGCAATCTGTCCCCTCTTTCTGTTCACTGATCCTGCAGCTGAACCTTTGACCAACAAACCAAATGTGGTAATCAGTTCTGTCAGAGAAATGTGCTTTGTTCTGCGGCAGAAGTTGTGAGTAGCCATTAGAGTTGGATTGAATTGAATTCAATATGCTTTCAGAATGAGACCATATTGAATGAGGATTCTGTGATAAGAGATTTCACTGTAGAATTATTTAACAGAAAAAAGACTCAAATTTATACAACATAGC
Source organism: Ameiurus melas (assembly GCA_012411365.1). Classification (NCBI taxonomy): domain Eukaryota; kingdom Metazoa; phylum Chordata; class Actinopteri; order Siluriformes; family Ictaluridae; genus Ameiurus; species Ameiurus melas. Next base: position 31,759,616 of record CM022760.1, on the reverse strand, counting down.
ATCACTTCTTCTTTTTACATAACAAGTAGAAAGTAGAATATTAGACTAACTGCGATTCCATAAGCTAACATAATTAGCTAGGCAGAAATTTAAAGTCTGGTTAATGGTATATATTGTCCATTTTCAGTATATTTGACTTATTGACTTAGAAAATACGATGTGTTGGTCCTTCATATTGTGCGCTCATGTGCAATATGAATGACTAACACAATTTGCTGTCTCTATGATCATATATGTAGTATTAATCACCAGCAAACTCGCAGAGACTGATTGATGTTTTCAGGCTTTAAATCGAAAATTATCGGTGACCATTTTAGGAAAGTAATAAAAGTTAATTTTGACGAACCCTTTCGACATTACTTAATTTCTTCAGTTTAGAATTTTTACTTTTATATACTTGAGTACATGTTATGTTTATTGAGTACAACTTATTTACTATTTTTTATTTATTTTTGGCTGTGTACTTCCACTTTAAATTGAGTGATATTCTTGCACATTTATACATTCAGTTATATCATTTCTTTTTTTTTTATTATCGACGTTTCTTTATTAGCATTTTTCAAATTAAACATACGACACCAACCAAACAAATAGAACAAACCCCCCACCCAGTGCCAGACAGAGAACATACATGTTACATTCTATAAACCCAGACTACCATAGGAAATGAGAGAGCAAAAAGAAATAAAATAATATATAATGATTACATAACAATACTGTCAGCATTAATGTCTCTGACAAAGAACAGAAAAGGTTGCCAGATTCTGTAAAATTTCCCAGTCGCGCCCCTGACAGTGTATCTAATCTTTTCGAACTTAAGATGACACATGACTTCCCTGACCCAATGACCATACACCGGTGGAGTAGGATCCTTCCATCTAAACAATATTAATCTCCTGGCCAGGAGAGTGCAGAAGGACATCATGCTGATTTCACACCATCTGAAAGGAGTATTCTCCAGGGTCACCCCAAACATCGCAATAAGAGGGGACGGCTGTACCACTCTTCCCAATATCTTAGTGAAAGTCTCAAATACAGATTGCCAGAATGTGTACAGCTTTGGACATGTCCAGAACATATGGATAACCCTTACTGTCTGCTTCCTGGCCTGTTTACATTTAAACATTTGCATCCAACAGTGAATTGGAAGGACACAAAGCGAAGGTGTCTGAATTTAAGGCCTGAAAGCTTCTTGGCTGCAAATATATATAAAAATGCGATCTGCGAATGTCCTATTTCCTCATTAGCTGCTCGAATGAGACAAAAACAAAAAACACCATCAAAATAGAGATCAGACAGTAAGATAGCCCCCTTTCTATACCAAGTACGAAAATCTTATCCAACAAAGATGGGATAAATGGATGATTATTTGCAATTGGCCCCGTGAGTGACAAATCCCCAAGAGCGAAAGATCTTCTAAACTGATTCCGAATTTTGATTGAATGTATAACAACTGGATTACAGGTAAAGCTAGACAGAGGTTGTTCGAATGGTAATTTAGCACACAGTAGGGCCGCGGGGGAGATGGAGGCAATGGATGCCCCCTCCATAATTGTCCATCCAGGGACTGCCGCACTCTTCCCCCATCCAGTACAACAGCGATCTTATATTAGTTGCCCAGTAGTAGTACATGAGGTTTGGGAGTTCCATCCCTCCCTTCGCTCGAGGTCTCTGCAATATATTCCTTTTGATCCGTGGTGGCTTTTTGTTCCAGATAAAGGCTGATATCTGATTGTTGAGTTTTGAAAAGAAGGATTTTGTAAGAAACACTGGAAAACATATAAAAATTTAGGCAGCACATTCATCTTTATAGTATTGATTCTGGCATCAGTTCACGTTTTTGAATATTGGAGTTATATAATTTCTGAGTATTTTTTTCTACCCCTGCATATCAGTCAGTCAAGTTGCTGAGTTTTCATCTGTTTTTTATTTTTACCTGAAAATCAATGTTAGAATTAAAGCTGAAGCAGTTTCTTTTTGAAGCCAATTTCTATAAATCTTCACTGGATATCAGAGGATTAATTCTTTTCCAGTTGTGCATTAAGAAATTGTTTGAGCTCTAGGTCCATCCTCATTGGGAATGACTGTATATAGACTTTGGATTTCCATGGAAACGGTAGAGGGTTGTCTTTTTTAAATCAATCAAGGATTTGTAGAAAATGTGGAGTCAAGTGTACATAGAGACTGAGCAATATATTCAGTGCAATGGAGTGTATTTTTCTATTGGGATTGTGGGTGTTTGTTTATTTATTTTTAAAAAAACTTTTCAAAACTCAACAATCAGATATCAGCCTTTATCTGGAACAAAAAGCCACCATGGATCAAAAGGAATATATTGCAGAGATCTCGAGCGAAGGGAGGGATGGAACTGATTTGCATTTAATGAGGGAAATAAGTATTTGACCCCTCTGCAAAACATGACTTAGTACTTGGTGGTAAAACCCTTGTTGGTGATCACAGAGGTCAGACGTTACTTGTAGTTGGCCACCAGGTTTGCACACATCTCAGGAGGGATTTTGTCCCACTCCTCTTTGCAGATCTTCTCCAAGTCATTAAGGTTTCGAGGCTGACGTTTGGCAACTCGAACCTTCAGCTCCCTCCACAGATTTTCTATGGGATTAAGATCTGGAGACTGGCTAGGCCACTCCAGGACCTTAATGTGCTTCTTCTTGAGCCACTGCTTTGTTGCCTTGGCCATGTGTTTTGGGTCATTGTCATGCTGGAATACCCATCCACCAGTTTATAACATTTTTGACATGCGTTTTTCTGGATGTTTTTGTTGTTATTCTGTCTCTCACTGTTCAAATAAATCTACCATTAAAATTATAGACTGATCATTTCTTTATCAGTGGGCAAACGTACAAAATCAGCAGGGGATCAAATACTTTTTTCCCCTCACTGTACTTGGGCGGCTCGCTTAGTTAGATTAAGACCCACCTAGATAGATAATATCCGAATTCCAAATTTTCTTTCCAATCAAGACGCACAATTGTCAGTTCATTATAAACACAAACCCCCCTTCTCAAGACAGTTTACATGTCAGACAATGTGACATGTGACACAACTGTTTTCTTGGTACGCCAAAATTCAACATGAGACTAGCAGCGGCAACGTTTTCTGAGGTATAATAAGCTATGTTTTTTTCCAAACTCGATAATAAAAACACCACATTTAGCAGTTTGTGTTTTGGATGCGTAAAAAAAGAATGCCTTTTTGTATTTAATGTGTTCACATTAAACTTTAACGCAACGTATATTATTTTAACAGTTGGTCTGGCTAGCTAGCTCTCTAGTAATGGTAGAGCTAACCTCAACATCGAACTGAACACTCCGTGCAAAGTGACATAACTAACGTTATCAATAAGTTAAAACAACAGCTTTCAGGCATTAGGTAACATTTTCAAAAGTGTACAACTAAAAATTTTTGTATACGGTTTATTTCCTCCATTCACCGGCTTTCTCGCTACCACCGCTCACTCTCTTTATTCGCTGTCTAGCTCGCTCGACCACGGTTGCTCTCGCTCCATGCTGTCAGCTCGCTTGCTCATCTTTTTAAAAAATGAGCCGACAACCGACAACAAGCCTGACCTTACTTTTAACGTTATCAAACAAAGAGAGGCGTCCTCCCTTCGTCCTAGTATCAGTGTGATTGCTAAACTCTGCTGTGACTGCTGCTGCAGACAGTCATGGAGCAGACACTTTGTTTATAATGGTATCATCCATCGTCCAACTAAGTATTGATAACACGGTTTTTTTCCAATCCAAGGAAAATTAAATGTTCAATGTCCAAAATTCTCTTTAAAATATAGTCTCCTGAAAAAGGGACTTTTTTTTTTAAGTTCATATTTAACAAAGATTATTATTATTATTATTATTATTATTTATTTGTTATTTTTCCTATAAACCTGTGTTGTTTGCAATTGTTTGATATCCATAAGTGCAAAAATATGTGATTTTATTATTATTTTTTTTAAACAAGAGATCAAAAGGTTAAACAAAAAGGACAATTTTTCCATAGCCTTTGCTCATATTTACCAAGGGTGCCAATATTAGTGGAGGGCACTGTATACACTATCTGTGCATAGAACAACAACCTGGATCTGTGGCATTCTTATGTCTAGTGATATTTAATTAATGTAATTTCCTGGTGTGAAGATCATAGAAGACTTCTCTAACTCTCACTCAACTCTTGACATTCTGCCAACTTCCTCTGCTAATCAGTGCAGTAAGTGTATTGAACTGATGTGCTGAGATTTCAGATGTATTTTAAGTAAACAGGATGTACAAGCCATCATCACATTAGTGAACATGCCAAATGAATAAATCTCATTATCATGAGCAGTCATCCTGGATGTCCTTATTTTCCTCTTTCAGAAAAATGCAGTGCTCTTTATTTGACATCACTCAAGAATATAAACAAACCCTAGGCTCTCTCAGATATGTTAATATCTGTTTAACCTGAAACTTTCTTACGTCTAGTGATGTTATGACTGAGGCCTCTAACTCTAAATCTCAAAATTGTTTTTTAGTTAGTTGGCACAGATTAGTGTCGCACAGAATATTGTACCTGGGTTATTTGTTAGATGGATTGAATTAAATGTTAAACACATTCTATAGAACTATAGGTCTCTCATTGGCCTGCTGTTTAAGCCAACATTATGTTAAATGAAGTGTGACCAGACAGAGTGGTGGGGTAAAAAAAAACAAACAAAAAAAAAAACAACAAAACAAAAAAATGTACTTTCATTTTCTTTAATGTAGAGAAGATTATCTCTCTTTCAGAAATTATTGGAACACCGGCTGATTGTTAGTGCACCTCCTCATTCACACACATCTGTATTAAGGAGCAGTTCATTTTTAATATTCCTTCTCAAAATTCTCAAACTCCTTTTAACCATCACAACTTACACAGATGGCACATTGTGACCTTTGACCCTTATCGTAGTACTGTAGTACATTGCCATGTCACTGCCTGAGACTTGTGACTGGTCGAGATTTTAAAGCAGGAAGCAGTAAAAAGCTCAAAATTATCCAAATTTCTCCTATAATTAAAATTAACGGATGCAAAGTTAGTCTTTTATGATGTGCGATACGAACACCTCGGTTAAAATATCCGAAAATGTCATTTAGTGTTTCACTAAATCTAGTGTTTTACTAAACGTCGGTCGCTAATCGATTGCAGATTGCGAGCGGGAACGTAGGCCTTTTAGGAGAGAGTTGAGGTATGACGGTGCTGTTCCTGACAAGGTCTTGTAGGTGAGCATCAAGGCCTTGAATTTGATGCAGGCAGCTACAGGAAGCCAGCGGAGGGAGATGAAGAGGGGTGTGACATGGGTTCTCTTGGGCTGGTTGAAGACGAGGCGCGCTGAATCATCTGAATCATCTGAAGGGGTTTGGTGGAGCTGGCTGGGAGGCCTGAAAGCAGTGAGTTGCAGTAGTCCAGTTAAGAGATAACAAGAGCCTGGATCTGTGTAGCTTAGAACCTAGTATCTGTGTAGCTTGTTCGGTGAGGTAGGGTCTGATTTCTTGATGTTGTACAGGATGAACCTACAGGACCTTGCAGTTGCTGAGATATGGTCTGTAAATGTCACCCCAAGGTTCCAGTCCGTCGTGGTTGGCATAAGTGTGAGTGAGCTGAGCTGTACAGTGAGGTTGTGGTTGATTGAGGGACAGGCTGGGATGACGAGAAGCTCAGATTTTGCCAGGTTAAGCTTAAGATTGTGTTCCCTCATCCAGACCGAGATGTCCGACAGTCAAGCAGTGATGCGTGCAGAGACGGATGGATTGTCAGGCTGGAAGGAGAATTAGAGCTGGGTGTCGTCAGCATAGCAATGATATGAGAAGCCATGAGACTCAATCACCCGCCCTAGAGATGTAGTGTAGATAGAAAAGAGGAGTGGACCCAGAACTGACCCCTGTGGAACGCCAGTTGTGAGTTGCTGAATTTCAGAAATACCTCCCCTCGATGATACCTTGAAGGATCTGTCAGAGAGATAGGATTCCACCCAGTGCAGAACCGTTCCAGTGATACCCAGGCTGGAGAGAGTTCACAGGAGAAATTTAATATTGGATCATTTTCCTCAATAAAGAAATGACCAAGTATAATATTTTTGTCTCGTTTGTTTAATTGGGTTCTCTTTGTCTACTTTTAGAACTTCTGATGATGAAGAAAGTCTGATGATGTTTTAGGTCATTTTTTGCAGATATTTATGGAAAATTCTAAAAGGTTCACACACTTTCTGTACAACTTTCACTGTACAATTAAAATTCTTCTTAAATTGTGATATTATGCAATTAGAGTGCAATCTAGTTAATTAATACATACCCATAGATTGATTCTTATGAAATTACTTCTGAAAGAGTCAGCTATTGAAGATGAAATACTACAGTGGTGGCTATGGATCAGGTGGTAGAGCGGGTTGTCCACTAATCGTAGAGTTGGTGGTTCGATTCCTGGCCCACATCTTTCCTCATGCCAAAGTGTCCTTGGGCAAGACACTAAACCCCCGTTCAACCCCAAGTCCTGATGGCAAGCTAGCACCTTGCATGGCAGCTCTGCAGCCATTGGTGTGTGTGAGTGTATATGTGAATGGGTGAACGAAAAACAGTTTAAAGTGCTTTGTACTGTTACAACAGCGCTATATAAGTGCAGACCATTTACAGGGAGAACCAAGCATCTCCTCAGTGCTACTAATTAGTGGAGAGATATAACGTTCACAGTTCTGTTAAAACGCAGCATGACATTCCAGTTAATAAAACTGAATTAGTTCTTTCACTTTGCTTTTCCCCTCTCAAGCTAAATTGCACAACTGATAATGCTCTTTTAACTTTTCAGCAGAAGAACAGCAGACTTAATTTAGCATGACTGCATGCTTTATATCACTTTACAGACACTTTTGGCAGCACCAGTTTGCAAAATATAACAAAACATTAGGCATGTTACTTTTATACAATTTACGATGAAACGGTTTATGAAATTGATGAAACGGTTGTTCACTGGTCACTTTATTAGGAACACCATACTAATGCTGGGTATGACCTTCCTTTGCTCTCAGAACAGCCACAGTTTTTCATGGAATTGATTCTGCAAACATTTCTTTGAGATTCTGGTCCATGGTCTCCCATTCATCCCCATCCAAAAGGTGCTCTGTTGTATTCAGATCTAATTACTGGGGAAGCCACTTACGTACACTGAGCTAGTTGTTATGTTCATGGTCAGTCCGTTTGAGATGACTTGTGTAATAACAACAGCAGAAACTGATAAAGACAAAAGCAGTACCCTTGCCCCAACAGAGCTCACCATCCCCGCTGCACCATTGTTTCACACCATCTTCTACATATTCTTTAACTGTAAAAACTGTCCTTTCAAATTTAGATAAAATCAGATGAAAGAATTTCTGTGAGGGGAGAAAAATATTAAGTAAAAGTAGTAGAATAAAATATTCTATTCGATAGCATATACTTTTGGCCTCACTGGGCCAGATAGAGTATTCAATAAAACCGAGGAGCTAAGAAGAAAAACTCTAATAGCAAAGATTTCAGTTGGATCTCTTCTGGATATGTTTCAGCACCGGCTGCCAAATAGTAAAAAAGATTTGACTACAGCTGGTGGACTACTTTAAATTTAATTGATTGTATGTCGTGAACAAATTGAGGTTGAGTCAATCTTATTTAGAATATCTTGCCATATTTCTTCTGAAAATTGTGAGTTAACTTCACCTTCCCATTGTTGCTTCAGTTTTGTCAAACATTTTTGAACTAATCAACGAATGTAGCGTCCCAAAAATGGGTGGATTTTCAAAATGTTATCAAGTATGATTCGGTAGGTAATGTTGGAAAGTGAGCAGTGTTTGATGTCATAAAGGTACAGATCTGTAAATATATATATATAAAAAAAAAGAAGTGTATTTTGAATATTGTATTTTGTTCTTATTTGTTGAAAGATGACTTGTGCTTTTTGACATTACACATTATCATGCTGGAAGTAGCTATTATTATTAAGATCCATCGTGGCTCTTAAGTAATGTATGTGGTCGCAGCAATACTCCGATAGGCTTTGGCATCCAAATGAGTGGTATTAAGGGGCCCAAAGTGACATTTTATGCATTCGTTGTACTGTTGCCTGTACAACTGTTGTTGTCTGTTGAAGTGTGCAGGTATTCAAATTAAAATGGCTGGTGAGGGTTTTTCGCTCATATTGTCTCTTAGAATGGATCAGAAACATTAGTTTACAAAATTTAGGTTCTATAGATTTACTGTTGAATAGCAAAGGTTGTATCCCTTATGGTTTCTGGTTAAAAAATATGGGTCTCTGCCAAGACACCAGTCAAAAACATGCAGTAAAATATACAGGAACTTTATTATTATTATTATTATTATTATTATTAAAAAGCATTTTTGAAGAAACATTTGACCCACTTCTGTTCTGATTTTGAAGAAAGTATTATTGACTTCTGGCGGTTAGAACAAAAGTGGTCAAAGATGAAATGAAGGCATTTATAAAGGCTCAGAATGGGCATACAGGGTATTGTGAAATATTTATTATACATTGAAAGGGAGATGCAAACATTTGAATGGATATATTTTTCCACATTTGTTTTGTAAACAATATCTGAAATATCTTATCGTATAAACTTTAACAAATTTTTGTTACGTGTAATAAGGAAGGAATATATGTGAAAACTAATACCTCAATCGCCTTGTGAGTATTAATAATTGTTTTGTCTTTTTTATTCTATTGCCAACATACATCATTCTTGTTATTAGAAACGGAATTGAATTTGTGGGACGGAATCTTCGACTAAGCATGTTGGAGGTTGGACTATAATTTGAAAGATTGGAGTGGTTGAGTTGTGATTCCTTAAAGCGTCATGAAACACTAGACTACATTTTCTGAGATTTTAACAGAGGTGTTCATATCGCACATCATAAAAGACTAACTGAGCATCTGTTCATTTTAATTGTAGGTGAAAGCTGGTTAATTTTTTAGCTTTTTTCCACTATTTTCCTCTTCCTGGTTTAAAATCTTGGCCACAGGAAGTGACATGACAATGTACTATAGTACTTCGATAACATGTCAGTATCTCATAAATATTCATGAGCCTGTGTGTTCTTATCCTACGAGAAGATGCCATCTCTTAATTATTCATGACAGCACGTGGTGCTTTCCTACAGATGTAGTGGATGCGTTCAAATATGTTGGAGGTGTTTGTTTTAGTGGTGTAAGAGTATCCATTCTGATATCTCTCCCATGCGCACTGCCTCCGGTATTATTTTATATTTTCCTCCATAGTCACGCCAGGGGCTAATGATTCAAATTGATAGGGCAGAGTACCTGCACTGCTATCTACTGTGTCTACATTTAGCCCTGGGGGTTCAGGAGGAGAGAAGTCCTCTGCCTCATCTGCAAACTTTGTCACTATCCATCTTTTTTTTGAGTCTTGTGAAGGCTCGCCTACCTCTTCCTCTCCTGCCTTTCCCTACCACGCCTCCTCCCCATCCCTTCTTGTACAGCCGTCTACACCCACTTAAGTTGCATTTAAAAAAAAAAAACATTGATAGGTTGACTTGAGCTGAAATCCTTAAAGGGTTTCATGACCCTTTAAGTACTGATGTAACAACAGCTGCTGTTAGCTATTTTTGGGGACTTTTTTCCATGCTGAAAATGTGTCATAAAAGGGTAAAAACTACAGTTAGTACATAGCCTGAAATTCTATTAGAATTTAAAAGTAAAATTATTTTTATTATATTTTATTTACATTTTTCTAATTCATACAACTGAGCATTTGAGGGTTAAGGTCCTTGCTCAAGGGCCCAGCATGGTAGCTTCTCTGTGCTAGGATTTGAACTCATGACCTTCTGATCTTTAGTCCAGCGTCATAACCGCTAAGCTACCACTGACCCCAAGCAGTGGTATTAAGCAACTACTTTGTAACATGTTATGTACTTTGATTTGGGTTAATCTACCCGATAGCATGTGGCTTGTCTAGGCATATGTGTCTTTTGTTGTTTTTAAATTTCCATCTACACATATTGCAATCTAATTACATTATTCCAACATCACTAGACTATCCCCTACCTCTGTATCATTCCAGGTCATATTTACACTGAATATGCTGCTGAATTTGAATAAAATAATGAATAAATTTTGAGCAATTTGTGAACTCGGTAACCACTGCCTATTAAAAATATCAACCTGTTTCTATAACTCGGTCAAAAAGCATAAAATCCAGTTCAGGAACACAATATAGTATTTCATAACCCTCTGCCAGTCTGTTTGAGAGACAGAACATGTTTTGTGTCTCATGGGAAAAGTGGGAAAGGTGGTGTTTCTGTAATTTGTCAGGTGAGGTTCAGTGCCATGCATATAACATTGTCCATTAACAGGGTTCACCCCAAAATTTTAATTCTGTCATGTATTACTCACCCTCATGTCGTTCCAAACCCGTAAGACATTGGATTCATCCTTGGAACCCAAATGAAAACATTTTGTTTACAGATACATCTGTTTACAGTCCAGTAACCAAAAATTTTCAAGCTCCAATAAGTTCATAAAGGTATAGTAAAAGTAACCATGTGTCTCCAGTGGTTTAATCCCAAGTTTATGAATCAATATGAATGCTTGCTGTGTACAAAAAACACTAAAATGATGTCTTTATTCATAAGGTCTGTAAATGGAGGGACAGAAATCTCACAGGTTTCATTTAAAATATCTTCATTTGTGTTCCAAAGTCTTGTTGGAAGACATGAGGGTGAGTAATTGATGAAAGAATTTTCATTTTTTATGAACTATTCCTTTAAGAGGGCCATTAGAAAGGGAAATGATCTATGCATGTTCACAGTGCCATTTTGACTCCTCCTTAGGATTGACATTCCTCTTAGTTCTGCTTTGACCTTAACATACAAGCAGGTGAAACAAATTCTTCAGATATTTTTTTCAATAATTAAATGACTAATTAAATGTTAAATTTCTCTCATATTTTTGGTCTGAGATTAAGCTTATTAATCACAAAAACATTTTTCTTAACCTTTCTTTGCCAATCATTACCAAGGGTGCTATTCATTGTTGAACTGTCTATATGGCAGGATCCAAAGTTATGAAAATCTAATGTATAATTTCCCTCAGTTGATATGTTTTCTACTTTTTTTCACTTCTTGAGAATTTCTGTCTAATGTTAATGTCTAATGGCATCAGTCTTGCGCATGCTGAGCTTCGACTGCTCACTCGCTCACCACAGGATCCCCGCCCACAAAGACACTGGCAGGATATTCAGCCAATCAGAGTGGGTAGATTATGAATGCCCAGTTTGAACACCAATTATATTTACTTTTCATCTGACAAGGAAGACTAGAAGACCAAAACCAAAATGATGTACCTCTTTATGAACTTAATCCTTTTATTTAATTGGATTAAAAGTGAATTAATTCTGAATGAATATTCATTAATAGTCCAGTCATACTAAAATACCAAATTGAGGGTTTGCAAACTTGTACAGAGTAACAAATAGTTTAATTCACTTCTAATCCTGCCAGTGTCTTTGTGGGCGGGGTTACTGTGATGAGCGAGCGAGAAAGCAGTTGTAGGTCAGCATGCGTGGGACTGATGAGAGGAGACAGCGAGAGTAAGAGCTTCTACGCACGAGGCGAAGTATACACAAAGCTGTCATAGTTGTTAGACAAATGTGGACATCCATTTAAACACCTTTCACTCACAAAATTGATTTTCACGTGCTCAAAATGTTATCTTCTGTGCAAACGCTACATCTATTTGCAAATCCTCAGTTCAAGCGCGTGTGAAATACCTTTTTGTGTGCTCAGAATATGTTCTTAGATGTGCAGAAATTTGACACAAAAATAACACCATAGTCAAGTTAACATGATCCTGTAGTTTTTATACACTCCAGCACACAGACTCTGACCAGTGCTGTCAGATTTAATGCATTCTTCTAACACTGAAGTTTTCCAGTTGCTTTGTAAAGTAATAATTCTCTATATTTTTTTGATCAGATAACTCTGACATAAATGAGCAGCTCTGTGTTATTAGCTCTCATCAAGATGTAAAATAAAAGTAGACTGGTTTTTGCCATATCCAAATCTCACTGATCTGTCGACCCAGCTTTTGAGAACCGTGAGCCATCAATTTTTCAAACCTCACCATTGCTGAGATATTCTTTGGCAGCTTGCAGGACACGATTCTCCCTGTTAGTAAGAGGGCTTATTTATTGAGAGTCCACAAATGATGCTCTTATGGGAAAATTCCATTAAACAGAAGAGTGGCTCAGTGGGCACTCAAGAATAGCTTCTGTGTTTTGCATTTTCAGAGATTTACCCATTTCAAATGTTGGCATCATCTCAAAGAGAGTAACTCTTAGCTAACTTATATAGCTAAATGATCTAAAGTTGTTTAATACAGGTGCATGGGAGAGCGATGCAGCTTCATTTTAGGGTTTACTCTGTCCTGCTCTCTCACCTTCTCAACTGTACACTCTGCTCAAACATGTCAGCTTCCAAAGCTTCAACATTCATGCTAATACCATGCTATACCATGCTAATACCATGCATACCATTCGCCGCTGCATCCACAGATGCAAGTTAAGGCAGAAGCCACACATCAACACAGTCCAGAAGCGCCGCCTCATCTGAGATGGACTATAGCACAGTGGAATCGTGTCCGACGAGTCAACATTTCAAATAGTTTTTGGACAAAAAAGCTATTGTGTTCTCCAGGCCAAAGAGGAAAAGGACCATCTAAGCTGTTCTTGGCATCAGGTCCAAAAGCGAGCATCTGTCATGATATGGAGGTGTGTCAGTGCTCATGGCACACCTGTAAGGGTACCATTAATGCAGAAAAGATATGTACACATCTGGAGCAACATATGCTGCCATCCAGAGCAGGACATCACCAAACCTCATTCTGTTCAGATTACAAGCGCATGGCCTGTCTGCAGTTCTGACGTGTCTCCTATTGAGAAAGTGTGGCGCATTATGAAGTGCAAAATAAGGCAACGAAGGTCCTGTACCTTACGCAGCTGAAGAAATGCATAATGGATGAATGGGGGAAAATTCCACTTGCTAAACTTAACCATCTGGTATATTCAGTGCCCCAACGCTTAATAAGTGTTAGTAAAAGAAAAAGAGATGTTACACAGTGGTAAACAGTCAACTGCCCCAACTTTTTTGGAGTGTTTCAGACATGAAATGAGTGTATAATTGTATACTGTTGAAAGTGTACAGTGGTCTGTGCGGCATGGGGGAGATTTACTCATTATGTTACTTCTGTTCAGAAAACATGCTTTGAAGTGTAAATAATAAAGTTGTGTCCCAAATGAAGTACTACACACTTACACTATGCATTGTATTCTATACGAACTATAGTGTGTGGATTTCAGAAAGGTAATATAATTTCAAATATAACACTAGCTTTTTTTTTTACTAACCGGAAGTATAAGCCACGATGGCACATGACGTCATACGCATTCTAGAATTAGCAAACACCAGAGTCAACGATAATGAGTTTCTTCAGTTTACTTTCGGTCACCATTACCTTTTATTCCCAACATGACCTCAGTCTCCATCAGACGGAGGTGAAATCGTCATGTGACTGAGGAAGAAAGTAACTTCCAAGTCATCTAAGAGAGGGTGGCATTTTAAACACAGTGGAAATCAAACTTTACAAGCGTTCATAGCAACGTCGCTTTATGATCCTTTGATATCGACTCTTCTTGTCATTGTGAAGAAGAATTTGCCAAGCGTTGGATTGTTCACCCACTAACGGGGAACTTGAGCTGGGATTAGATTGTCTTGAGATATGATAGTTTTACTCTACTGATGATGTGTTGTTGCGATAGCAATCCTGCTCAGTACGAGCGGAACAGCAGGTTCAGACATTTTGTGCATGTTCTTGGCCGAGGAGTCACTGGTGCGAAGCTACCATCTGTGGGATAATGACTGAATGCCTCTAAGTCAGAACCCCGCCTAAATGTAACGATACCGCAGCGCCGCGGATCTTCTGTTGGTCTGGAGTAGCTGGAATCCCTTGCGGGTCCCCCGGCGAGCAGAGGCGTTCGCGAACGGGCTAGGGTGCGGCTGGACGAGTGCTGCTCCCTCTCCGATTGTGCACGGTAGCTATCAAAATCCGAGACCTGGTTCAGTCTGCGAAAGTCGTTGCATAGCCGAATGCTCCCGTCGGGTTTTGGCACTACAACGATAAGGCTGGACCAGGGGCTGTTGGATTCTTCGATAACTACATCTCGTAGCATTCGCTCCACCTCTTCCTCGATGGCCTTACGCCGGGCCTCTGGGACACGGTAGGGCCTCTGTCTCACCACTACCCCCGGAGGTGTCTTTATGTGGTGGCGCACCACTTGGGTCCTTCCTTCCTTGTTCTGATCTGTGCCCAGGGCGGCATACGCTGAAACCACCGGAGCTGGGTCTACCCACTTCTTTAACAAGTTAATGTGGTATAGTTTCCCGTCCGCTCTCTTACCGGGCTGTTGCAGGCGGTAGTTGACGACGCCCTGACGCTCTAGAATGGTGTAGAGCCCCTGCCAGCGGGCCAGGAACTTGCAGGCACTACCGGGTACCAGAAGAAGTACCGGGTCCCCTGGGTGGAACTCCCGAGGCTGCGCCGGGCGGTTGTACACCCGCTGCTGTTCCTCCTGGGCGGTGCATATGTGCTGTTGGACTATCGGCGCCACTCAGTGGATCCTGTCTTGCATTTCTCATACATATTCCACGACCGAGCGGTACGGGGACGGCTGTTCCTCCCAGGCTTCGCGGGCGACGTCCAGCAGTCCTCGAGGGCGCCGGCCGAACAGCAGCTCGAAGAGGGTGAAGCCGATGGATGCCTGGGGACACTCCCGGACGGCAAAGAGTACGTAACCGAGGAGAAGGTCCCAGTTTCTCCCTTCTTCATCTACCACCCGCCGCAGCATCCGTTTGAGCGTCTGGTTGAAGTGCTCGACCAGCCCGTCAGTCTGGGGGTGGTAGACCGACGTCTTCAGGTGCTTCACCTGCAACAGCCGACACAGATCAGACATTATCTTTGAGACAAAGGACCTGATTCAAACATTGGTTGTTTTTCTTTATCTGACCCTCTGGAGGATAAAATTTCATGTTATATAGTGTTCTCCTGTCTGGCTTGGATTCAGTTGCTCCTATTAAATCAAGGTCTGTCTCCTTTGCACGCTCCACTCCATGGTATAATGAGCTGCGCTCTAGGAAAGCATTTTGTCACAAAATGGGGTGAAGGTGACATCTCTCTGGCCTGAACATGCATCACCAGGCTTAGAAAAACCATTTACATATAAGGCTATAAAGTGTATCTGCTAGGTCCAGTTATTACTCTCAGATCATTATCAGTAATCAAAGAAATCCCAGAAAACTGTTTCATACCATAAACAAATTGCTGAAATATAACAGTTCCCCTACTGTGCCTGCTTCAGCTCACCTTTGTAATAGATTTCTTAATTTCTTCAGCACGATGATTGACAATGCTCATAAATGCATTCTTAATACTCCTGTCTCTACTGCTTCCTCTATTACGATTTCTTATTCTTCTCCCCACTTGATGTGGTTTCACTTGGAAATGAGGTATCAGAAATGAAAGCTGCCCCTTCCATAGTTGGTCCTCTCCCAACCTGTTTGTTCAAGTCATGTTTTGCTTCATTGTGTCCTGTTGTCCTGAGTATAATAAATGACTCCCTGTGTACTGGTGTTGTGCCAGCAGCATTTAAAATGGCTACTGTAACCTCTGCACCTAAAAAGACAAATTTAGACTTGGACAATCTAAACAATTTTCATCCCATTTCGAATCTTCCCTTCCCTTCCCGAATGTGTTGCAGCCGCTCAACTACAGTATACACTCACCTCACTCTAAACAATAATTTTGAGCCCTTTCAATCTGGTTTTCGCAGACTTCATAGCACTGACACAACATTAGTTAAAGTCACAAATGACTTGTCAATGGCCTCGGACTCTGGCTGTCTTTCAATTCTGACTCGTCTTGATCTCAGGGCCGCTTTTGGTGATGTAGATCATTCTCTCACTCATCTTGAAACAGTATGTGGTGTTACCGATACTGTGGTAAACTGGTTCAAGTCCTATTTCTCAGATCGTCGGCAGTTTGTTTCCTTGGGTGGCTGTAGGTCGAATGTTGGCATGGCTAAATGTGGTGTTCCTCAGGCATTTACATGTTTCCTCTTGGTTAGCTCTTAAGGTCTCTTGGTCTTAATCATTTTTATGCAGATGACACCCAGATTTATATCCATTCAAAACCTGATGATTGTGTAGCTGTTGCCTTTCTTGCAGTGTATTACTGAGATAAAGGAATGGATGTCTTTACATTTTCTTTGTCTTAACAGTGACAAAACTGAGATCATGCTTATTGGTTTACCCCACCAGCTCCATAAAGCAGGTCCATTAACATTAAATATGGATGACTCTACGCTAGAATATCAAATAAATTGAAGAATTTAGGGGTGACTTTAATGCAAATTTAACATTTGTTCCTCAAGTCAAGAATTTAGCTAAAACATCATTCTTTCATCTCAGAAACACTGCAAACTGTGCTGCATGTTATCTTTCTCTGTGGCTGAAAAACTGATGAATACTTTTGTATTCTCCTGAATTGATTATTGTAATGCGTTACTTGTTGGGTCTCTCAATCCACATTAAATAAGTTTCAGTATGTGCAAAACTCTACCACTAAAATCCTGACCAGGACAGGTGATCACATCGCTCCTATTTTGGAGTCCTTTCACTGGCTCCCGGTCAAGTTTCATGTAGTTTTTAAAATTCTCATGCTTATCTACAAGGCTCTGCATCATTTGGCCCCTATGTACTTGTCTGAACATTTAACCCTTTATATTCCAAAACACATCATTCACTCTTCTGATTCTGGTTTGTTAACTGTTCCACTTCTCATTTACGCTCTGTGGGTGACAGGGTCGTCTCTTCTTTTGCTCCAAAACTATGGAACTCTTTTTAGAATTGTTTTTCTGTGCTTATTATGTGATTTTTATTGTTTTTTTTTCTTCTTTTATATTTCATTTTATTTTTATTTCTTCTCTTTTACAGCACTTTGAGATGCAACTGTTTAAAGGTGCTGTAGAAAATAAAGTATTATTATTATTATTATTATTATTATTATTATTTAAAAAATAAATTAAATTCACAAAGTAAAACATCAAATAATGTGTTTTCAGTATAGTAGAGAGTGAATTTAAATTTTATTATTATTATTATTTTTTTTTTGCATTGTCCTGACATTTTCGTTATTGGGGTTATAGTGTAATTATTTTAAGTTGTGAAGTTTATGTACTATAAACCTTCAATAGTTCAGTTACTTGGAAACCTCCCCTCCCAGAAATGCAAATGCGAAGGGATTTGATATTCCGTTTGTCCTCTATACAATTGAGTAATAAGTGAACCGTTAAAGCCCCTGGAGTCTAGGCATGTTTTTCCACAGAAGCACATTACACACACACACTCCAGGACACATCTGATTACACAGTCACAGTCATACTCAAGCGCTTTATTCTAATGGGAACTAGCACTGGAGAAAATGAAGTAATTTACTTTTACTCTCAGACAGGTGACTCCAGCTCCTGCGTTAATTGACCTGAAATGCACCTCAGAATGTGGCTTCTTTATTCCACTCCCTGCAATCACAGGATGAGGGAAAGCTCATGATGGACGAAGCAGTGTTGGTCTATGTTTTGGAAACCTGATTTTATAAATAGTGTTTTCTGGGTCCCGTGGGGGAGTATGAGGCGAATCTGTATTTTATCCAGCTAACGGTCTTTCAGAATGGAAATCTAGTTCTGTTCTGCAACTTTAATTACAAAGATAAAGTCAGAAGATGTATGTCTTGGGGGAGATTTAAGTGATGGAAGTTCTGTTTGTCTCACTATATTTATGATAAGCACTAAATTCACACTGACATGTTGCTAGTGTGGCCTCATTAACTTTGTTAGACTGTGAGCTGAATGGACTTGCTGCAGGCAGTAAACGTGATATTAATCTTTAATCAAGGGAGGAAAAGACAAGTTTTAAAAATCTCTTTTTAAAGCTGTTTTCAAAGTTTTGACCGTAGGCCAAAAGTCTCCAGCCAAACTAAAGCAATATCTAAGACTTAACAGCTTAGTGTTAAATTGGAGGCTGTGTATTTGCCTGTGGCGATGATGATGATGATGATGAATCCTACAGGATGAAGCTTCTAGGATGATGTGGTGTTAAGCTCTGGAAAGTGCTGTGCGTAAAAATAGTTTGTGAAGGAGTCATTCATTTTGAACAGTTCTTTTAAATGAATCATTTCAATCATTTTACATGCATGTGTTTGGGATTTCCCCCTTGCCCCGAATACAAAAGCGTGCAGTGTGCGTAGCGCTCGCTTCACTCAGCGTGCATAACGCTTGTTTCACTCAGCGTGCGCTTCCGTATTCTTATGTTTTAAGGACAAATTCTTGTCCTTGTTTTCATTCAAGTTTTGTCTCTGCCCCTGTATTGGTTGTTATCCCATTGTGTCATCATTATCAGCTGTTTCTGTTTCCCCTTTGATTAGTTTGTGTATTTAAAACCCCTCATGTGTCTTTGTATGTCACAAGTATTGTGTTTCATTGTTTTGCTGCCTGAGCCGAACAGAGCCATTTTTCACCTCTCTGTATATTGTGCTGATTATTTGACTTCTTTCCTTTTTTGATGTACATGGTGTGCTTCACCTAGTCTATAGTGTTTGCTGATGCCTGACCTTCACCTGTTTTTGGATCTTGATATTGATATTTGGATCTCCCTTACATGACAGCATGAACGATTTTTTTTTTAATGAACACACAAGCACAGTCATATTAGCTGAAACTTGTTTTCTCTGGCAGTGTATAACATACATACACATATGTGTGTGTGTGTGTATATATATATATATATATATATATATATATATATATATATATATATATATATATATATATATATATATATATATATTATTTTTTTTTTTATACCATAATTTCGGACTATAAGCCGCTACTTTTTTTTATAACACCGAAACACCAGCCTTAAACAATGATGCGGCTAATTTATGGATTTTACGGGGCTACCGAAGTTTCATGCCGCCACAAACATTTAACCTCGTCACATTGGACCAATGAAATGACCCAACAGGTCACAGTGGACCAATGAAACTCTTCAATTAAATCTAACGCGCTCACTACATTCTTCAGATCAGTCGTTTTGGCGCTATCGCACACCCCTCATCAGGGAAGAAAACACACGGAGAAATGCAGATTGGTGACGTCATGTCTCCGCCCCGTCTCGTCATGTGTTGTCGAGTCACGTGTGTTTTGGTATTGCCCGCAGCTGTTAGTAGTTTGGCTGGTGTGTATATATACCGGGAGCCATGACACACACAACGCGGGTCATTAGATATAGAGTTAGAATTAGATAGCGAATATAGTTTGAGTCTTTGTTCATGCCATGTGTCTTAGTTCTTGTTCATGTTTCATAGCCATGTCTGAGTTCATGTCGAGGCTAGTTAGCTTGCATATAGCCTATAGCTTAGCCTGTAGCCTAGTAGCATAGCATAGCTTATAGCCTAGTAGCGTAGCATAGCATATAGCTATGCGGATAGTATAGCTTAGAGTTGTATAGACTTAGTTTAGAATATAGATGTAGAAGTGGTTTATAGAGTATAGATATAGAGTCTTTGTTTCAGGTCATAGTTAATGTTTAGGTTAGTTGGTTTAGTTAGTTTAGTTCATCGAGTTGGTCATGGTTCTTGTTTCTCTCGAGTCTGCTCTCCTCTGTTTCAATAAAAGTTCTCGTCCTAACTGCACTTGCGTCCGTCCTGCTTCGTTTACTTCACGAATCGTGACAGTTACAACGTGGACACCTGCGGCTTATAGACAAGTGCGGCCTGTATATGTCCAAAATTGTTTTTCTTCTTAAAATTAGCGGGTGCGGCTTATATTCAGGTGCGCTCAATAGTCCGAGAATTATGGTATATACACACACACAATATCTCACATTTTAGTAAATATTTGATTATAACTTTTAATGTGACAACACTGAAGAAATGACACTTTGCTACAATGTAAAGTAGTGAGTGTACAGCTTGTGTAACAGTGTCAATTTGCTGTCCCCTGATACTGCTCTCAGGTCAGCTGCTCTTGCCCTCTCTGTAAAAGATCCTGAGTAAATGCCCATAAGATGTTTTATCAGGTTATTTGTATTGTTGGAATACAAATGAATGTTTTCATAGAGCACTGTCTGCAGTCTGATCTGCTTTGTTTACCATCGTACGTTATTATTTCACATGGTGTGTATTCATTTGCATGATTTAACTTGCACTAGGTTTACATGAGTGAATGGACATGGTACTGGATACATTGGGTATTGGCTGATACACAAGACTCTTATATCAGTATCACATTGAAAATGGAAAACAGTGGCATTAGTGCTTTCCTGTCTTGGATATATGGTATCTATATTCCCACAGAGATGCAGGAGCTATTATTATTCTGAGCACAGTTTACTTCTGATCCATCATCATAAGCGTTTCTTCATATAGCTCAGTAGTCTGGGGAAAATGAGCATGTGGTCAAGAGCCCTCATTCCTGTATTTATGAAGCTAAACAGATTTGAGTTACTCTTGTTTTTGCTCTTGCTCTATGTACAATGTGACCAATGGTATTACTGTTTAAATGTTTTTACACTGAACTAATTTGTATGCATTTGACCAAGTTATACTGCAGGTTTTTCCCCAGTCCTAATAGTAAATGAAAACTACTTCCTCTTATATCTTATATATTGTAGCATATCCTTAATATTCAGGTAGTGCTAGTTAATTTTACTATAGGATGTTTTATTTATTTATTTTTTTTCATAGATGTTCTACTAAATGCATTAAGACTGAGGACTGATTTACTAAAGGTTTGTGTGTGTGTAAAAACCACTGAGTGTATACACTCACTGAGCACTTTATGATGAACACTATATTAATAATGATGATGATCATGAGTCTTTATTGTATAATGTGCCTACATATACAGTATCTTACAAAAGTAAGTACACCTTTCACATTTGTGTAAATATGTAATGATATCTTTTCATGTAACAACACTGAAGAAATGACACTGTGCTACAATGTAAAGTAGTGAGTGTACAGCTTGTGTAACAGTGTCAATTTGCTTTTCCCTCAAAATAACTCAACACACAGACATTAATGTCTAAACCGCTGGCAACAAAAGTGAGTACACCCCTAAGTGAAAATCTAAGTGAATGTCTGTTGCGGTGCGTTCAGTTAAAATTGTTTATTGCTATTCGAATCAACACAATGGAGTTTCTTAAAAAAAAAAAAAAACACGACTGATGGAGTGATGAGGTTCAGGCCTTAAGTATTTATGAGGACGAAATACAGCAGGTACTGGACACGGCAACCCGTAATGAAAAAGTATACTTAAAAATATCAAGTGGGTTATGTGAGCTGGGCGTTGTTCATACAGGAAAACTCGTGCTCGTGCACATTCGACTCCGTCGTCATCTCAATAGCTGATAAAATCCGTTTGCTTAATTTAAGTCTAGCATTACGAGCATTCTGAATTCACTTTACTACCACGGTTTGTCTCTTTTCCAGTGTATTCTCAATTACCTCTTTAGCAAAGCAATACATAACAATCAACAGCAGCACAGCTTGAATCTCCTCCATGCTTGTTGTTGTTGCAGGGTTGTTATCAGATTGCAGAAAATAGACTGTCTGTTTTTAAAACACAAGTCTTTATCCAAAGATAAAAACAAAACAAAAAAGATTCTCTGACCAGGAATTGAACCGAGGCCACATCAGTGAGAGTGCAGAATCCTAACCATGAGACCACCAGTTTGGTGTTATTTTTAAGAGATTTGGGTTCCAGTCATAGTCTGAGCAAACATTTTACATTACATCATTAAAATCTGCTTACTTTGTGTCAGTAATCCCAGCCTGCCCCTCAATCAACCACAACCGGTTGTGCCGGCTGAGCCGAGCTGGCCAAGCTGAGCGAGGACCGCCAGGTCTGCTTCAAAACAGATAGCGGTGTCTGTGGTGATACAGACGTGGCGGTCCACGCTGAGTCCCCAGGAGGCGAGCGCATCCGTAAGTCCAGCTGCAATTGCCTCGCCCATGTGATCCTCAAGAAAGTAAATTGATTAGCGGCATAAGCTGACAAGCTTCCAGTCTTGGTCAATAAACTGGATTGTCAGGCTCAAGTAAGATTCTGTGGTTCAGTTTGACCAACGGTCAGCTGTGGTCGCAAAATGACACTGACCCTCCACCTTTTCTCTGACTTCACCATAAAAAATATTTCTGGCCAGGGAGCTCATATCTGCGGTCGATGACTAACATTATTTTCATGAAGCCCATGTTTTCCACCATATTAAACGGCATCATGTCCTTAGCCAAAAAGTTTGTAACACCCTTTCTAATGCCTTTATGACGTTTAGACTGTTTGTCATAAGACATGAATGCAGCCATCCGTGTTGGCTGCATGGGTTTCTCTTTTAACACAGCTGGTGATGGGGGTGGGATGGCAGCGATGTTTCAAGGACAGGTCGGCTTAATCTTTTATGGCGCCTCATCTTCTGACATTTTATCGGGTAGAACTGCTTCAGATGCTGGAACAGATTTGATTCCCGCTGCTAGTCAGCACCACTCTCTTTTGTAGCACACTGAAACCTAAAGTTTATCAGATCTTAGATAGCCAATCCAATTCCATACCACTGAATTAGTCTTTCCTCTCCTCAACCATTTTGTCTGCTGTCTCCTCACTTGTGGAAGCTCATTCAGTTGTATTTGTATTGCGGTCAGTTCCGCATTACTGCTTAACATACTACTGCTGAGCACTGGCTACGTGTCTGTGGTGTACGTCATCACGCATGTAGCCAGTTCTGTTCTGTTCTTTCTGCTAGGCTTGAATACAATGAACTGATGCATGCGCCCTGAACGTCAGTCAGTGACAAATGCTGTAATGTATGTCCCAATATCGGAAATGTGTTTACATTTATATTGCGATATATATTGATATTGAATTATTGTACAGGCTATGTTCTTTATGCATGTGTCAATAGTTGTGTGTGAGGTCTATTTGTAAGGAAAAGAGGGCATGGGTTTGAATGAGACATAGTGGTGATGTCTCTTTGTGGTCCTGTGCTTTAATTAATAAAAGGTCTTGGGGACAAATGAACACATCTTCTATCACCCTCTGCCAAAGGGTGTTGGACTCTGGAGAGAAAGTGAAGAGTGTTTCTTTGGGAATTTATGCCTGTAGCTGTGATAAATTGGTTTATACCAAATGTATAAACCAGATCTAGTACCTGTTACACATAGCTCCTGGCATGCACAACTGATTGGATTTCCTTTCTCTCTTCAATCATAAATCAGTGCATGTATTTGCATTACTGGGCCTACATGGGTCCACTGCATTGGATTTCCATAGGGGAGCCATTAGTTTTAACTTTGTTTTCCAGCTACTTTTTAAATAAAGTATTTTGTAAATAGAGAAATTGTTTATTTGATGGAGTAGAAGATTTCAAGCATCTTAAAATATGAAGAGTTAATAAATTAACACATATTTACTGTATATAGAATCCAGAGGTATCTGGATGGAACTTATGTTATAATTGTGGAAGTAGTAAAAAATAGTACACTGTATGTTTAGAAACACAGGAGTGTTATGGACAAGAGTCCTTCACCAGCTGTGCTTCTGAAACTGTAGGTCAGTGAAAGCAATAGCGATCAGAATTGGTTGATGTAATGGCTGTAGTCAAAACGTGACATTCGTTCCATGGGGTTCTGAGAGTGTAGATGAGCTCCTTGTCCTTAGTTGACAAGTGGTTGAGCTCCTCAATTCATTGCTCACATAACAACTAGCGATGCACACGGAGATACCATTAATATTATGTTCATCATTGCTCAACAAAATGATCAGCCAGTCTCCTCTTGGTTTCTCCAGTGTACAGCTGATTGCATCTCTTTAAGGAAAGACAATAAACAACTCCTGAGGAGTGATGAGTAATAAAAACTGATCCTTTAGGGTGTGTGGTGTTGGTGGTTATATTAAAAAGTTGCATATTGAATGTGTAGAAGGGTTGGACGTAGAATTGTCACAGTTTCTAACCTCATGCAATCACTGTAGAAATTGTTTATTGTCTTTAAACAATTTAGTGTGGCTAATTATAATAGTGATAGTAATAATGTGGTCTTTCTCTAGGCTGTCTGTACTTCCAAAGGCATAGATAAGCTTGGTTCCTTCCTTTCTATGGTTTATATTTGTGCACATGCGCAGATGTAGGAGTACAAAATATATCAAAAGATTAAGAGCTGAAGAACCCGACTGTTGGGCTAAAATGCAGGTGTTTTTATTGCTTTTCTGAAATCCGATAAGCTCCAAAATGACGAGATATAGTATGTTGTGTAAGCTATACAATATCAAACCTGTTGTGTTTTCAGATGAATTGGGTTACAGGATTTCCCCAGGTGTATATATACGATTATTATTTTTCTTTAAAATTGTAAAGACTCCCATTGCTCAAAATCTGTAGCCTTAAATGAAAACAGGTTTTCATTTTCTCATTCCACCTCAAAGACATGTCCTCGTTTGTCATTGTCATGCAGTGCACAACAATAAGTTATGATTATGGTGAGAGATATATGGCTTGTGCAATATTGATTTTTCCCTTTCTTGTGATTTAACATAAAACAATGGCATTAAACAATTTTATAGTCCAGAATTGCTAGCCAAAAAAAAAAAAAGAGAGAGGAAAAGGAGTATTTCCATCATTTCAGGTTTATGCAGAGGCGATGGTGTAATGGTCTATTAGCAGCTGTTTGTTGCCAGCAGCAAATTGTGAAAACTCAGATGAATGGTGGATTTTATGTAATTCACAGTAAACAGTTAACATACTATTTATTATTACTGTTTACTATTTATAATATCAACATACATTAATAGATTTTATTTGACATTTGTGAAAATCAAAACCTTGAAAAACATAAGGGAGCCTGCGAGTCCATGCTAGAGCATGTTTGACGAAGGAGGGCGAGGCTTACAGATGGTGTCCACTCCGATACAAAATGCACATGGTTTGCAGATCTGGTAATATAATATAATCAGAGTAAATGCCACTGGATATTAGGGCAGTGTAATAACTTGTAAAAATTATTCAATCAGTATATTACACAAGCCTGGTGAGTGGGTTTAAAATTCATTAATGGGTTAATGGTGAGCGTTTCATGGCTGAATTGGTTAAACTAATGTCCTCATTTCAAGTTAACAGTTGCAGAACCTTTGGTAGTGGAGTGCCTAAATTGAGTCAGGGTCATTTTATGCCTTTATTTGAACTGTGAAAATTCTTCTGTGTATTCGGTCAAGCCATCATTGATTTATATATTTTTAATTCTCATCCACAGGTGATGTTGGCAGCCTCATATTGGTCCCTGCTTGCCCCTGCCATTGAAATGGCAGAAAAATCTGGGAAATATGGGGCTTTTGCATTCCTTCCTGTTGCTATTGGTTTTGTCCTGGGAGCAGCATTTGTTTATTTTGCTGATCTGATGATGCCGTTTCTGGTGAGTGGTTTATTTGTTCTTTTGATACAGAGGATTCTTTGGGCTAAGTCTTATTGAGCCTCCTGGTGTGCATCTGACATATGGGTGGAAAACGATTTTACTTTGACTTTTTTTTGTTTTATTTTTTTTTTCCTTTGGAAATTGGTTCAACATAATTCTATAAGTCCATTTCAGTTCCAGTTTGTAACACTACAAAATGCTGTGCTGAGAGCTTTAAGCAGGGATTGAACAGACAGGTTATCCATGCCCAAACTCTAGTATGGCAGATCACAAAGAGCACAGATGCTCACTGCCCACATGCTGAATGAAGACACACAAATATCACCCTAGTGAACCTACAATACTATTTCACATGTTGCATTCATGTTAATAAATAGTTTTATTATTCATTTATGTTCTTCATGTACTGAATTATACAGTTGTAATGAATGTGTGAGTTCTGAAAGTCCTTTAAAATCAATATGTAATGATAATTGATGAAAAGGTTACACATGTTCATTATATGTCCAAATTATTATAAATAAGCTTACCTTTCGAGATTTAAATGTATAAGTTTATTTATTTGTTTTTACATAATCCAATTTCTGACCGTGTTCAGTACAGTTGAGATTTCTGCAATGAGGATCATGCCAAAGATGTAGTCATGTTACATAAGTGTATGCAGCAATGACGGACAAACACACTACTAAACGATGCTTTCTATTTTATAAAACAGTAGCATTTCATACATTAATACATTTACAGCATTTGGCAGATACCCTTATTCAGAGCGACTTGCAATTATCTCTGAGCAGTTGAAGGTTAAAGGCCTTGCTCAAGAGTCCAGCAGTGGCAGCCTGGTGGTGCTGGGATTTGAACTCGTGACCAGAATCAAAAGTCCAACATCTTAACCACTGGGCTATCACTTTCCTAGCAGCTGAGACATCAGCTTCCAAGCAGGGTTGGCAAATATGGACATGTATACAGTGCTGTGAAAAAAGTATTTCCATTTCTGACACTTTAGTAAGAGATATACACAAAAAAAGGAAGAAATCAGCAAACAAAATCTAAGATAAAACAAATGCAACCTGAGTAAACAGAAAATCCAGTTTTTCAGTTATATTGTTTACTATTGAAACAAAACATTTATCCAATATCAACTGTGTGAAAATGTATTTGCAAAATGTATAGTTCTAATTTCCTAAATCTATGAAACTATTCATAATGGGGTTCAGCTGGACTAGACACAATA
This sequence comes from Ameiurus melas, assembly GCA_012411365.1. Lineage (NCBI taxonomy): Eukaryota > Metazoa > Chordata > Actinopteri > Siluriformes > Ictaluridae > Ameiurus > Ameiurus melas. Next base: position 31,732,789 of record CM022760.1, on the reverse strand, counting down.
AGGCCTGATTACCGCAAACCCTGTTCAATCAAATCAACACTTAAATAGAACTTTTTCAACAGCATGAAGAAATCTCAGAAATGATGAGGAAGAAGGTGATTGAAATATTTGTATGGGTTATTTCTTCAGTCTTGGAAGGATTTCAAAGCATTTTGCTAAAACACACCTTGATGATCCTCAAACCTTTTTGGCGAATGTTCTGTGGACTGACTAGTTGAAAGTGGAACTGTTTGGAAGGCAGGGGTGTTATGACCCCATCTTGGCTTAGGTCGCACAGTGTATGTAAAGGCATTGGGTTATGTAAGGTGGAGTGAATAGTATGTGGTGTTGGAAGTAAACAGGAATGAGACACACAGGTGTAGCTCACAAAGGGTTTATATATATATATATATATATATATATATATATATATATAAAATATATTATATAGATAAATAGATAGATAGACTTTGACTTTAAAAAGTCCTTTAGAGAGAGAGAGAATGTATATGTGGTATTTACAGGGTATATACACATGTGCTGTACACCACAGATGAGCTGTGGAAAACTTCAGTGTGGACCAAGGCCAAAATAACAACAAGAAATCGCTGTTTAAGGGAAACTAACTAATGACACTTTGCTTCCCTATGGTCCCTTGCCAAAAACGGAGACAAATGCCCACACCCAACAGAAATGGCAATCACACCCCTACAATCAGTGAATATATACAATGTTTGATATTTACAAGAATACAAAAAAAATGTGTCTATATACAAATCTAGACAGCCAACAGATATCAAAAGGCAGATCAAGCTCCGAGTCAGGGCAGGCACAGTTCAAAAACCAGAAATATCACAAGGAAAGTACGGAGCAGACTAACAAGCACAACCGAAAGGCAAAACAAGTAAGTATTGGCAAAACAAAGCTGATCGCACTGGCTTCCGTCGACGTTAAATATGGTCACCAATCGTTGACTTCATCTTTGGGTCGGAAGCAGCACACAAAGCTGAGGAAGCAGCATCCAAGGCAGGGCAGGCCGGCCCGGACTGGATTCTGGAGCGGCCTGACCTGCACAGATTTAACACACCAAAGCACACAAAAACATACCCGTGGAATATTGCTGTTTGCAACACCACCCACACAGTGTCAGCCACTACATTAAGTGTACCAGTGCTATGGGGGATGTCCAGATTAAATCCTTGGACAATCAGAGACCAGCGCATCTGCATGGAGTTACACATCTTATGCAGGAACGCTAGTGGGTTGTGATCTGTGCACACATGGACTGGAGCAAGACACCAAGGTACACTTTGAAATGTTGCAAAGCCATTTACAGGGCAAGGGTCTCCTTCTCAGTGGTGCTGTAATTAAGTTGGTGCTTCAGGAACGACTTGGAGAAGAAGCACACAGGCTGATGAACCCCATGGTCATCCTCCTGAATAAGAACAGCACCAGTGCCACTGGCATCGACTTCCAGCTTGAATGGTTTGAATCAGGTGCAGAAAGAACTGGAGAGCTGGTTAATAGGAGTGTTATTGAATCAAAGGCAGATTGGCACTCTGGTGACCACTTGAACAATACACTCTGGCGTGACAGATTAGTGATGGGTAAAACAGCATCAGAAAAGTTCTTACAAAAGCAATGAAAGTAACCAGCCATAATTAAAAAAAGGGCGGGGGCTTGTCTGGTCTTGGGAGCACGAAATGCACAAATGGTTTGGATTTTGGTACAATTTCTACATCAATGTAGACCATCTACCTTTGGGGAATACTTGGAAGGTATGACATTACCCTCTGTAGCCAGAGGAACTACTGGAACTACAGAAGAGTTGCGCTTTGACTCAGGGAATGTGCCACGAGCATGGAAGTTCTTATGTAAGCAAGCTTATGTGGCAAATACGACAGTGTGGACAATACGACAGTGCTTATGTGGCATTTGCAGTCAGGAGTACTGATTACTGATTAAGTTTCTGCTTAACCTCATCAGGTCCTGTGAATCTAGTCTGGAGTAAAGATCTGTGCACGGGCAATAAAGCTAGAACTTGATCTCCAGCATAAAATGAACGAGGAACTGGCTTACGGTCATACCGCTCCTTCATGTCACCCTGTGAGGAGCTTAAGGGTTTGCGAGCCTTATCCCTTGTTAATTTCAAACACTCACAAAGAGCACGAACATACTTCAGAAGGGACTTCTCTTGATGGACTGGTGACGCTAACAACCATCGTTCCTGTAGGACCTTTAATGGCTCTTGTTTGGTGTGCGCAAACACCAATTCAGGTGGACTAAAACCAAGAAACTCCTGCACAGCATCACGAGCAGCCAACAACAAAAGTGGAACACTCATCCCAGTCCTTCCCTGTTTCCATACAATACGAGCGCAGCATGTTCTTAAATGTTTAATGGAACCTTGTGACTCAGGGTGATGGGCACTAGAGACCTGACTGTTAATTTGACGCTCTTGAACCACCTGAGAAAACAGCTGTGACATGAAGTTAGAGCCACTATCGGTCTGTATACGTTTAGGCATGCCAAATGTAGTGCAGAATTTTACAAGTGCTTTAATGACAGTCTTTGACTTGAGCGTGCGGATAGAGATAGCCTCTGGGAACCTTGTGGCTGCACACACGAGTGTAACAATTACCGGAATGCGTCTTGAGCAGGGAATCAGCACAATCAACAATAATAGGCTCAAATGGCTCAGTTCTAATCAAAATGGTCTGTAGTGGTGCAAGCAGAATAATTTGATTGTTTTTTGACGTGGGACATTGGATTATTATTTGATGTGTGATACGTACGACAGTAGTGTGCTACATCACTCTTCATGCCAGGCCAAACAAAATATTTCAGTGCAAGCAGGTATGTCTTATGAATCCCTCTATGCCCATATAAGCAAGCATGAACATGAGCTACACTTAAAACTTGGTTTCTGAGGGAACAAATGACCACCACCTGGGTTGCTTCATCAGTAGAACTCGGAGGATACCATTTCCTCATTAACACATCATGCTCAATAAAATAAGCAATGGGATGATTCACCAACTCAGACTGTTCCACTTCAGACTCAAAACAGTATTCCAAAGAGAAGGGTCTGCTTTTTGACCAAACACTAACTGGTTACATGATATGGGCAGCTCAACACCTGACTTGCAACTAAGATTGCTCTCACCCTAAGGTTGCACAGCAGGCCCAAAATTGGACTTTGTCCATCAAGGGTTCCTTTCTTCATTGGAAGGACTTGGCACGCATTAACACACAGGCAGGAAACACAGAGTGATCCTGGGCAGCAACATCAGGACCATTATTCACAAGATCAGACACAACTTCAGGTAAGGAAGACCTATACCAGCTATACCATTTTCCAGAAAAAAAAAGAAACACCACTGACTTGGCAGAGCTGGACGAACGGCCACCTTCAAAAGACCTGAGAAACCCTCAGTTTCCAAATACACATTGCACATGAATTACGGCCAGTTCAGTGCCTTGAGTTAATACGAATTAATATGTCACTTTCTGAAACAAAGGACTGAGCAGCACAAGTGTCTCTCAAAACCTTAACAGGGTGCTTCACCTCATCGATACCTAATGACACATGACCGGAAGAAACAAATGATTGAAATACATGTTCAACATTGGGCTGGGGTACAGAAACATTGGACAAAACATCAGCGGAGTTAAACTTCCTAACTGAAGCCTTCCGTCTTGTACCTCTATGCTTTAACCCTAGGCTCATGGCAATTGAGTGACCTTTCTCGTGAGTAAAAGCACTCGCATGTTTCAGGAAGGGAGCCAGGGGGTGTGCGAGTCTGGGGAGGTTTATTGGATGACTTGAATGGGTGCAAGGACACATCCTTACGAGAAGAAAGGGCACTGAACACAATTTTGTGGGTTAACACAAACTCATGAAAATTGGCAGCTTTAGACAGAACATCAATCTTTTGCTCATTCAAAGACACGACTAATTGCTGACCAGTTAGTATACAAGATTTAAATTCCTCCAACATCAGCTCTTTTAGGCCAGTTTAGCGTAGTCGCTGTTCTCTCAAACACTCAGAAAAATATGGATCAACTTCATCCTCTCTAAAAACAGGCATTAAACCAACATGTCGGATAACCTCAGAAGCAGGCTGACACACTGGTGAGGAATGGATCGGAGCAAGCTTCTTCCCCTCAGTGTCTAACTTCCTCTCCCGAACGTGCTGCAACTGCATCTGCTACTCTTGCCTCTTAATTTCCAACTCCAGCTCCTTCAGGGGGAGCTGACAACCAGGATCTACTGAACCGGTCCGCGGCCGTTAAGGGTCAAGATTGGCCCCCAACATGCCTCCAAGCTTTGGAATGGCCTCTGCCATGTCAAAAGCCAGGATTGATGGAACATCGACACCCGGAGGCACTTCATCCTCAGGTAAGACCTGCTGACCCACTAGTGCCTCATACAGAACAGCCTTAACCATCTTCTTACTAGCTAGACGCAGCAATGAAATATTAAGCAGCACACAAAGCTGATGGAGCAGCATGCAAGGTGGGGAAGGAAGGGCTCGACTGAATACTGGAACGGCCTGACCGGCACAGATTTAACACACCAAAACACACCAAAATATAGCTTGTGAATACTGCGGGTTGTAACCGTGGTCACATTACATCTGGTCATTAACCAAACAGAGAATTCCACAAAAAGATCATCATTCCTATGATCAAGCATGGTGGTGGAAGTGTGATGGTGTGGGGATGCTTTTCTGCTTTAGCTTTAGGGCCTGGGCAACTTGCAGTAATTGAGGGCAATATGAATTCTGCTCTCTACCAGAAAATCCTAAAGGACAATGTCCGGTCTTTAGTCCGTAAGTTGAAACTCAAGCACAAATGGATCATGCAGCAAGACAATGATCCAAAGCATATCAGTAATTCCACCTCTGAATGGCTCAAAAAAGCAAAATGAAGGTTTTGGCGTGGCCTGGTCCTGACTTGAACCAATTGAGAGGCTGTGGTAGAACCTTAAACTCATGCTCGAAAACCGTCCAAGGTGGCTGAGCTAAAGTAGCTCTGTAAAGAAGAGTGGGCAAAAATTCCACCAAAGCACCGTGAAAGACTGATGTCCAGTTAGCGGAAACGTTTGGTTGCTGCTAAAGGTGGCACAACCAGATTTTAAGTTTAAGGGGGCACATGGGGGATAGGTGTTGGATAATTATTATTTTTTTGCTTAAATATAACAATTTAAACTATTTTGTGTTTACACATATTGCCTTTGTTTTATGTTGTATTTTGTTGAAAATCTAAAACTATTTAGTACGAGATAGACAGAAAGGTGGTATGTTAGGGTTTGCTTCCAAAACTGCAAGCAAACAAATAAACTGGAAATTGAACTGCCCCTTCATAAAGTGATATAAGCTACTATATGAGATTTGAATCAGTCACAGATAGGGAAAGATCTCAGAACCAACAACACTAAGCTTGTATACCCCACATTGTATAAACTCCATATCTTTCTTGACATTTTACACTCACTGTCCACTTTATTAGTAACACCTGCATAATTATTTAGATAACTAATCAGCCATTCACGTGGCAGCAGCGCAATGCAAAAAAAATCATGCTGGTACAGGTCAAGAGCTTCAGTTAATGTTCATATCAAACATCAGAATGTTGTTGGTCTGGGCTGGTTTGAGTATTTCATAAACTGCTAAAATCTTGGCATTTTCGAACACAACAGTCACTAGAGTTTACACAGAATGGTGCATAAAAACATAAAACGTCCTGTGAGCAGAGGGTCTGCAGTCTGAAACAGCTTGTTGATGAGATAAATCAGAGGAGAATGACCAGCCTGGTTTGAACTGACAGGAAGGATACGCTAACTCAAATAAACATCCTTTACAACCATGGTGAGCAAAAAAGCCTCCAAACATACACCACATCAGACCTTGAAGTGGATGGGCTACAACAGCAGAAGACCACTCAGGTTCCACTACTGTCAGCCAAGAACAAAAATCTGAGGCTATCATGGGCACAGACTCACCCAAACTGGACAGTTGAAGACTGGAAAAAGTCCAGTTACAATGTTCAACTGTCCAGTTTAGGTGAGTTTGTGCCCATGATAGCCTCAGATTCGTGTTTTTGGCTGACAGGAATAGAACCTGATGTGGTCTTCTGCTGTTGTAGCCCATTCAGCTCAAAGTCTGATGTTTTGTGCATGCCAGGATGCTTTTCAGCTCACCACAGTTGTAAAAGGTTTCTGTATCCTTCCTGGCAGGTCGAACCAATCTGGCCATTTTCCTCAGACCTCTCTAATCAACAAGGCATTTCGACCCACAGAACGGTCACTCAGTGTGTGGGTTTTTTTGGGGGGGTTTTTTTTCTATTTTTTTTCTTCTTTCCCTTTTTTTTTTTTGTTGCACCATTCTGTGCAAGGTCTCGGGACTGCCTGAAAATCCCAGGAGATCGGTAGTTTCTGAAATGCTCAAACCAGCCCATTTAACAACCATGCCACCATCAAAGTTACAGATATCGCACTTTTTCTTCATTCTGATGTTTGATGTGAACATTAACTGAAGCTCTTGACCTGTATCTACATGCTATTTTTGCAAGTGTGGCTTAATAGATAACTGTATGAATGTGCATGTGTTCAGATGTTCCTAATAAAGTGTATATCATAAGCTGAAAATATCACAGTGTCTTTTTGCTTTGAATTTTCTTGTTCATTTGAAGTATGCAGTGTGAAGAGAGATGGTTACAATGCTGCACAATTGAAACAGTGCCTAATGATAATTCTCTCCCAAACACTCTTTCTCTGTCGCTCTGGCTTTCTTACTATCTCTCTTTCTCTCTCTCTCTCTCTCTCTCTCTCTCTCTCTCTCTCTCTCAGTTTTATGTGTTCGTTTTCTAGGAATTTACGCTGTCAATGACATGAATTTACTGAAACTGAAATTCTCAGTACTGTCCTTACACTGTCGTGTGTTGAGCTGTTATTGAGTTTTGAGTGGCTGACTATAATGTTAAAAAACTTTCCAGTATAAATTTAAATGCCGTTAATGCTATAGCTTCTATTAATAAATCTCAGACCCTTCTCACCGTAGCTGACACCAAATGTCTTCATTTGATTTCTGGCAAATTCTCATGTATGATTTGTTCAGCATGAGAGAAACCCATTTCTAATGGTTCTGCATTGCGTATGATTGTGCACGTAAACTACTTATCCCCTATCCATACTAAACGCAGCAGTGAGAATTCAACATTTACTCATATTCACTGTGCTCCACATGAGCTGCACTTGGCCAGGACTAGTTGTGAAGTTTGGACAGCCATTGGGATTTCTTTTTTTGCCACATAACAAACAAAAAGATATGAGCGAGCAACACAATCCCAGCAACCCTCAGCAGAACAATTGCTATTGCCATGCATTAGCAGAGCACACATTTGCACTTTCATCATTCCTACTAGTGATTGTTGTGTATCCAGGATAAGGGGGCCAGAACAGGCATTAGCAATTCAAGTGATGTGAACTCAAGCTGTTGCAGAATTGAGCATCAAGCAAACATACCCCTAGTGGGCTTTGTTATAAAGCTAGATCTTGCTCCCCAGATTACTAGTCAGAGCTGAATAATGGACAACTGACATTGTAAAGTAGGCTTGTTATGGGCAACGATGCTCTTTATCATGTTGTACTCAGCAATACAGACCTAAATTATTGTAGAACCCTGTGGAAAAGGCTGTGTACCGTCTCTTGGGATCTTGTTTGACTATAGTGTGAATGATGTAGCCTTGATGCACAAAAAAAATCAGCTAGTTGTTTCTGTATAGCCTTCTCAAACAAACCTGTGGCACTTTGTTTGAACTCAAATGCCTGTGCTTTAAATTTCTCGGGTAACATGCTCAAAGCAAGCATGAGGTCATCTTCCTTGTATTGGATTTATGTGTTACTAGGTAAATGTTATTTATTGACATGATTATAGAACTTTTCCTATAAAATGTAATCTTAATGTTTGATAGATTTAAGAGGTGCCGTAATTGTCAGTATAAGCTGTGGTTCATTTCAAGTTTGAGAAGAAGCAAGAAACCAAATTCAGAGTAGCTTACATGCCTTGATTATCAGTTATTATGAGTTATTTGTAATTTTTCTCACAGATTTGCCACTTTGCTATTTACATGTTGATTAAAAAAAAATTATATATATATATATATATATATATATATAATGTGTATATATATAAAACTCTGGAGAGGTTTATTTTTTACAGACTGATTGGTCAAAATGTTTTTTATTAATTATCTATAACAGCAGCTCTGACAGTCATTCTGGCTCCACATCAAATCACAGGTTTTATTATTGTGCTCATTATAGTATGTTGACAAGCTATGTTTTTTTTTTTTGTCTTATTAACATCAAGGGAGAGAAAAGAGAGAGAGTAGTGAAGGAATTGTTTAGCTGCTATAATGTAAACGCTAACAGAATATTACTTGTTTTGCAGACATACCACAGTATTAAATGTAACTATGAATAGAGAAAATGTATAATGTTTTTATTTAGTAAATTATAATAATAATAATTAAAAAGTAGCACATTTCTGTGATATAAAAGGAATAAAACACTGGAGATGTGCAGTTATTGGAAATAATCAACTTCACACTGGTAAAAGTTACTCCACGTCCATTGATCAGTTTCCTATAACAGCATGCCCCATTATATTTCATTCTTTACATTTTGCAAATGCTTGTCATAAATGCCTGCGGACATTAGCATTATTTCTTTGTTAATTTATTTCATTGCATAAAAGTAGATTGTCTGATTAGTAATTTTCTTTGTCATTTCTGTGATTGACAAAGTGAATTTTAGACACATTTTTGGCAAAACAATCTAGTAGAAGGCAAGCGTTGTTCTGTCTACGATAGTTATATTTTAGCTGTTTACTGCTGAGGTGTTGCCTCCATGTACACAGCTTTGTACATGTAATTTTTGTAACTTGTAGTGATGTTCAATTGTCATTGAACTAAACTCATTGTCAGTGAAGTTGAAGTCATGAAACAGACTGCATCTGTGATAAACGTTGTACAAGTGACTGATACATACATAATAAAATTACTACCGTAATTCTCGGACTATTGAGCGCACCTGAATATAAGCCGCAGCCGCTAATTTTAAGAACAAAAACAATTTTGGACATATACAGGCCGCACTTGTCTATAAGCCGCAGGTGTCCACGTTGTAACTGTCACGATTCGTGACGTAAACGAAGCAGGACGGATGCGAGTGCAGTTAGGACGAGAGCTTTTATTGAAACAGAGGAGAACAGACTCGAGAGAAACAAGAACCATGACCAACTCAATGAACTAACCTACCTAAACCAACTAACCTAAACATTAACTATGACATGAACCAAAGACTCTATATCTATACTCTATAAACCACTTCTACATCTATATTCTAAACTAAGTCTATACAACTCTAAGCTATACTATCCACTGCTATACTACAAGCTACTAGGCTATAAGCTATGCTATAAGCTACTAGGCTACAGGCTATGCTATAAGCTAACTAGCCTTGACATGAACTCAGACATGGACTATGGCTAGGAAAGATGAACAAGAACTAAGACACATGGCATGAACAAAGACTCTAACTATATTCACTATCTAATTCTAACTCTATATCTAATTACCCACGTTGTGTGTGTTATGGCTCCCGGTATATACACACACCAGCCTTATTAGCCCGAACTGCTAACGTCTGCGGGCAATACTAAAACACACGTGACTCGACAACACATGACGAGACGGGGCGGAGACATGACGTTAACAATCTGCATTTCTCCGTGTGTTTCCCCTGATGAGGGGGTGTATATGAAGCGTAAAACGACTGCTCTGAAGAATGTAGTGTGAGCTCGTTCGATTTAATTCGAACAGTTTCATTGGTCCACTGTGACCTGTTGGGTAATTTCTTTTGTCCAATGTGACGAGGCTGAATGTTTTGGCGGCATGAAACTCGTTAGCCCGTAAAAATCCATAAATTAGCCGCATCATTGTTTAAGCCGCAGTGTTCAGAGCGTGTGAAAAAAGTAGCGGCTTATAGTCCGGAAATTATGGTACTGGAACATTTGATTCATTTGCAGACATTTCTGTAATGGGCACCAATAATTCTGGAACAGACTACAATGACAGCAGTTATGTGCATCATTGTGTGTGTCTTATGTGACATACAGGCCCTCAGTAATGATGAAGACTGTCTTGATCAATGGTGAGACACTGAAGTTAAGAGCCTTCATTATCAATGCAGTTATGATCCTGTGGGGTGACTTATTATTTCTGAAATGTATTCAGTACACACACTGTATAGGAAGTAAGAGCCTCATTCTGGCTTTCTATTGGTGTGATGCATCAGAAGAAGAAGAAGAAGACAGAACCTTTATTTGTCACATATCCATTACAGCACAGTGAAATTCTTTACTTTGCATATCCCAGGTTGTTAGGTAGTTGGGGTCAGAGCACAGGGTCAGCCATGATACAGTGCCCCTGGGGCAGAGAGGATTAAGAGCCTTGGTCAAGGGCCCAACAGTGGCAATTCGGCAGTACAATGCATAATAATGTATGAGTCATAATATGTGAGTTGACTCAGAAAAATTAGAAGTAGATACAGCTGAATTCTGGAAAACAGCCTAAAATTGAAGGAAAAACAGTTTTTGACCAAAATGGAGTTTTTCCTGCCAACAATATACTTTTACGCCCCTACTCTTAAAATAAATGTTTTAATAAAAATACATCACTGTTTTTTTAACACAACTATCTAAACTACCTTGGTCTCTGTCTGCAAAGATCATGTTGGTTAACACCGCTGTAAATGTAGACAGTCCGTCCATATCAATCACTTAACGCCTCCTTAGCAACCATCTAATTACCATCCAAGGTACCATAGCAACCATTGAGTACCTGCAAGTGATACCATATCAACCACCTAGCAAACACTTGGAGCACCCTAGCAACACCCTAGCGACACAAGGGAATAGCTTAGGCCGTTCTTTCTCTGCATTTTCTTAATTTTTTTAAAAATGTTTTTTAATCTGCTGTGGCTCAGTGTTAAGCTTACTTCTTTTCACTCTGGATATTGTTCCGTTTCACACTAGTCTTGTTGTTTTGACAGTGTTATCTCTGAATTGTGTACAACAATAAACTCTAGGAGAGCCCACGTACAGACATTCCCTTCTCACTGTATATTAAAGCTACTCTGTACTGTTGGTTGTGCTGCAGTGAATGAGTCAATTTAGTATAAAGTTGCTAGCTAGTGTAATGCTAGCTCCGTTATAATGCCATTTAATCAGATGTTTTTTTTTAATTCAGACATAAGTGTTAATCAGGTTTTGTGGTTGAAGTTTTCAGCAAAATCCACACCGATAGTTGTTCCTGGTTGTGCTCCTTGGGGAAGGGTTATTTGAAGTGTTTTTTGATTCATTTTGGAAGTCTCTATTTTTATTTGTTATTTAGAGATCCGCTTTTTAGTTCAGTTTGGAGGTATCTCTTTATTTACTATAATATTTATTAATAGTACATTTTTATGGTACAGTCAGTACTGTTTATTTTCGTTGTAAAGTTCAGCAATATTTGACTTTTAGTGTGTTTTATATGTTTTAGATGTATGGATGGATGAACGCTGGGCAGAATAAAGGACGAAAGCACTGCTGTATCATTCTCTTCAGTTAGAAAAGAAACTAAGGGTTAAGTCTAACTGAAACACCTTTAGTCAAACTGCATTATGGGAAATTTACGAAACCGTTAACCAAAGTGAAATTAGACTAACATTTCGATGAAAGACGTTTCAACTAAAAAGACAACCCAGAAATCCCTTACAAGGTTTTGTGTTGTAATCACTGCTATTATTTGCCATGGCCCAAAGCTTCACTGCAGTGAATTGTTCATTTCACCCAGAACTCTTGTAAATTTTCAATAGATTCCAAAGTCACCCGATCACTTTGTTTGATCAAATGACTTACTTTCAGAATGAGATTTGAGCTGTCTTCATCACTCACACAGAAGCAGTGATGTTTTAAACTGTGATGGGTGTTTTGGATTTTACTGTTCAGCATGTCGGAGTTGGTTTAAACATCATACGTCACCCAGGAGTCCAACTTGGATTTTTATTGTTCTATTGCTTACTTCAACAAAAACAAGCTAATTTTCTGGCAGTATGCAAAACACTGCAGGTACACACAATGTTAATCACACATATAACAGAGGATATGTAGTTGGTGTCAGTATTTTAGTTGTGAATAAAGCACTAGAAGGAAATAGGACTCCTAATTTGACCTCTGTTGACTTTCATGTTCAGCTAGAAGATTCCACTTAATTAAAGAGTTAATTCTTGTTTTGTGGCAGATGAACATTATTAGCTGTAGTTGAGCTTTGATGTATTTTTTTTTATGATGTTCAGGGAGTCATGCTGAGGTGTTAAATTGAGACTTAGCCCCACTACCTCCTGACATGTGGTTGAGTGTAAAGATCTCTTCCAGAAAATGTACTAATGTCTATTTAATGAAGAAAGCATTGAGGAAGACACAGTAGACTGTCTCTGTGGCAGAGTCTGGTGGAAATACCAGACTACAGACTGCCACTCGTGCTAAAATAATTATGAAAATATTTTTTTGCACAGTATGTGACGCTGCTCAGAATGAACCATACAAACTCCTGTTCAAAAGTAATTATCATGCACTTGTCATCAGTGAAGTGGTTTTGATTTACTCCAAAAAAACCAAAAACCCTAAAACAAACTGTTTCTATTCTTGATTTCATCTGACTGCTGAAGCCAGGGCCCACAAAGAGCATGTCGAAAATCATCGATCAGGAGAGGGATACAAAAGAATTTCCAAGACATTAGATGTGCCATGGAACACCGTGAAAGCCATAATCAACTAGTGGAGAAAATGGGACATCACAATGGACGTTGCCAAGAACAGGACGTCCCTCCCAAAAAGTAAACACAGGGAGGCTGCCAAAAGACCTACAGCAATTTTAACTCTTTTTACCAGAATTTTCAGTTGTTTTGGAGGTGCCTGTGTTCATTGTTGAAGCTATTTGTGCGATGTCACACTCCACAGTAGTGGTTAATGGTTCATAGGAAAGTAGACACTCAGGATTTTAAGTTAGTTTTAGTTTTTACCTAGCCTATTAGGTTTAAATGTTATCATTTTTATTGTGGCAATTGAATACAGTGTTCACTATAAAAAAAAACTTTAGTGCGCTGTCCGTTTTGTCTCTGTACCAAGAATTGTTTGCCCAGAAAGGGGCTCACACTCCTCCCCTAACCCATCGAACTGCTATCACCAACAGCTAAACCACAGAATTACATAGAACCCCAACAGTGTCCTGACTAATCTTATAACACACTAGTGTTGACCAAAGAATGAAAAAAATAATTTAAAGAATTAAAAAATAAATAAATAAACACACACAAAAAAATAATACAATGTATCCTAATCCAAGCCCACATAAAACCACCACAAGCCATGTGGCAAAATGTATACAGCTCAAAAAAATAAAGGGAACACTTGGAGTTACATTGTGCTGTTTAAGTGTTCCCTTTATTTTTTTGAGCAGTATATTATGCTCTAGTTAGACCAAGTTAGAACATTTTGGGTATTATTCTAAAAGATATGTTTGGCGGAAACACAATATAGCTTATCACCCAAAGAACAAAATACCCATGTTGAAGCATGGTGGTAGTAGCATGCTATGGGACTGCTTCTCTTCAGCTGGGCCTGGGCTCTGATCAAGATAAAAGGAAACATGGATAGCTCCAAATTGCAGTCTATTTTGGCACAAGAATAGCAAATAACAGGCCTCTGTTAGATAGCTGAAGAAAAACGTCAAATTCCAGCACAGTAGTGACCCAAAGCACAAATCCAACAAAGGAATGGCTTCAGAAGAAGATCTGCATTTTGAGATGGCCCAGACTAAAATACTTTCGAAAATTTGTGGAATGACATGAAAATTGTGCTGTGCACAGGAGCCAAAGGGGATCCTCGCAATTTAATAGATCTGGAGCATTTTTGCAAGGAAGAGTGGAATAAACTTTTCTTTTATTGACTAGAACGTTTGTTTGTTTTTCACTTGAATTTTGTTGGTTGCTGCACTATCCCAGCCGGCATTTCAACATTGAATCAACATTTCCATTTCCACCATCCCGATGTTCTTTCATCATACATAAACATACATAAATCATACATTACATAAAGTAAATTGAATAAATTGAATTTCCTTTTCACTCACTTTGTACACAATTGTGCATTTAATTATATTATAACCTATTTTTGTTATAACCTAGTTCGCATTTAGAACGACATAGGACAATACTTGATGAATCTGGTTTACTTTACATATTTCTCCAATACAGCTGTTTCTATGAACCTTGATGTAATATGATCTCTATATCATACACACAATAAACACCTCAAAGTCGTGGTAAACCGTGAATGTTATTAAATAAGATTGCATTGGAACAAGAAGTTATTGCACTTTTCTGCATGAATTAAAGAAAGCAGCTGTTCAATTTTCCAAATCTTCCAAAGATCTGCATTCTTTTAACATTCAGATATTTTTATTCCTATTTCGTCTTTAATTTAGTTTATTCATTTTCATATGATTCATTTACATGTGATTCATTTTCATGTGATTACGTATGATTCATTTACATATGATACGTTTACTGATTTGCTACTCTTTAAATCCAGTTCTAGACTGTAATATTACAAAGGTCTTTTCAGATTAATGCTTACTACACTGTATGAGATAGCCCCAGTAAAATTGCCTGAATTCTATAATATAATTTGTTCACCACGTTAGCTTTAAATCCTCTAAAAACAGATTCGCAATTAAATAACATTACTCTGTTCCAATTCACATCCTTCAAAGCATTGGCATGTTCCGCTTACTCTCACAATCCTCCAAACACCCACACACCTGAAGTCTCCATAAACAAATGAGACAGCAGTGTATCCTACAAAAACCGAACGTTGTCCACCATGTGAAAACAACTTGGAGAGTAAACTGAACTAACCAACAAAATTACATTAATACAGAAGTAGATTTAAGAGGAGTAAGTCCACAAAATCTAGGCGAAGTAATGCAACGACAATATCTTCAATAAAAATCCGCTTTCTGTACAGCTGAAAGGCCGAGTGCAAAAAATAAAAAAAAAAAAAGAGCAAAAAAGATGCCACTGTGTAGGTGATGCAGTTCACCCCGATAACAAGAGTTTAACATAGTCTCCTGCTTCCTCCGCTGAAATAAAGTCCTTCTGAACACCGTTCTATGTAATGCGAAGCCGAGCTGGGTGAAGTATTCCATAGCACCCTCAATACCACGAAGTTGACGCCGAACCTCATTGAATGCAGCCCTGGCCCGGGCTATCTTGGCTATGTAGTCAGGGAAAACGGAGATGGTCAAATCACTCATTAATCCGTTGGAGCTCTCTCGCAGGGTATAACATGTCAACACAGTCACTGTGATAGTGGAATCTGCACACAATAGCTCGTGGTCGTTCACCAGGCATTGGCTTCAGCTGAAGGGTCTGGCGGAACCGATCCAAAACCGGCTTCTTCTCCAGACCAAACGCCTCTTTTAACACGGCCGCTACAGCAGCAGTTGTACATGTGTCAGCGCCCTCACGTCATTGCGCCGTGACCTCGACTCCAAATCCTCACATTTATTCTCTAATTGAGTCACGGTCGCAGTGAGAGATAGTAGTCTTCATATAGATATATAGATACTTTATTGATCCCCAAGGGGAAATTCAGGATATGAACTGTGTCATCAGTGCAACCGGAGAAAGCGTGCTCCATTTCCCCAACAGTACCTTTCAGTGTTGATGTGGTAGCATCTGTAGCAACTTTATCACTAGCCAGCTGTGTTTTCACGGCCTGCAGGTCAAGCTGGATAGTAGACAGTGCTTCCTCGAGAGTCTTCTGGAGCTTCTGGAGCTCCTTTTTAAAAATATTGGCAATCGCCCTTCCTCAGTGAAGCCAGCAACTCAAGCCTGAGTGCGGCGAAGTCAGGGTCAACGCTCGGAGACGCGGATTCAGGGGGAGAAGGGGACCACGGGTTTGCGTGTTCCTTCCAAACATTTTAACGTACCACAAAGTTAAAAGTAAGCAGAAACAAGGAAACGGAGTAGAATAAGTCAAAATCTATTATATGACCGAAAAGCGCAAATGAAGTACAATTTTAATCGAAATTAGCAGGAGCCTTCAACTTCGTGTCCTACTCCATCAAACTCCGAATTTGAATCCTATCATTCAGATTTCTAAAGTACTGTCAGGTTTTCTATGGAGAAACACTGTATATGCTACCATAATTACAAATGGATATCAAACACTTTTTTATTTTTTTTATTTTATTTTTTTTTTTAACATAGTATATACTTTTTTATTATTCAGGGATTCATTTCTCATTCGTACAACGGTGACAAAACAACTAGAAAATAAGCCAAATCACAACAAGAATCCTTGTTAAAAAATCAGTTCAAATCAGTGTCTTTACAAAACCTTGTAATCACCTGTTTTACAGGAATAAATATTTTTATGGACTAACCGTTTTTTAAAAGCAATAAGCCCCACGAAGCCATGGTTTATACACTCGGCGTCCTGTCTAACGACGCCCCTTAGCTGTTCTGAATTCACTGTAAACCTTCATGGGGCTTATTGCCTTAGTTTGGACCGCACAAACCGTTTCACGACTGTGTAAAGAAGAGTTTTGATGATTTCAGTTTTGACCAATGTTTGCAGTTTTAAAAAAATCTAAATGGAGGTGAACAGAAACTAGTTTATAATCCTTTCATGTTATATTGAGGGGAAACAGCAAAATGGTGCCACGATTATCACCAGTTAGCCAAAATGACTTTTACGCACTAGTAAAAGCCTGGTCGCCATTTTAATGTGCTTAAAAGGAAGCGGATCCCCAAAAATGCTACCATATTTTTTTACGTGCTACAATGTATTATTATTATAATTATTATTATTATTATTATTATTATTATTATTATTATTATTATTATGTCAATTGTATTTTAAAATAATAATTTAAAACGCAACTTCTTTGTTGTTGAAAACATTGATACGATACTTGGCAAAATTTCAATGTTTATAAGTATTTTTTTTTTTACCTTTCCGAAACCATTTCACTTCAATTGTTGTTAAAAAGTTGTTTCAACATTGAAAAGACAGCTGACATTATTTCAACCATATTACAACGTTGAAGGTCTGTTGTGTGCCGGCTGGGTATGTGACAGGCCATAACACTCATGTATTATACTGTTGAACATCCCATTCCAGATGTAGTCCCCTTTTATTGCTGTTATAATAACCACCACTCTTCTCATTGAAACGTGGTTGTGGGTATTTCTCCATTCAGCCACATGAGCATTAGTGAGGTTAGTCAGTGGGTGAGGAGGCCTGGGGTGCAGTCGGCATTCCAGTTCATCCCAGTGGTGTTCATTGGGGTTGAGGTTAGGGCTCTGTACAGAACACCTGGCAGCCATGAGTTTAAATAAAGTGAACGCGCTATTAGAGTTAGTGAAGGAGAGCAGCAGTGTACTGTATGTTTACAGACTTAACAGTTGCTACTCTTGATTATGATTGGTGAGGAATTATTTAATAAAGAAGTTTGAATTAAAACCCACCTTGTAGCGTTAACATTATAAATAATTTACTCAACACGACAAGTTGAGAGAAGCAGATGATGTATAGTGTTTCTCTTGTCATCATAATGGCTTCTCTGCAGTATTTACCCACTTGTTCGGTTGACTGAGATGATGAAAAGCAGTGTGAAAGTAACTGTTGCTCAGTGTAGATACATTTTGGAGGTGTATTTTTTACTCCGAACAGGTCACTCGCACCGGTGCGCCTATATATTTTTTCACAGTTGCGCAACGTACTTTTCAGTCGCAAATGCGAGTGAAATGGTCGCACTGTAGAACCCTGCTATACAATAAAATATTCCAGCAACTCTGATTTATTGGTTGTAAATGAGTTTTGTTGGTACAAAAAACAAAACTTTTTTAAAAAAAAAAGTTCAATTATTATTCTTTTTTTAAATAAAGTGATTTAAGACAAAAGTGAGTATACCCCAATGAAGCTTTGAGAAATGAAACTTGAATTAAAATGCTTATTAACTGGAATTCAACAACCGAGGCGTCTAATCCTTCATCACACGTGACTGCTAGATAATTGACAATTAAGAGTGGTATTTAACCTATAAATCTCCTCCCATTCAATGCTGACAATTATGGCACCACATGGAAGAGAAATGTCACGAGTCTTAAGAAAGAAAGTAATTTCTTTGCACAAAAAAAGGTCAGAGCTACAAGACAATTTGTAAAGCATAGCTAATTAGTTGGAATACAGTAGTGAAAGTTATTCTAAAATTCAGAAAGGATGGACTTGAGGCAAGCATTCTGAGACGTCCAGGCCAAGCGAACACTTCGAGATGAGCGTTTTTCCCATGAAGAGTTGAGGAAAATTGCCATGCTAGTTCATCACAGTTAGCTAAAGCTGTATCAAGCCAAACTAGGGTGACTGTTTCATGTGACATGATGCGACGTATGTTGCACAGGAGTGACATGCAAGGGTGTCGTCCATGAAGGAAACAACTGCTAAAGCGCATGCACAAAAAAGCCCATTTACTCTAAAAGAATGGAGAAAGATAGACGTGGCAGTATGGTGTGTTTTTTTCCCGTTAAGTACCTGGCTACAGTATGTTTAAGAACCCCTGGTCTATATCACACAAGAGATACCATCAACTTGTTCACTCCATGTCCAGAAGAGTTGATGCTGTTCTTAAAAATCATGGAGGCCATACAAAATATTAGATTTGGTAGAATTGTTGTAGGATGTACTCATTATTGCAACACCTCATTTGAACAAAATGTATTATTTTCTTCTACCCTAATGATGTTGGTGACCTTTTATGTTCTTAATAAAAACAAATGTTTAATAAAAACCTCAATTTTGTCAAAATTCAGCTAATTGGTCTGGTGTTCACTGAGAAATAGATAAAAATCTTAATTTTCAAAGGGGGTGTACTCATTTATGCTGAGCACTGTATGTGAATGGTGCTGTATGTTGATTGACCACCACTGAAGTAATTACTGTGGACAATTCATTGGTATCTCTTGTGTGATATAGACCAGGGGTTCTTAAACTTACTGTAGCTAGGTACATAACGGAGGAAAAAAAAACACACCATGCACAGATTTCATATTTTTTTTCATGTTGTTGCTCATTACAGTGTAATAATTTTCATAAAACCACGAAAAAGTGAATTTTCACTACATAGCTCTCCTTTTATCCTCCTTTGTATTCCTAGTCGTGGCAGCATTTTCTCAGCCTTTTCCCTGTTTCTCCTGTAATGAACATAAAAAGCTTATTATTATGTAGTGGTGACATGGGCTATGCATTTCTGACCTCCCACTCACAAGAATAATTTTTTTTTAACTCCTGTGGGATCCCAATCCTGATACACTCCAGAATGCAGTCTGTAAAGTGTATCAGTTTGGTGCAGGTTGACCACATGCGCTGCCTGTTTCTAATATGCTACTTAAACTTGGCTTGCACTTAAAAGCCACCATATGTTCACACCGTACTCTGTGATGAAAAACTACATTTCTGCATGAGTCTGCATGGGGCCAGAATTAGTACAGTTATCTGGAGGTAGCGATGGGAACCAGTTAATTCACACGCTGCATTAAATGTTTGCTGTGTTTGAGTTCTTGAGTGAGTTCACTTGTTCTAAAAAGGCCATAAAGCTGAAATGTATGCCAATATAGAAAAGCGTTCCAAAAGTCATATAAACTGTATTTATATCTTCCATACTAATTTGAAATCCCTTTCTGCAGTCAATTTCTCTTCTTTTGTCATGGAGATACAGGTGGTATAACTGTTTTTCCAGAAAAAAAGTCTAGAACTGTAATAATTTAAAATGTTTAACAAGTCTGCATTGATCCTAGCCAGATTGATTTTTTTTTTTTAATTACTAGGATAAAAGCTGTGATTTTTGGGTCTGGCAAGTTGTGAATAATTCATTGAGAAGCACAGCTTTTGCGGATTATTTATTTATGCTGTGTATATGGAGCAGATTCCAGGCAGCGCATGTGGCGTTGGAGTGTGTGACTGGACAAAGGAAAGGCTAACCAGTGTGTTTGCTTCTGAATAGTCAGCTCCTGCTAAAATGTCAGCTTGTAGTTTGAGCCTGCAACACACGTACACACAAGCATACTCACCTGTATATGAAAGCAGTACAGGTCAGCCACCAGCAAGGATTTGGAAGAAAAAGGGTAACAAATGAAAAAGAGACTAGTGTACCTGGATGGACAGGAAATAAGAGGTGAGCATGATAGTGATTAAAAGGCCAGCTCTAGCATATCCTGCTAAGTGATTGTTTACAGTTTTCATAATGAGTGATTTGATTGGGAATGCAAGTTAGCATTCAGGGACAGCAAAAGCTACAGTTGAAACACACTCGCACTGCATCAATGCTGCTGCTCTGTATTTCTACCCTCCTGAAGGCTGTCCTTTAGTCACTGTGCGTCTCAGACTGTGTGTCTGTTTCACTCTGTATCTCTCCCTCGTGCACTGCTTTGTGCTCCGTCACCTGGAACAGATTGTTGGCATCAGCTTATATAACCTTTCATATAAGTCCCATCACCTCTGGGGTACTAACAGGTTGGAGGCTGCAGCTGAGACCTCACGGGGCAGGCCAAAGTGCGTATGTGTGTGTGTGCGCATGTGTGTGCGTGTGTGTGTGGGGAGCGTGTGTGCGATGTGCAGCTCTTAGGGGTTGTCCCAGGTGAGTATAGCAAATGATGACACTTCAATTTGCCCGCTTGGCTGAGTGGAGAATGGCTTCATTAGAGGGAACACATCACACTCCTCTGCAGCATTGCTGACCTGTAATTGGGAGCACAACCAAACTGCAATTAAATCCAAATCACTGACAGTTTGTGTTTAATGGAGAAAGCTACATGTACCACCTTTGGAAATGTTTTGTGTATGAGTATTAAAGCAATATAGACTTAGACAGCAGAGACACTAATGATATAAACCCTTTCCCTTTATACAAGTTATACAAAAAGTCTTCTTTTCCAAACTAGTTTGCTTCCCTAGCATACATTATATTCCATGTTTTGCCTTGTAGTGATACACATGATGCCTTGTTTTGCCTTGTAGTGATACATGTGATGACCTTCTGCCATTACAGATGTACTGATCATTTACTGAGGATCAGGACAAATATTTATGGTGGACTGGATTGGATTTGACATATTTTCTATCCCAACCATTTACATAAGCTTCAGTATATAGCCAAAAAGTATGTGGACACTCGAACATCCCATTCCAAAACCATGTGCATTAATATTGAGTTATTTCCCTTTTGCTGCACTAACATAATATAACAGCCTCCACTCTACTAGGAAAGCTTTCCAAAAGAATTTGGGTCGTATTTCCCCCATAACATAAACCAAATTTTATATACTGGTTTGAATTTCTGACAGTAAGTTAACACTGGATATAATCATAGTTAGAGAGAAAATACAGGATTATTTATTGCACAAAAAGAAAGATTTACTAGAGAGAAAGCCAGCACTAGCTGAACTGAGACGTTGTGATACTTCATTACCTCGGCCACATGTGCTCCATATGCCACTAAGATTATGAGAGACCCTCGAAGGGCTCTGTCAGGGCATGTTCCAGTGAATCTGACTCTAATATGAGGGCGTACACACACACACACACACACACACACACACACACACAAGTAGTCATGTGGTCAACATTGTGACTGTTCATGTGCTTTGACTTTTCTGCATCTTGTATCTTTCTGTCTCATCCTTCTGACGTTGATGTGTTTGCTTGTTTTATGAACACATAACTGCTGCAGAGAAGGATCATTTATAGAAGAATTATAAAAGAACTGTTTGCTTGAGTGCGTCCAGCACATGTCTGTGTCTGTGTGTCCGTTTATACACTTGAGCGTATTCCTGGTCAGTTTCCTTGTGACTTTGCATGCATTGTCTTCATCTTTCCCTTAATGGCTAGTCGCTAGTGATTGCCCGGGGTTTGTGCCAGTTGTGCTTGACGACAAGCACGTGGCAACAGCTGCCATGACAGCCACCTCCCTGTCTAACAGATGGTGAAAGCTGATTATAATGTTTCAGAACACAGCTTTTTTTTTTTTTTCTTTTTCCTGTGAAACAGGTTTCTGTGGCCTCATCACCTTCTCTGTCACAAGAGCATGAATGTGAATGTTTTGGGGCAGTCGGTTTAGAGGAAATAAATTTGGGCTCTGTAATCACGTTGCCGGTGTGTAACATTGAGTGCATGAAGAAACATGTTTTATAGTATCATCACTATTTTTTATTAGAGCACAACCAAAATGTGTAACACACTTCCAAATGTCTCCCAATAGAGATAATAAAAAGAGCTAAAGCACAATTTTTTTTTGACAATGCTCATTATGGGATAAATTCCATTTGTTTTATATCTGTTTGTCTCTGTTTATCTGTTTCTGACTGTTTCTACCTGTTTTTTTTATTTCTGTAAAGCTGCTTTGAGACAATGACTATTGTAAAAAGCGCTATACAAATAAAATTGACTTGACTCGACTACTGTTAGCATATTCGATTGAATGTTTGTTTAAAATTGATCCAGACAGCAGTCTACTCTCAGCTTTAGCTCATCGGTTTTCTCTTTCTACATCTCTGCTGTTGTCCAGTGAAGGCGTTCCAGTCACTCAGCTTATTCATGGCATTGGAACGAGGATGAGACATTTTGTTATGATCAGTTATACAAAGGATAGGCGTGTGTGGGGAATCTGTCAGCCTAAATGATGGAAAATGTGATCCATGCTGGGATCAAGGGATTAACAAGGTGACACCTGTTTATATCTTATCATGCTGAGCATGAAAGTGTGTAAATCCAGGCATGGAGCAGTATGATGGATATAAGAATAAAGATACAATACCATACAGTAATAGTACAACCAATAATCAGTGCCTTACAGGACCAACTTCTCTTTTACAAAAGAAAAAGCTTAATGCCCTCAGTAGTTTATCAGTTTATCAATTTATTTAACGTTCACTTGGTGTGTGTATTCTTTTAAACTTTTTCAAATTTTTGTAATGTGTTCATGTGGTTGCACTGAAATTTTGTCTTAGCTGTAACATACACACTTCCATGCTCTAAGGCTCTGAATGATGCTGGAGATGCTCGGCCTAGCTCAGTCCTTAACCGACTGATCGATAGCTAAAAAGTGGTCGCTAGCACTGTGCAGTAATGTATGGTGAATTAGGTAGCTGGTTAAGAGCATTTATACAGACTACGGGAAACAAATGAGTTTATGATCATATAGTACACAGTTTTTTTTTTTTGTTTTTTTTTTACCTTGTTGTCCATCTTTTTGACTATGATCTGTGGTAGTCTCCTCATGTGATGTATTTCTGTCTGGCTAGCATCTTTATTTTCTCTCGACATGTTTAACCATGACTGTGTGTTGTTAACACATACATGTCTGTTCTTGATCCAACGAGTAAACAGCGTACTTCTGTCAGCCAGATCGCTTGTCAGACGATGTATGTAATGCGGCAGGGATTGCAGTATTAGGAATTGCTTTTTTTTTGTCAACTGGGTAGCTATGAATGAAAAATGACTGTTGTGTTTGGGAGAGACTATAGCGGATGAAGCACCTCAATATCTCGACTCAGGGTAGTCCTAGCTCCTTAGAACCCAAACTGATCTCTAGAGCACATTACAAGGTGCATGGACATATATCAACATTTTTCACATTCTTGTTCCTTGGATTTAGAACTTTGAATATGCTCAAGATTGCTTAGAAGTCTACATTTAGGGCCAATTCATAATGGGGAAAGGCTCGAGTCTCAGTCATAAATATTTTAGGCGGTACCTAGGTCAGTATAGTGTGCATGCAGAACATTTCAAGTTTGAGACATCTTATATTTATTTATTTTATTTTTTTATGGGGGCGAGTGCAATTGTTTAAAATTTCCCTCACTTTCGGATCGAATATCACTGAAGGGGTTTTCACAGAAATAAGTCCTCAATGGTAGCGTTCTGTTACCATATTTTTAGATTATGCAGATTATATAGATTGTTACCAAAATTTAGAGATTATACTGGTTACAGAGCTAGGGCTAATAGAAATCTTAGGAAAAGCCTACTTTATCATGCATTTTCAGGAATGAACAGATGTAATATAAGCATAACAAATAATTAAAATGAACAGTATTTTACAGTATGTCAATGATTTGACATAATATCTTATGTTTGTCAGTGAGGTCTAAAATTTTACTTCATTTTATATTTGCAACAGTCAAGCATGATCTATCACAGGGTTTCTCAAACTCACCTCTCTGTAATTTTCTAGTAAACCTGAAGACCTTAGTTAGCTTCTTCAGGTGTTTGTTTATGGTTGGAGGTAAACTCTGCAGGACAGTGGACATTGAGGGCCAGATTTGAAGAACCAGCCTAATCTATCATGTTGGTACAGGTTTACAGTTGGTGCAGTGAGGGGAAAAAAGTATTTGATCCCCTGCTGATTTTGTACGTTTGCCCACTGATAAAGAAATGATCAGTCTATAATTTTAATGGTAGATTTATTTGAACAGTGAGAGACAGAATAACAACAAAAAAATCCAGAAAAACACATGTCAAAAATGTTATAACTTGATTTGCATTTTAATGAGGGAAATAAGTATTTGACCCCCCTCAATCAGAGAGATTTCTGGATCCCAGGTGTCTTTTATACAGGTAACGAGCTGAGATTAGGAGCACACACTTAAAGGGAGAACTCCTAATCTCAGCTTGTTACCTGTATAAAAGACACCTGTCCACAGAAGCAAGCAATCAATCAGATTCCAAACTCTCCACCATGGCCAAGACCAAAGAGCTCTCCAAGGATGTCAGGGACAAGATTGTAGACCTACACAAGTCTGGAATGGGCTACAAGGTCATTGCCTAGCAGCTTGGTGAGAAGGTGACAACAGTTGGTGAGATTATTCGCAAATGAAAGAAACACAAAAGAACTGTCGATCTCCCTCGGCCTGGGGCTCCATGCAAGATCTCACCTCGTGGAGGTGCAATGATCATGAGAACAGTGAGGAATCAGCCCAGAACTACACGGGAGGATCTCGTCAATGATCTCAAGGCAGCTGGGACCATAGTCACCAAGAAAACAATTGGTAACACACTACGCCGTGAAGGACTGAAATCCTGCAGCACCCGCAAGGTCCCCCTGCTCAAGAAAGCACATATACATGCCCGTGTGAAGTTTTCCAATGAACATCTGAATGATTCAGGGGACAACTGGGTGAAAGTGTTGTGGTCAGATGAGACCAAAATGGAGCTCTTTGGCATCAACTCAACTCTCCGTGTTTGGAGGAGGAGGAATGCTGCCTATGACCTCAAGAACACCATCCCCACCGTCAAACATGGAGGTGGAAACATTATGCTTTGGGGTGTTTTTCTACTAAGGGGACAGGACAACTTCAAAGGAGGGGGGGGGGCGGGGGGCAGAGGGAAAAATTTGTGTGGCGACCCTTCTTACCTAAGAAAAAAAATTAAAAATGGGGGGGGGGGATAGGGAATGAAAAGGGTGAGAAAAAAAAAAAAAAAAAAAAAAAAAAAAAAGAAGAAGAAAAAAAAGGAGGCAGAAAAGGAGGGGCCGAGCCACCCCCCAGGCCCCAACCAACAAAAAAAAAAAAAAAAAGAGGGGAGAGGGGGGGGGGGGGGTTTTGGGGAAACAAACAACCACCCCAAACAAAAAAAAAAAAAGGAGAAGGAGAGAAAAAGGGGGCCCCCCCCCCCTCCCGAAATTTTTGCCAAACAGGCGGCCAACCAAAACACCCCCCCCTCTTCCTCCCCCCCTGTTTCCCCCTTTTTTTTAAGAGGGTAATACTTATTTTCCTCGTTAAAATGCCAAATCAATTTATAACATTTTTGACATGCGTTTTTCTGGATTTTCTTGTTGTTATTCTGTCTCTCACTGTTCAAATAAATCTACCATTAAAATTATAGACTGATCATTTCTTTGTCAGTGGGCAAACGTACAAAATCAGCAGGGCATCAAATACTATATTCCCTCACTGTACGTGTGAATAGATTTGATCCAAATATGCAAGTACAGTGTTCCGTTTGGTGATTTACAAATGAACAGTGTCATAAACAAAGTATTGTTTACCTTGTGATAAAAGCAGTAAGTGATGTCATTGTTTAATTTTTTATTTTTATTTTTTTTTATTCATTTATTTTTTTCCCAGCAAAATGCTACTATAGAGGACTTACTTCTGTGAAAATTTTGAGTTTGTATCTGGTCCTACTCCAGAGGTATTCAATCCGAAAGTAAGGGGGAATTTTTAAACAATTGTACTTTCTCACCCCCATAAAAAAAGAGAAATGAAATATTCTGCATGTACATTATACATACCTAGGTACCCCCTAAAAAAAATTAAGTCTAAGGAACAAGAATGTGCAAAATGTGTATGTACATGTACCTTTTAATGTGCTCTAGAACTCAGTTTTTTTTTTGTTCCAGTGAGCTAGGACCACCCTAGCTGAGATATTGAGGTTTGAGGTAAACAGCTGTATAACCGACATTTGTTGTGGGCCATGACACAAAGATGGCGGTCATAGTTAAACCAAGTAAAATAAAAAGAAAAAATGGCGATTTTGCCATGACAAAACATTGCAATCACTCAAAAAAAAAAATTCAATTCAATTTTATTTGTATAGCGCTTTTTACAATAGACATTGTCTCAAAGCAACTTTACATAAATATCAACACAGTATACAGATATTAAAGGTGTGAATTTATCCCAACTGAGTGGTGACGGTGGCAAGAAAAACTCCATAAGATGTTTTAAGAGGAAGAAACCTTGAGTGGAACCCGACTCAGAAGGGAACCCATCCTCATCTGGGTAACATCATTTTTAGAAAATCATTCAAAATTATATAATTATTGGACCACTTGTGATGGACTGACGCATGTGTGATCTACAGAATGTGCTGATTTATTACTGCTTTTGGAATTTTTCTTTAATCATATTTGTTTTACATGCACTTGTGGGCTGTGTTTACATACAACATTGCCAATCTGTGACTAATGTAATCATTAGTCACAGAAAAACATCAAATTTCTTGCACTTAGTCTTTGTTTGGTTGGGTTCAGATCAATCTGCCATGAAGCATGTTTAACAGTGCGCACTTTTAAAGTGTTAAATATTGTTAAATAAAAAATCATGACTCATAGCTAAGATTTGAGAACAGAGACTGTGGGTGGATTCAGAAGATTTGTGCTGCTTTTCCTACACCTAATATAAACCATGCTGTAATTTCAAGTGTTTTAACAGTTTCCACCACAGTTAATATGCATGGACGTAGACAGCAATACAGAAGTGCACAAAGGAAATTGCAACGGTTTTTGCCTGTACAAATTGAGTATGACCTTTGGGTATCATCTTTATTCATGGTCTGTGGATTATCTTTGATTTCTCGGACGCTGATCATTACCATCAGCTCTGAATTCTGAATAAAATATATATATATATATATATATATATATATATATATATATTTAGAAATACACATTTTCCTCCAAACACCACAGCAGTGCATTATTAAATGTCATCATATTGCTATGTATATTATTGTTGCTAATGGTATATATATTTTTTCTGGCACCTTAATTGACCAATTGGTGATTTGACATTTCATAAATCAAAAACAGAGTTAGATGTAACCACAATCTTCAGCAAATCTGTTGCACCAAAGATCTCTATGTGCAAGTAAAAAACATACATCATACATACGTACATACATACTGCTTTTCTCCCTTATTTGGTCATTGCCAATTCCGACAGGCATTTCTCCCCTATGACATGACCACTACCAACCAGGGAGGGTAAAGGCGATCATGTGCTTCCTCTTAGGCATGTGAAGCTAGCTGACCGCATCTTTTCAAACTGCTGCTCATGCAACATCAGTGGGCGGCATAACACTCTTGGAGGAAAGCTATCCGCCTACTTACACTTGCATGAGCTCACAGACGCCCATGATTGGCTATTGTCACTGTTTGGCAGTTGGAGGATGTTCTTATTTAGAGCGATTTATAGAAGTGCTTTGTAGTCTGCTTCAAAAATAGATCCTTGTGCCCATACAAATCAGTCTAAGAATACCATCAAGCTAAAACAATGTTCAAAAAGAGTCCTTATTGACGTGCTTGGTCAGGCTCCTCACAGAGAGAAAGGGCTGGATCCTCCTGATGAAACCTGTGACAGTGTCTATTGTAAAAATGCCAAGCATTAAAAGAGCTATACAATTGGAATTGATTTGCATGCCTGAGTTGGGCTTGCAATATGAAGAGAGAAGGATAGTTGGTTGTCCAAAAGTACATCAGCTTGTTATAAAGCGCCTAGATTTGTAAATATGTGGGAGGAACAAGAGTCCCCAATCACCTCAACAAGTAATAGCATAGCGAAAGAGAACTGCATCTCAGAATGAGTCTTTATGTGTTTCTTAATGGTTTTGAAGGAATCTGCAGAGCAAACGAAGCTGGGCAAATTATTCCACTCTCACAAGCCACAAGTCAAAGTTTTAGAGCTAATGGACAGAGTTTTATACTCCATTAATTGCAAATTGCAATCATTTCTACACACCAGTTTAAGCGGGATTACTCAATTAAAACTGCACAAATTAGTTAGCTGCATTAATCAGAATTTATAGCTCTAGTATTTGAGATGCTTAGGGAGAAGAGAGCGTTTAACATAGTGTGCAGAATTAATTGGTGTGGTATGATTTCCTAAGAATTATTTTATGAGTCCTTTTGTGCAGTTCAGCAAGTTTGTCCCGTAACCCGCTTGACTGAACACAGGAAGTGTTGTGTGTGTGTGTGTGTGTGTGTGTGCGCTTATGTGTGTGTTGCACATAATGCAACCATTTTGATTGAATGTGATAAGGTTAGAGCAAGAAGACAGAATTTAAGACTCTAATTAAATGGCACCTTCAGTGTACCCTTCAGTGTAAACCTGCTGCCTAACATGTCTGAGGAAGACTATTTCAGGATCTTCAGAGATCCACTACCTTCAGGGACCCCTGCAGGATGAAACATGTCTTAGCAGCATATCTATTTAATGAAAAACATCTATTCAGTATCTCGTTTCTCATCAATAGATCAAAACAACACTTTGGGTCTATGATGTGTCATTGTCCGTGTTGCAGCTCTAAATATTTGATGTCTTTATGTTTTACTGTTTTAAAATCGTGGCTATCAAGCAGAAGTTCTCTTGAATGAACCTGTGAACTGATGGCATGGTGGTTCAGCAGATAATGCTGGTGTCTCAATGTTAAGTGGGAAAAGCTCAGAGGTAGAGTAAATTTTTTTTGGGTTGTTCTCTCTGGGGCACAGCCATAATGATTTAATCTAGAACCCTGTAGAGCAGAGTTTCCTTTTTAGAATAGATTTCAGATACTACCTTAAAATGTCAACCATCCAAAGGGCCTGTGAGGAAAAATAAATAAATATAATGAATACTTAAAATTATACAAAAAAATCCTGTTTGTTTCTTTACTTTGAACTGGATAAGAATTTTTTAGTTTCACTCACATACCATTTATCTGTAGTGCTCTCTTTGCTTTTGTAAAATTTCAGATGTCAAAAATTCAGAAACCGAATAACAAATCCCATAAACTCAAATGTCACAAAATACTTATTTTATGTAAATTAGGTAAAAGGTGAATCATCCTGAAAAGTAGATGAGTGGTCGAACTCAACATTTAACCAATCACGTCTTCCATGCTCGTGCCAAGAAGCGAAGAGCTGAGTTAAAAAAAGGGAAATTGAACCTGAATGAGGAACATGGATCTAAATCTTTGTCAGTTAGCTAGTCACCAGGGATCATAAGCACTTGATGTTTAGTTTACGGTATGCGTTATATGTTTAGTATATAATAATGAGTCTTTATTGATCACATATCACAGCACAGTGAAATTCTTTTCTTCATATACCCCAGCATGTTAGGAAACTGGGGTCAGAGCGCAGGGTCAGCCATGACACAGCGCCCCTGGAGCAGAGAGGGTTAAGCTCCTTGCTCAAGGTCCCAACAGTTGCAGCTTGGCAGTGCTGGGGTTTGAACCCCCGACCTTCCGATCAGTAACTTTAATGACAAAGCAAAGCCAATGCTTGGCAATGCTAACGTTAGCTTGCTGGTAGCTTCCCAGCTCCATAGAGGAACCCTTTTAATGATAACAATAAACACATGATGTGGAGGGATCTACATTTATAGTAATTCATGTGGTATACAATTTTAATCAAAGGCAGAATACACTTAAAGCACTGAGATGTTAATGGCTTCAACAGTAAATGGCTAGCTGATGGCCTAGTTAATGGATATTTTTATGAAATGTAACATGTAATAACCATTAGACTGCCTTTTGAAAGCGAAGCATTTTTCACCTCATCAAAAGGAAATACCTCTGAAACAACTGGCACTTTTGGTGTGAAGTTTTCTGCTGTTGATCGAAAAAGAAATAACAATGTGATGTAGTGATCTTTGATTGTATTCATTCACATGGCAGGCACTTTTAAGAGACAGGACATTAGTCCTAAAATTAAGTTCTGAGAATAAAAGCACTTGAGCAGAAGCAAGTACAACTACAAGTTTACATGTAGTTATTCAATTTTCACACGATTCATGTGGTTGTGCTGTGATATTTTAAGCCTAATGCATGTTTTTTCAACATTAGCCTTACTGTTATTCCGTTGGAGTCACTGTTTTCTGCCTGCATTGTCCAGGACTGTCCAGGTTGATAAATGCAGAGCCTGTTCACTCTTTCCATGTGCACATTTCCATCCACAAACAGTGTAGGAACTGCTAGCTCTTTCCCCCACTGTTTGCAGTATTAGATTCTTGTTTAGATTGTAGCCACTGTCAGTCACTCTTTGATGAAGTTGTATTGTTAACATTGTTACTTACCACTTCAGTTTGCGCTTTCCTGTGAGGAAGCCCCTCCTTTTGGTCATTCTTCTGTTCTGCAGGCTTTATACATTTTTCTTATTCCTTACATCAGCTAGAATCTAAATCTAAAACAGCTCATACACTGCTGTTTTTACAGTTGATTTAGTTGGAAGTGGACATGAAACAGCCAGTCGTAAAATGAGACCTTACTTGCGTAACAAGGTTAGATAATGTGTTTTAATCAGGTGTCAGAAGATACTGGTGGCTTAAATCATTTTCCACATAGTAATTCTCACTTGCAGATGCATTATGAAACTCTGGAGTGGTCAGAAAATTCCACTGTGAACCTAAATACTGAAATACATAATACAATCACTATTACACTATTACTAGATATAAAGTAGTACTGGTCCAGGAAACTGCATTCCTTTTAAGAGCATATTGTGTTCAGAGCGTCAAATGGTGCACTCGCAATTATGGTAGATTAATGGTAATGCTAAAGCTTGCAGATAAATATCAGAGGCTCATGATCATAAGAAATGTTTATCATTTGTCGTGATCTGTTTTATGTGAATGAAAGGAAAACATGTTGAAATTTGAAAGTACCTAATGTACACAATGATGGTGTGTCTCAGTATCAGGATAGATACTACCCTTAGCATGCTAAACAGCTGTGGCTTTGGTCAGTTTTAAGGTCTGCATTTGGGAATGCTTTGGCTTTTCAGTAAGTTACGATGCTGACAGCAGTGAGTGGTGTACTGAAACTTTAGTGTGCTGCATCCACCAAATAAGTTTACAGTACATCTATGCTAATGCCACAAACATGTCTGATTTCACCATTCTGTGCTGGTCTCTAAACTAGATATAACGTACACCGCACACATAGCACACAGTCTGCTGCATTCAGACAGCCTTTCCTCACTAATTCATATTCAGTCATGGGTCATATTCATATTCAGCAGTGGAAATCATAGCATTCAAAAACACATTGCGGGTTACAGAGAACTGCGTGACTCAGAACAGCAGGGCTCCAGACTGACTTTGTAAAGAACCATCCAAGAATTGTCCCAGATTTATTTTATTTTAGATTTATTTCTTGGTTTAATTTTCTGTACTGCTATAACATCAGCAATCAGCTGCTTTTGGATTATCCTGATGATATATTTTATATAATAATGACTAAATAAGCATGTGCATTGGTCACAACATCAGTTATACAGACAGCTATAGGTTTACCAATAATGTAGCAATAAGTATTAGCTAAAACACCCAATGGTGATTTTGTGGTGTCTTGAATAGACTTCTTTCATGTTATGTGTTGCTCTAATGTACAGAATAGACTCCTTCTTTCCCTTGGCTTTACTGTTACTGCTGTGTAATAGCTGCACACTCCCATTTTTCACACGACTAGTCTAAGATAGCTTAACCACATGCGAATTTGGTCAGAAAATACTCTATACCAATTCACTAATGTAACATTTATGCCGTTAACGTCTGTCATATAAATGAATGTGCAACTAGTGATGTGAATAATCATTACTAGCCTCTCATGGAAGACTGAACGGCTGATAGAACACTTTCCATCACTGGCCAAATTAACAGATGATTAGCTAACTTATCTATTCACTGTGTCACTCAGCGCATACTGCCGTGATTAACCAGAGGAGATTACTTTAAAAATGAACATGGTTTAACATTAATAGTGTGGCTTTGATCACTTTTCTTGTCTTCATCATTTTTCTTTTTGACTGCTGACACACTAACATTCTCTCCTATTAAAAATTGCAACATCGCTGATAGCGACTGGTTGGTGCAGTTTTCCCTTTCAGCTTACCGTTTCACTGCGAATTGGAGGAGAGTGTGACATTTGAATCTTCGCAAATAAAACAAGATATCAGCTGATACCGATTATTGGCTGATACATCGGTGCATCTCTAAAAGGAAGTAAATTTAAATTCTTTTTTTTTTTTTTTTTTTTTTTAACTTGGAACATAGATTCTTTCCTGTGAACAACAGATTTCCAATAAAACCATCAAGGTCCTCAAAATTGACACTCAGCTTGAATGGCATAGTTCTTATATGCATTAACAGAAATAATAACAAAACCCAGCCTATATGTTAAAGTCCCAGTTGAACTATCAAGGCAATAATTTCTTATATGCAGTAATATAATTGAAAATTAACAGCAAATAATGTGTTCTAAGTTCAAGTGTTACCCAATAAGACAATGCATTAATTACCTTCTCACTTAAAGGTTTTGTTATTTGCCCACGAGTACCACGCTCCTGTAATACAGATTGGTGAGGCCCCGTAGACATTCAACCCCTGGCAAAATTGATGGAATCACCACACTTAGCGCCCTCACCCACCTTTTTTCTTCTGGACAAATAAACAAATCCTGTATGACACAAAACAATTTTTGTTTAACAGCTGACTATTCTGGCTTCATAAAACGTAACTCAAACAAATTAAATGAATTTATTTTCATTAATGTCATTTTTTTTTCTTCTTCAAATCAAGTAGAGGAAAAAAAATCAGAAATAGTACTTTGTTTCTCCTCCTTGGGCCTTTTTTCTTAGGACTTCACTGATGAAAAACAATATTCTCCATCAAGCTGGTTCCAACTTTCTCAAATAGTGATTGACAGATCAGCTTTGCAGGATGGAGCCTTGTCATGGACCAATGTTTAAAAATTTCCACCATAAGCTTTAAATGGGATTGAGATCCGCACTGTTTGCTGGCCATGTCATCGAGTTGATCTGCCTTTCCTGAAGAAATGCTTTAACACGTTTTGCTCTGTGGCAAGATGCATTATCAACCTGACAAATTACTTCATTATCACCAAACATATTTTCTATCAATGGAATGAAAAAAATGTCCAAAATTTTTGCATTGACTGTTTAGGGCTCCACTGGTCCTTTACCTGACATGAAACCCCATATCATAAATGAGTGGAGGAATTTGATTGTTTTCTTCAGGCAATCATCTTTATATTTTCATTAGAACGACAACAAACAAAAGTTCCTGCATCATCTCCTTGGAATGTAGATTTGTGATTCATCACTCAATATTTCTTTCATCCAATCATCCACACTCCATGATTTTTTCTCTTTAGCCCACTGGAACCTTGTTTTCTTCTGTTTAGGTGTTAGTGCTGGTTTTCGTTTGGCTTTTACGTAAACCCCATTTCAGTCAGCCGATTTCTTATAGTTCTGTCACAAACACTGACTCCTGTTTCCGCCCATTTGTTTTTCATTTGTTTTGTTGTGTATTTTCTATTTTCAAGACATATTGCTTTTGTTTTCTATCCTCATGCTTGCCATCTTGCCATTTTCTTTATACTTGCAGCGAATTTTAAGCACAGATGACTAGGAACAACGGACATCTTTTGCCACACTCCACGTTGGATTTACTTCTTGAAGTAGTTTTATAATCCTTTCCATTGTTTCAATTGAAAACTTTCTTGGGGCCATGTTTCCTTTCAATTAGCCAAATCCAACAGCTTGTTAAGGTCTATAAGCACTCTCCTTTAACTGGAGACTAAGGCGCAGAATGTTCAGCTATTAAACAAAAATAGTTTTGTGTCATATCTGTGAATTGTTCATTTGTTACGAAGTAAAAAAAAGCCTTTTGAACATCCTCTAAATGTGATGATTCCATGATTTTTGCTAGGCATTGTAGTTTTGATGTATTTAGAAATTTGGTGCAGGTTCATCTGAAATTACGGCATTTCCGTCATTTCTGGACTGCTCTAACTTCTGAGCACACTCTCTGATACTGCTCTCAGGTCAGCTGCTCTTGCCCTCTCTATAAAAGATCCTGAGTAAATGCCCATAAGATGTTTTATCAGGTTATTTGTATTGTTGGAATACAAATGAATGTTTTCATAGAGCACTGTCTGCAGTCTGATCTGCTTTGTTTACACACCATGTGAAATAATAACGTACGATGGTATTCATTTGCATGATTTAACTTGCACTAGGTTTACATGAGTGAATGGGCATGGTACTGGATACATTGGGTATTGGCTGATACACAAGACTCTTATATCAGTATCACATTGAAAATGGAAAACAGTGGCATTAGTGCTTTCCTGTCTTGGATATATGGTATCTATATTCCCACAGAGATGCAGGAGCTATTATTATTCTGAGCACAGTTTACTTCTCATCCATCATCATAAGCGTTTCTTCATATAGCTCAGTAGTCTGGGGAAAATGAGCATGTGGTCAAGAGCCCTCATTCCTGTATTTATGAAGCTAAACAGATTTGAGTTACTCTTGTTTTTGCTCTTGCTCTATGTACAATGTGAACAATGGTATTACTGTTTAAATGTTTTTACACTGAACTGATTTGTATGCATTTGACCAAGTTATACTGCAGGTTTTTCCCCAGTCCTAATAGTAAATGAAAACTACTTCCATCAATGGTTCAGTTGAACATCACCGAGCATCCTCTTATATCTTATGTACTGTAGCATATCCTTAATATTCAGGTAGTGCTAGTTAATTTTACTATAGGATTTATTATTTATTTATTTTTTTTCATAGATGTTCTACTAAATGCATTAAGACTGAGGACTGATTTACTAAAGGTTTGTGTGTGTGTAAAAACCACTGAGTGTATACACTCACTGAGCACTTTATGAGGAACACTATATTAATAATGATGATGATCATGAGTCTTTATTGTATAATGTGCCTACATATACAGTATCTCACAAAAGTGAGTACACCCCTCACATGTGTGTAAATATTTGATGATAGCTTTTCATGTAACAACACTGAAGAAATGACACTGTGCTACAATGTAAAGTAGTGAGTGTACAGCTTGTGTAACAGTGTACATTTACTGTCCCTCAAAATAACTCAACACACAGCCATTAATGTCTAAACCGCTGGCAACAAAAGTGAGTACACCCCTAAGTGAAAATGTCCAAATTGGGCCCAAAGTGTCAATATTTTGTGTGGCCACCATTATTTTCCAGTGCTGAATTATCCTTCTTGGGTATAGCGTTCACCAGAGCTTCACAGGTTGCCACTGGAGTCCTCTTCTGACTGATGATCTGAACTTCCTCCACTGTGGAAGTCAAAGTAAGATCTAGAACACCAAGGTTTTCTTAGAACTGCCCTTATGCTGAGCAGAAAGGGAAAGCGAAAAACCACAAATGACATTACGGACCAGCAGGAAGATTTAGCTAGCAATGGAGTGGTGGTGCATCTTTGTACTCTGCAGTGTCGCTTGCACATGCATAGAAGAGCCATCAGAAGGAAGCTTACCTGTGACTTAATGATAAAAATCAACACTTTGCCCACTGTTCAACACAGAAGTTTTTTTGTTTTGTTTTTTAGTATTGTTTTGGGGATTGTGTGGGAGCCAGTGCACAGGAAACTTTGCACAGGTAAATGTTTAAATTGCATTTAAGTAAATGTCAGCAAACTGTGAAATAGCAGCATATTTGAAATATGACGCAATCAGTCAAGAAACTGAAACTGAAATAGATGATCTTAAACATTCTGTGCATGGAAGATGGTCACAATTCATTAAACAAGAATAGATTGACTCGTAGCTTGTATGGACTCGTATTGACTTGTAGTTAACTGGCTACAAAAATTTTTGCAAGCTTTGGCAAAGGGGGTATTACTGGCATAGGAGAGTATCTAAAAATTACTATTAGTATTTTTTGCTCTGTTTTCAGTTAATCAGATAACTTAACTGTGCATTTATATATGCAGAAAAAAAAATTTCTTCAATGGTTGTTTAATTATTTTAATTTTCAAAAAAGTGAAAAAATGTATAATTTGGCAAGGGGTGTCAAAACTTTTGCATACAACTGTATGCAAAACCCAAATCACTCAAATCACATACTTACACCCCTGTTAAAATTTCAGGTTTTTGTGATGTAAAAAAAAAAAAAAATAACTTATAATAACTTTATAATAATAACTTTTCCACCCTCAGTATGAAATTACAGTGTGTAAAAAAATTAAGTTAAAAACAATCAAACATTTTAGGGGGGGAACACCCCCCCCCTCCCTGAAGTGTTTGGTTGTTTTTCACTTTATTGTTATACGTTGACATTGAGGGTGGGAAAATATGACATTATTTATATTGGTTTAATTTTTTTACATCACAAAAACCTGCCATACACCGGAGTGTGTAGATTGTTTTATATCAACTGTATATTTTGTTCAGTCTGTTGTGCACACAGTACCACATCATGCTACACTACCTCCATTGTAAGCACTGCACCACACATACACACACACACACACACATACACATACACACACACACACATACACACACACACACACACACACACACACACCCACCCCTCACTAAGCTTTTATTGTGTGCAAAATCAATATGCCAAATGAACACAGGATACTAACGGCAGACATTTTACATATGCACATTGAATAGCGAGTATAAACCTAACCTCAGGAGACTTTGAGGAGGAGAAGAAGGTTAATCATCTTTTAGAGTCAGTGCTGAGGCCCTCGCATGTGCCTACCTGTCTGACTGTTTCTCACTCCAACCAAGTGAGTACTCACAAACAGATAGGAATAAAACTATATGATTAGATGCTGTTTGACCTTTTATTTTCAGAGCTGACTTCAGATGTCATGCTCTCATTCATTAACCTTCTGAGCAGCTCCTGCAATTCCTCATGTTGGTTTATTTAACCCAAAGGAAGCCATTCTCATGGGCTGTACATTTCACTTTTAGGTGGTGTGTTTTTTAATGCAAATAGGCTGTAGGAGAGAGTGCATGGTTGAGAATGAAATAACTGGGCCGGCTCTGTGAAGCATTTTCTTGTTTCGAGTTACACAAGAACAGTATATCTGACACTCATTTTTTAGCTTTCAGCTAACTGTGTAAGAAAATCAATGTGCATCATAATCAATAGGTTACTCAACTGAAAGTATCTCTACTCATCTTTGTCCTGCCCTGTGCTCCTCTCAGCTCTCCTCCTCTTTCATTTTGATTCTTGATCAAACGCCTAGCTTTAATATTTGAACTCGGAGACAGACACATAATATACCTGAGTTCACATACAGTCGCTAATAGTTCTCAGGTCAAAGGTCAATAGCTCAATTATTTTAATTCAACCAGCAGTGCTGTCATATTTTTGTAAAGTGGTGTGCACAATTTGTAGAGCATGTTTGTGTCAGATTTGATGATTTGGGTTCAGAACAGTTTACTCTGAGGCGGCTGTGGCTCAGGTGGCAGAGCGGGCTGTCCACCAATTGTAGGGTTGGCTGTTCAATTCCCAACCCACATGATTCCACATGCCGAAATGTCAAGTTGCTCCCGATGGCAGGCTAGCGCCTTGCGTGGTAGCTCTGCTACCATTGGGGGGTGTGTGAATGGGTGAATGAGAACCAGTGTAAAGTGTTCTGTAGAACTGCTAAGGTGCTACATAAGTGCAGAACATTTACCATTTACTTGCATGATTAGCACACAATGTAAAGTCTCATGACCACACCAAATGAAGCCATCTGTATGAATCTATTAGATTTTTCATCAGAAATGACTCGTCTTATTTAAAGCACCATTTCTGAAGCATTCACACATTTACTTACTCTTTAGTTGCACGTTATTTTGGTCATATTCAAGTCGATCTTTATTTATAGAGAACATTTAAAAACAACAAAAGCTGACTCAAAATCTTTTACAGGTTGATCAAAAAAATAAGCAATGACAATGTTGTGTATAAATATATCATACTAATAACAACAATAATAATAATAATAATAATAATATAATAATAATAATATAATATAATAATAATAATAATAATAATAATAATAATAATAATATAATATAATAATAATAATATAATAATATAATAATAATAATAATAATATATATAATAATAATAATAATAATATAATAATAATAATAATAATTGTACTGTTCTCAAAGTTAAAGGAAATAATTAAGAGCAAGTATGAGAAAAGTATTTTATTTTGTTAATGTGTCATGACATTCTGTGGATGTAAAATTCTCTTTTTCTGTTTCAGTGCTTGAATCATTGTTGAGCAGGTGCTAATGTGTCCGGGTAAATACGGTTACAGATATCATACAGGCTCAAATGGACCCTTTTGAACAGATTTGAATAGATATCTGCTTGAAGCAATTGAATGTGTGTGCGTCCCAATTTCGTATTTAACTCATGCACGCACAGATAGCAGTCTAATGTGGAAAAAAAGCTGAGGAGCACTTTGAGTCGGGAGCGGCCGTTATAGCCCTGAGTAAAACTCATCCCTAATGATTAAACCCTGTTAAGCAGTGATTCATTTCTTAGATGTTTTGGATCGATTAGGGTAAAATGAAAGATCGATCGTTAGCAATCTCAGTTATATCTTATCTCTGTGTTTACAAAAGTGAAAGGCTAAAAAGTAATAGAAGCATGAATAAATAATTAAAAAAACACAATCTTTTATTGACTGTAATACAGTGTTGCCCTCCAGGGGAGGAGGGAAGTGAGAGTTGACCTGTTAGGGGGACAAACAGCATCAAATTCAAGTAAAAACGGGTAAAATAGTAGAAATTATATACAAGAGTTTTAATATTGAGTAAAATTATAAAAACATGAATAATGATGATGATGATGATAATAATAATAATAATAATAATAATAATATTGACAATGTAGCTATGAAGTAGAAGAAGAACCACAGTGACAAACAATTTCTTAAATAGATCTGTAATGGTGCAATTCCAGAAGCACATTTATAAGCGATATAAGCAGTATTGCACATATTTTAGCATATATTAGCATACATTTGTATATATTTGCCCTGGACTGATTGTTCAAACATAGACAGTGGCATGAAAGGAAACAAAAGGACTCTTTTTGGTTGTTTGTTGTATTAAATCACATCTTTAATCAATGTCCCTATTTACTGGTTTGCTTTCAGCATCAGATGCCAATTGCTTTGGACA
Source organism: Ameiurus melas (assembly GCA_012411365.1). Taxonomy (NCBI): domain Eukaryota; kingdom Metazoa; phylum Chordata; class Actinopteri; order Siluriformes; family Ictaluridae; genus Ameiurus; species Ameiurus melas. The sequence continues at coordinate 31,692,870 of CM022760.1, read as the reverse complement.
TAAAAGCCTAAATTGCTTGTACACTCAACAAAATGACCTGTCACTCAAAAGAATCCTGTCCTAGTCTACAGTAGAGAATCAACCATGTTAGAGCCGTGGCGGATTGATATTCTAATACTTCAAAATATACATGTTTACATGTCCTAACAATTAATTATTCAATACAGCCAAATATAGGTATCAGAACTCAGTGTTATCGTTTACACTGTGAAATGTCTCAGCGTCATGGAAAAGCTGCCTACTACGTATGTAGCAATAAAGAGATAAAGACTACCATACTCGCCCCATTTACAACCAATCTGAAATGAGTATTATTTGTTAGAGAGATTCATTCTCTTCACTGGAGGAAAACCTGACGAGACGTGCAACGATAAAAAATATTGTCTCATAGTTGTAAACATACCGTGACGCATTCGACTATATTTTTGTGACCACAACCTGAAAACATTGTGTGCTGGCCATCTTTTAACACAAGCTCACATCAGCGTCAAAGAGGACCGAAAGCTTGAAGCATTCATGCTGAATATTTCCAGAGACCAGAACGCTCATGTTTATAACTAGCTGTTATTTTAGCCTCGGTCTCTCACTCTGTACAATTACCCTAAAATAGGGCAAAGCACATTTTGTTGACTATAATTAATGTGTGACCTTTTATTTGTCCGCATTTAACATAGCAGTTTGGAAAATGGTTCTGTTTATAGAAAGTACATTTTAAGGAATGCAGACTGGAGTAAGCTTCTGTTTTCTCTCTTGTATCTAGAAGTTTGTTCACTTCATGGTGATTTATTTCTTCCTCCTGCAGTGACAGATTTATGGTCGTGTACAGTCAGATCTTTCCAAAAATAAGTGAGTAAAAGGTTAAGCAACAAAGTTATATCATTAGCTGTCTCTTAACAGTTCATCATTGAAATGGCCACTGAGAGCTTCTGAAGTGACAAATGACCGGTCAAAGTATGATACCACACTGACTTGAAGAACAGCTCAGCTAGTGGATTTCTTGGCTTTTGGCTTTAATTTGATTAACATTTGAAAACACTACAATTCTGATTTCATTGCTAACTTTGCTGTGTGAAACTGATCCGTGTAGTGCATTGAACTGCTTAAGCAAATATGACTCATATTATTTTAATTAATATTAAACAAACTTACACTATAAATATGTGGACACCTGACCATCACACCCACGTGGGTTTCTTCCCCAAACTATTGCCACAAAGTCGGAAGCACAGAATTGTTCAGAATGTCTTTGTATGCTATAGCTTTACAATTTCCCTTCACTGGAACTAAGAGGCTCACACCTGTTCTAGCATGACAATACCACTGTGCACAAAGCGAGCTCCATGAAGACATGTTGTGCAAGGTTGTAGTGGAAGAACTTGAATGTCCTTCACATAGCCCTGTCCTCATCCCCACTGAACAACTTTGGGATGAACTAGAACACCGACTGCACCCCAGACCTCCTCACCCAACGTGTCAATAATGAAAGTGTAAAAAAGTATTTTGTACTAAACTGATGCTCAGATGTACTCATTCAGTTAATGAACAGTAAACGTCTTTACTACAGTTGTATATGGTTTAATGTTGTGTTCAGTATTATATGGACCTGGAGCAAAGTGAAGATTAGACATGCACTGATGTTCATTCTGTAAGTAAGCATACACACTCAGCTGGTGGCTTATAAATCTAAACATTTCTGCAGATTTCAGTTATACTTGTATGCTGTTAGCATGGAGCTACCCCATCCACTAACATGCACTACAGTGTTTGGAGGAAATTCCGGTTTTTGTTTTTGCATCCTAGCATTTTCTTACAACCCCAATTCCAAAAAAGTCGGGACGCTGTGTAAAATGTAAATAAATGTAAATAAAAACAGAAGGCAATGATTTGCAAATCCATATGTTATTCACAATAGAACATAGAAAGCATATCAAATGTTTAAACAGAAATTTAAAATTTGATGGCCGCAACACATCTCCAAAAATTTGGGACGGGGCAACAAAAGGCTGAAAAGAAAGTGTTACTAAAAAGAAACAGCTGGAGGAGCATTTACAACTAATTAGGTTAATTGGCAACAGGCCAAAAAAGAATTTCAAATTTCGATTCATCTAACCACAGAACAGTTTTCCACTTTTCTTTACTTCTGAAAGACTGTACAACTCTAAGATACTTTTTTTTTTACCCATCATGTTACTGACCTGTTGCCAATTAACCTCCAGCTGTTTTTTTCAAAATTACCTTTTTTTTTCTCTCTTAAAATGGTACACTTAGTTTAAACATTTGATATGTTTTCTATCTTCTATTGTGAATAACACATGTTTATGAGATTGGCAAATCGTTTCATTCTGTTTTTATTTACATTTTACACAGCATCCCAATTTTTTGGGAATTGGGGTTATATTAACAATGTTGGGATCTCTTAAGCAGCATTACTTTTTAATACCAGGTAAAAAAAACAAAAACACACCTGAAGAACCTCTGTTCCTTTATTTCTCAAATTTCTTTGTTTGTGTTCTCCTCTCCTGAGAGGAAATCAAATGATGGACATGTTGGGCAGTGCTGAGCTTTTTGAATCCATCTCAGCACCCAAGTGTATTGTGTTCTGAGTTCAGAGTAGAAGTCAGGTCAAGCTCATGCTCCCTTTATTATCTCCTCTCAGGGCTGCTGTTTGTGATGTGTGAGAGAGGATGAGAGCTTCAAGAACAGTATGAGCAGAGGAAAGGTCAGAGACAGAGAGAGCACAGTGGAGGGGAAAGAGTAAAGAATCAACTACACAAACTTTGACATAGATTGTGAAACATCAGGGAAGAGTGTGTGTAGAGGGAGCTAGAGTCCTGAAATATAGAGTATCAAAAGGCAATATCATGACAGTTGTTTTCCTAAGCTTATTTATTTTGGACACAATTTGAAGTTGGAATGGAGATGGAGTACGTTTGCCCTCTGACAAAAAAATGATGTCTGTAATTTTAATGGTAGATTTATTTGAACAGTGAGAGACAGAATAACAACAAGAAAATCCAGAAAAAACGCATGTCAACTATGTTATAACTTGATTTGCATTTTAATGAGGGAAATAAGTATTTGACCCCCCTCAATCAGAGAGATTTCTGGATCCCAGGTGTCTTTTATACAGGTAACGAGCTGAGATTAGGAGCACACACACTCTTAAAGGGAGTACTCCTAATCTCAGCTTTCGTATAAAAAACACCTGCCAATGACCCAAAAGCAATCAATCAATCAGATTCCAAACTCTCCACTATGGCCAAGACCAAAGAGCTCTCCAAGGATGTCAGGGACAAGATTGTAGACCTACACAAGTCTGGAATGGGCTACAAGACCATCGCCAAGCAGCTTGGTGAGAAGGTGACAACAGTTGGTACGATTATTCTCAAATGAAAGAAACACAAAAGAACTGTCAATCTCCCTCGGCCTGGGGCTCCATGCAAGATCTCACCTCGTGGATTTGCAATGATCATGAGAACAGTGAGGAATCAGCCCAGAACTACACGGGAGGATCTTGTCAATGATCTCAAGGCAGCTGGGACCATAGTCACCAAGAAAACAATTAGTAACACACACGCCGATGAAGGGGAAATCTCCGCGTTGCCCACAAGGTCCCCCTGCTCAAGAAAGCACATATACATACCCGTCTGAAGTTTACCAATGAACATCTGAATGATTCAGAGGACAACTGGGTGAAAGTGTTGTGGTCAGATGAGACCAAAATGGAGCTCTTTAGCATCAACTCAACTCGTCGTGTTTGGAGGAGGAGGAATGCTGCCTATGACCCCAAGAACACCATCCCCACCGTCAAACATGGAGGTGGAAACATTATGATTTGGGGATGTTTTTCTGCTAAGAGGACAGGACAACTTCACCGCATCAAAGGGACGATGGACAGGACCATGTACCGTCAAATCTTGGGTGAGAACCTCCTTCCCTCAGCCAGGGCATTGAAAATGGGTCGTGGATGGGTATTCCAGCATGTCAATGACCCAAAACACGCGGGCCAAGGCAACAAAAGGTGGGTCACGCAGTAGAAGCACATTAAGGTCCTGGAGTGGTCTACCTAGTCTCCAGATCTTAATCCCATAGAAAATCTGTGGAGGGAGCTGAAGGTTCGAGTTGCCAAACGTCAGCCTCGAAACCTTAAGGACTTGGAGAAGATCTGCAAAGAGGAGTGGGACAAAATCCCTCCTGAGATGTGTGCAAACCTGGTGGCCAACTACAAGTAACGTCTGACCTCTGTGATCGCCAACAAGGGTTTTGCCACCAAGTACTAAGTCATGTTTTGCAGAGGGGTCAAATACATATTTCCCTCATTAAAATGCAAATCAATGTATAACATTTTTCACATGCGTTTTTCTGGATGTTTTTGTTGTTATTCTGTCTCTCACTGTTCAAATAAATCTACCATTAAAATTATAGACTGATCATTTCTTTATCAGTGAGCAAACGTACAAAATCAGCAGGGGTCAAATACTTTTTTTCCCTCACTGTATATATACAGTGCCCTCTACTAAAAAATACATCTTTAAAATAAAACTTTGTTAAATATAGGTGTGCAACAATTATTGGCACCCTTTTAGTCAATACATTGTGATAACTTCCTTTGCCAAGATAACAGTTCTGAGTCTTCTCCTTTAATGCCTGATGAGGTTGGATAATACATGGCAAGTGATCTCAGCTCATTCCTCCATACAGAATCTCTCCAGATCCTTCAAATTTCGAGGTCCACGCTGGTTCATCATCAGTTCACCCCACAGGTTTTCTATGGGGTTCAGTTCAGGGGTCTGGGATGGTCATAGCAGGACCTTGATTTTGTGGTCACTAAACCATTTTTGTGTTGATTTTGATTTATGTTTTGGATCATTGTCCTGCTGGAAGATCCAACCACGGCCCATTTGAAGCTTTCTGGCAGAGGCAGTCAGGTTTTCATTTAATATCTGTTGATATTTGATAGAGTCCGTGATGTCATGTATCCTAACAAAATGTCCAGGTCCTCTGGCAGAAAAACAGCCCCAAAACATTAAAGAGCCATCACAATATTTAATTTTCAGCACTCGATCCCATTTGAAGTTCCAGTAGTGTCTGGCAAACTGAAGATGCTTGAGTATGTTTTTGGATGAAAGTAGGTGCTTTTTTTCTTGAAACCCTTCCAAACAACTTGTGCTGGAAATGTTAATTTTCAATGCTTCTGCTATTTTCTTATAGTCACTTCCCTTTTTTGTGAAGCTCAACAACCTTTTGCCACACATCACAGCTACAGTATATTCCTTGGGCTTACCCATTTGGCCTGTGTGTTACCTAATATTTATACCCCTGTGAAACAGGAAGTCATGATTGAACCTGTTCCTAGTCACCTTGGTGTACTAAAAATATTTTTAACATCAATAGTAATATACTTTTTCATATTTTTCTCATATGAATTCAATAATTGTTGCACTCCTATATTTAACAAAGACTTTTTTTTGGATTCAAAAAAATGTATATTTGCAATTGTTTGATATCCATGAGATCGGAGATAAAGACAATATTTCACCGCCTTCTTTGCTCATATTTACCAAGGGTGCCAATATACTGTACGAGAGTGTGATATTGATATATATATCTCCATCCATCCATCTTCTACCGGTTATTCCTTCTTCAGGGTCGCGGGGAACCTGGAGCCTATCCCAGGGAGCATCAGGCACAAGGTGGGGTTCCATCCATCCATCCATCCATCCCTCCATCCATCCCTCCATCCCTCCCTCCCTTTCATTATTTCACATTGTATGTTGGAGCCTTAATGCTAAGTAATTTTATCACATCAATCTACACTCCATTCTCATTAATGACAAAGCAAAATACAGAAAAAAATTAAATATCACATTCACTTAAGTATTCAGACCCCTAACTTTGTACTTATTTGAAGTACCTTTTGCAGCGATGACAGCCTCAAGTCACACACATGTATTTTCGGGATTGTCTGCAATTCTTCTCTGCAGATCCTCTCAAGCTCTGTCAGGTAGGATGGGGAGCGTTGGTGGATAGCCATTTTCAGGTCTCCTCAGAGATGTTTAATTTGGCTAAAGTCCAAGCTCTTGCTGGCAACTCCAAGGACATTCACAGAGTTGTGTGAATAAGCCACTTTTGCATTGTCCTGGCTCTCTGCTTAGGATCATCTTTTGGAAGGTGAACCTTTGTCCCTACTTCTGGTCCTGAGCACTCTGGAACAAGTTTTCATATATCTCTGTATTTTGCTGCATTCAGCTTTCCTTCCACCCTGACCAGTGCCCCAGTCCCTGCCACTGGAAAATACCATCACAATGTAAAGCTACCACAACCATGCACCGTTAGAATGAGCCCTGGTTGTTTAGGGAGGCATGTTCCTGTTAGACCTTATATCGACAGGTTGAATTTGTGATAGGTGGACTCCAATCAAATTGTAGAAATATCTCTAAGATGATCCAGAGGAAGTTGATGCACCTGAGCTAAATTTCAAGTGTCATCGCAAAGGGTCTGAATATAAATGTGATATTTCTCGGTTTAAAAAAATATTATTTTTTTTTTGCAAAGTTATCACAATCACACATCATAAGAAAGAAGTCATGAGTTCAGATTGGTGTCTTAGAAACCCATAATGCAGTGAGCTCAACCATGGCCAATGAAGTGCATTTGTGACCAAAGACCGTCGAAAAAAGTTCAGTCAGTGTCTGAAACGTTATTAAAATGTCAACCTTTACTCTGCTACAAAGTTTGTCTAAAATCCGCCAATAGGAGGATGGCAAAGGATTATGCAAAACTCGGTTCAATTCAATTTTATTTACATATCCCTTTTTATAATGGACATTCACAAAGCAGCTTTACAGAAATCCAGCTATAAAATTTTTATTTATCCCTAATGAGCAAGCCAGAGGCGATGGTGACAAGGTCATTCTCCCTGAAATGACATGAGGAAGAAACCTTGAGAGGAATCAGACTCAAAAGGGAACCCACGCTCAAGCAGCCAGATAGTGGTATTATAAATCATTCACTTGTATACTATTAAGTTAAGTAGTGCTATGTTACAATGAAATTGAATATGAGAATTATTATAGTTTTAACTTTCAATTCCTTGCATCAAACTGGTTATCAACGATTCAGTGATGGAGACTTGAGTGTAATCTGTTATTAGCAATTGCTGTGTTTAAGCTATCCATATCAGCTTATAAGCTATCCATATCAGTGGCACTAAGGCTAAATGTAAATGAAACATGCTAATGAACATTTGAGAAATGTTCATGTTTATATAAGCCTGTTTTCTGCATGAGTCCTGGTAATTTTTTTTTTTAAACGCAGGGCTCTCGTTAAAGTATCTGCACCATATAATCTGTCAGAACATGTTATCTCAGTCTGGTATAGAATTCGGCCAAGATCTTATTGGGATCATCTCATACAGTGTGAAAAGTAATAATCTTTAAATAAACAGTTTTTGTTGTCTTTTGTGACATGGTCTTTCCACCTTGAAATGTAATATGCGCGGTAATTTCTTGTTTTTGGTCAATAGGCATTTATATAACTAGCACTCGTTTTAGTAGAATGCATGCTTGTGCATGCCGTTGTATCTGTAGAAGTATAAACATTGGTAAAGTGGGTGAAGATGCATGTTAAATGTCAGTCCAACTAGTCACTTGTTTGTTTTGTCTCACCTCTGGTGCAAGCTTCCTCTTCACCCTTCGTCTCATTTCTCCACTCGCCTCAGTATGCACGCAACACAGTGTTGGGGTAATTAGGTCACATCACTGCATGTGAAGGTTGTCAGTAAAACTGGATTGGTGTGCAGTGTACTGTATCCCAGACACTGAGTAAGTCTGAAGGAAAATGAAAGTGTGAAGTTGTCAGTGAGTGACACCTATGAGGACTGACACTGAAATCTCTTCAGTGAACAATGAGCGTGAAGGAGTGCTAACCCTGAAAATAATCAAGTTTTATGGAGTAGAGGTAAAATAATATAGAAGAGGTATTGAGTGGTATACAATGTAGCATTTGTTCATCTGTAGATACACATGTCATTCGCTGCTCATCATTCAGAAAGGGGGAGCAATGTGTTCCGCGAGGCCAGAAGGGGGAGCGGCGTCTCCATGGTGCAGGAAGGGGGAGCAACATACAGTGTGAAGCAAACAAAAGGAGTGATTCAGTGGATCATGGAGGCAGAACAACGTCCTCAGTGGAGCAGAATTTGTGCGAAGCGGAGCCTGGTGTAGTGATGTCCAAAGCGGAACAGGGTAGTAAAACGGTGCTCTTGGCCGCACTAGGAGGCGGAGCAACGTCTTCAGCTGAACAAGGAGACTAAGCTTCATCCTCAGCTGAACAAAAGAGACTGAGCTTCATCCTCAGCTGAACAAGGAGACGAGCTCATCCTCAGCTGACAAGAGCTGAGCTTCATTCAGCTGAAAAGAGACTGGTCTCTCGTCAGGAGACTGAGCTTCATCCTCAGCTGAACAAAAGAGACTGAGCTTCATCCTCAGCTGAACAAGGAGGCTGAGCTTCATCCTCAGCTGAACAAGGAGACTGAGCTTCATCCTCAGCTGAACAAGGAGACTGAGCGTCAGCCTCAGTTGAGCAGGGAGGCTGAACAATGCTCTCCATTGACTCAGCAGGCTGAATGAGATCCACAGTAGGGGAGGGAAGCAAATCATTGTCCTTAGTGGGACAGGGAGGGTGGGAGATGGTTTCTCCCTGCCTGAAAGGCTCCTTCTTGAGATAGGTCCTGAGTGAGTACATCATGTTGAAGCATTACAGATTGGCCTTGATCAGGAAGAATCTTCCTTCCTTCTCCCACCTCGGTTTTTCCCTTTCAAAAAGGGCCTCTTGCACACTGAAAAAATCTGCTACATCCATTTATTTGGTCTTGCGTTTGGTCATGTCAGGGATTTGTGGTGGATGCAAATGCAGACTATACTTGAAATGTTTAATAAAGTATCCAACAAAGCACAACAAACAAAGCAGTTGCATGGAACAAAGACTAGCATAACGTGATACATGGAGACAGAACAAGCAACGCAAGACAACCCGAGCAGTGCATAAGTTGACTAAATATAAACACCAGTGCTAATGACATGCTAAACATGAGTCATGTGACATGGTACAGTGGCTAAAGCAAAATGTAGTTTGTCCAATATTCCATGACACCAACCATTTTTCTGTTCACTGCTGGTCACAAATGGATTGTTTAAGAGAAACACTTTAATTAGTGCTGGATTTTGAGGCTGTCTTTAATTTTGTTGCATTGTTGCACTGAAACAGCGTTACACGCAGGTGGAGAACTCTTAACTAGTGGATTAAAAAAGTGATTTGGCCTGCAGTAGATACATTTTTCTTTAACTTTCTTTTATTGAAATCTGTTTCAGTGAAGTGGCTCGCCTGCAGACATTTTACCTCCAAGATGGTGGAAAACTTTGTCCTTAATCCGTGTCTTATCTCAATTCTCAGAGTTTGCCTGGAGATGAAAAGACAGGGCTCCAATAACCCACATGTTTCCTTTTTCCTCTCTCTGTCTACATCATTAGGCCTTCAGACTGCCGGTCCACTCCATTTACACAAAATTCTGCTTCAAAAATTCAACACTAATCTGATCAAAATGTCAAAGCTTTCCCTTTGCAACGCTTTGGCCTTCTTTGTACCAAAATCAAGGATATAGCTTGGATATGCTTATCTTTAATGATCAGCTACACAGAATGTATATTACAGTGAGAATGTGTGAGGATCATATCTGCTGTTTAAACGGAAGAGCACTGGTGCCGTTTCTGACCTTTTCACATGAGAGCACGCGTTTTATTTTCTTCACCCACAATCCTGTTTGGTGTTGTTGGACTGCACAACGCTGATAAGCCGAACAACAGCTGATTTATAATCTGTCTGCTTTTTAGACATTAGATTTTGTTTACATCTCGTCCACTGAGATTGATTAAAAGTGTCACATGCAATAAGTCAAAGCATGGCCACAGGTGAACACACACAGAGTATACACACACACACACACACACACACACACACACACACAGGTTATTTGGTTTGAGACTGTTGCTCACTCAGGCTTCCTGCTGCGACTCCAAAGGTGCCATCATGTCCTTATTGCTGTACAGAGATTTCAGTTCGATTGTGATGCCATAATTGTGGTATAATTGGATCGGTTGAATAGAGAAAATTAAAAGAACATGTTTCAGCAAGTGTATCATAACGCTCATATACACTAAGCTACTTTGTGATTCAGCACAACAATAACTTTGTTTTTGCTGGATGAGAATAAGATGAGGGTGTGATACTCCTGGTCTTGGGCTAGAAAACACATCAAATACACTGCAGAGGCATCAGACTGATTATATAAACAATATGAGTGATATTATTTTATATACTTTATCACTCAGTGTTATCAGGTCAAACATGACCTTAATGCTCGTTAATGTATTTATAAAGGTCTAGAAAAGTGACTGAATGGTAAAAACAGTTCCCATTTAATGCTTCATATAAATTAGATCATTTGAAGTGGTTATATTGTTTCCACTTACCACTTTTAAATCGTGCCCAGACTCTGAGGATATTTTCTAACCAACTGTTTTTGTTTCCAGAAATATATACAAATTAGCCGTTTAAACCACCGTTACTGAAGAGGAATGAATGCACGTGGTAAATGCGTCATACAGAGCCATGTGTGCAGCCTGTAAATTCACCAAAATATTTGTCCTGAAAGCTTCCTATCAGGGCGCACGGTGGCTTAGTGGTTAGGTGAGTGTTTAGCCTCACACCTCCAGGGTCGGGGTTCGATTCCCACTGTGGCCCTGTGCGTGCGGAGTTTGCATTTTCGCCCCGTGGTGTGGGGGTTTCCTCCGGGTACTCCGGTTTCCTCCCCCAGTCCAAATACTGGTAGGCATGTCCAAAGTGTCCGTAGTGTATGTGTGAATGTGTATGTGATTGTGCCCTGCGATGGATTGGCACCCTGTCTAGGGTTGTGCCTGATGCTCCCTGGGATAGGCTCCAGGTTTCCCCGTGACCCTGAAAAGGATACATGGTAGATGGATGGATATATGGAAATAATTTGTCCTGATGCATACCTCTCCTCTGAATAGATGAAACATGAATGTGACACGGGGATTAAAAACACAACTTCTGTGTATTCACCTTTAAATATTCTGTTTTTGTTGTTGAGTCATCAGACAAGAAACAGTAAATTATTATTTTTTAAATCCCTATCTGTTCTCTCAAGCTCTCTCTCTTTCTCTGGCTAGTCTGGCTGGTGCATTTCCGTCATCTAAATAATATGTACAAATCCATATGATTGTATGAATTGAACTGATCTACTAACTGATCTACGGCACTGGTTCATATTTAGAAAACTGGAATTGGATCAGCTCCACTTGTGATTTTTTTTTTTTTACTAACATGTTTGAACAGCTATGAAATCGCACAAATTAGAAAGCATCACGTTATATATTTGTCCCACCGTTATGTCAGAAAATCCCTTTTGCTCAATTGAACTTATGAAGTGAAAAACATCAGTTGTGCCTCACTGTGTCTCACTTCTGAGTCAGGGAGAAAAACCCATTCTAAAGTGTACACTTATTCAGAAATATTCAAATATCCTTATACCACAGTGCAGTTACAGTCTTGAAAGTGATTGGTCAGAGAAGACGATTAATTTTCTATAACAGCAGCTCTGTGCAGGTAGCAAGGCAGCTCACAGGTTTATATTAATGCACTGTTATCGCTTTTTCCCCTTGGGATTTTCCCCATTTTGCTCTTGTCCAATTCCCATCCACTATCCAGCTCTCCTCTATCATACAACAGCTACTGTACCAACCCGGGGAGGGTGAAGATCAACAGATTCTTAAAAAACTTGAAGGAAAGCCCTCTTCTACATTCATGAGCTCACAGACACCCACAAATGTCTAGTGTCACAGAAATGTGGGCCCACAATTTACATTTCATTCTCAGGACAATAACCAAGTCATGAATTCCAAGGAACTGTCTGTGGATCGTCGTGATCAAATTTTGGCAAGGCATAGATCAGGGCAAGGATATAAAACAATCTCTAAGGCCTTGAGTCTTCCCAGGACCTCAGTGGCTTCAATCATTTTGAAATGGAAGAAGCTTGGCACAACCTTGAACCTTCCTAGAGTTGGTTCTCTCTAAAATAGCTCCAATATTCCTGTGCAGAGATGGGTGAATCTGTTGGGTGGACAACCATCTCTGCAACATTCCATGAATTTCATTGCAGATTCCAAGATGGAAGCCGCAGTTGAGATGTAAAGGAGCCTGGCCACCACATGTGGAAAATTCTTTACTATAACCTTCTCCAGAGTGCACGCAAACTTAGACTGGGGCAAAAGTCTCTGAGTGTCCAGCCAAAATCCAGGCTCAAATCCCACATCTGTGGAGAGACCTGATGATGGTAGTTCACAGATGTTTGCCATCCAAACTGATGGAGCTTGAAAGGATCTGCCATGAAGAATGGGGTAAACTGCTTAAATCCAGGTTTGCAAAGCTTGTAGAGATGTACCTAAGAAGACTTGTAGCTGAAATTGCTGCCAAAGGGGCTTCTACAAAGTATACATTTTTGCAACAAGTAAATGGATCTGAATGCTTTCTGAATCCACTAAGTTTAAGCAGTTGTGGCTGAAAGGTTATTAGATTACAGTACAATAGTGCATGGGCATATTTGACTGAATATGAGACTGGAGACTGTAAAAAAAAATACTGCAAAATAATTGTACAGTGGCCTACACTTTCTGGTCAAAATTGCTATGATTAACTTCCAGGCCTAATGACGTGAAGTGTGATGTTGACCTTAAGTCTGACGATGACCTGAAGTCTGACGATGCCCCCTGGTGGACATTAAAATGGAACACTGTGGAAACTGAATCAATTATTCACTCCTTGTAGTTCATCAGCCGAGATCTTACATTTGATCTGAATGTGTCAAGTCAGTAGTGTAAAAACACTAACAATAACACACACACACACACAAAAACACAAAGTAGACTATTAGGGGAAAATGTGAAGTACAGAAAAAATTCCATTCAGACTTGTATTTTGCTGATTAAAGTTGATGATAAGGCTGACTTTGTAACACAAGCTATAGGTGTATGTACTTGTCGTTGGCTCTATTGAGTGTTTAATGTTTTTAGTGTTTATATCTAGCATGCTTTTATGTAGATGGTGATACCACCTCTGGTTCATTCACTCTGTTGATGCCCTCAGAACCATCAATAATGTACTGAAAACACATGAAAATTGACTGATAATTGCAGCTTCTACTTGGGCTATAATCGTGCCAGAAGATTTTCTTTTACAATTGGTAGTGTATTAGGTTTCATCATTTATTTTCTCTATTTTTTTTTTTTTGTAAGGTTGAGATAAAAGTATAAAAGCTGATTATCTCAATTATTTTGTCAGTCCTTGTCTATTGGCTGTGAACGCTACCATCTATTTTCATATCCACTGTCACACAAAGTACATTCTCACCTTACACTTACCATGGGCACTATTTAGTAGTCATGACAAATTAGAATTTTAATCATGCTTTTACGTAATGAATTCCAGCCGCCCCCAGTTATAACGTTTCGTCATGATAAATAGACGTCACTGACAGTCAGTGGAAACTGTTATTTTGGTCACATAGTTCCTGTCACGTTTCTGATCTAATTAACGTTGTGGTCATTTCAATTATGCAAGAGACAGGTTTAATTAAATTCTCCAAAATGAAAAAGCTGATGATCAGTGAAAAAGTGTTTTCTTACCATGCAACTTCATTCTTTCATGTTGAATATCATTAGTCATTCAGTCTCTATGTTCTGCGGAGCTGAATGGTTTCAATGCCAATGATAACAGTAGTATTTGCTGCTTGTGATAAATGTTACTTAACTTTTAACTCTTGCATAATAAAACCAGTCTGCAAGTCGATAAAAGTTTTTGCTTCCACAGTGAATAACATCATTTCTGAAAGCGTGGGCTTTTTGTTATGGCAGCATTTCTCACAAAACTGTTCAGTGTGTACTGATTCCCAGCAAGCGGTGGAACAGTGTCCAACAGGGTGCAGTTTTCATTATCAGCTTAACTTTAAATGCTTCCATTAAAGGCTGTTTCGTTCTACAGTAGTACTGAATTATTTAAAAATCATTCATGCTTGCATTCATTAGTTTGTGAACATGATGCAGACATTTCTGTAATGTTCTGCAGTGTGTTTTTTTTTCTTCTTTATTCAATAATATTCAGTCTATGAAGGCAGATGCAGTCAGGTTTTCATTTAATATCTGTTGATATTTGATAGAGTGATGCCTTGTATCCTAACAAAATGTCCAGGTCTTTTGACAGAAAAAAACAGCCCAAGACATTAAAGATCCACCACCATATTTAACCGTGGGCATGAGGTATTTTTCCATATGCCTACCTCTCCATGTTTATTGCAAAAAAGCTCTATTTTGGTTTCATCTGACCATAGAACCCGATCCGATTTGAAGTTCCAATAGTGTCTGGCAAACTGAAGACGCTCGAGTTTATTTTTGGATGAGAGTAGAGGCTTTTTTGTTAAAACCCTTCCAAACACCTTGTGGTGATGTCGGTGATTTCGGATTGTAGTTCTGGAGACTTTCTGACCCCAAGACACAACTAACTTCTGCAATTCTCCAGCTGTGGTCCTTGGAGATGTTTTGGCCACTCGACCCGTCCTCTTCACAGTATGTTGAGACGATATAGACAAACATCGATTTCCAGGTCGATTCATAACATTTCCAGTTGACTGGAACTTCTTAATTATTGCCCTGATGGTGGAAATGGGCATTTTTCAATGCTTGTGCTATTTTCTTAGAGCCACTTCCCATTTTGTGAAGCTCAACAACCTTTTGCCGCACATCACAGCTATACACATTGGTGTAACACATTATTATGAATGACTTGGGGAATTTGGCCTGTGTGTTACCTCAAAAATGTTCCCTCGTGAAACTGGAAGTGATGCGTGAACAATTTCCTGTTCCTAGTCACCCAGGTGTATTCAGAAAATGTCAAATCAATGGGAATATATTTCAAATAGATTTTTCTCATATGAATTCATAGGGGTGCCAATAATTGTTGCAAACCTATATTTAAAAAATAAATAAATAAGAAAAAGACAGCCTTCTTTGCTCATATTTACAAAAGGTGCAAATATTATTGGAGGGCACTGTAAGTCATGCTGCATGAATAACTTTGCTTTAAAATCAGAAACCTATTGAACTTGACATAGTGTAAATACACAAACATGTACACATGGAAAGACAGAAATTTAATTGGCTAAGTTTTTTGATTAAGCTTCCCTAAACTGACTGTATTTAATATGCTGATTATCATGAATAAACAATCACAAGTGTCAAGAAGGCAACCAAAACTTTACTGATTAAATAATAAACCAAGCAAGCCAACTAATCAGCACATTATTGCATTAATCAATGTTCATTATATTACCTTATAACAAGCCCAGAGTGACAACACATTAATCAACATCACCAGCAGTTATCAACACATTAATGATCGCTTGTAGTCCTTAACTTTCAAAATTCACAACTGAGGGGCTGAATAATAATTTAAATATTTACCAGATTAGAGTTCAGTAAGTGTATGTGATTTTATTTTAATGGTGGATTGAATAAACATTAGTCCATGCAGGTGTATTTTGTTAACTTATAGTTTATGGTCTGTTCATTAACTAATACAGTAAACCATGCTAATTAAGGAAACCGTAATAGAAATTGCTAAAGATCATTGTATTTAATAAATATCAAAGGCGACACTGAGTCATCATTCATTTGAATGTCAACAAACTTGCTGTATGTTTGATGTCAAATCATAATTCAGCTCCAGCACTCAATCCACTGCTGTGATCAAACTCGATGCAATATTTACGCTTCACAGCTAACGTAATTCATTAGCCTTTGATCAGTCCACGCTCTCTGAGACAGATGTTGGACTGAGTCGAGGGGAAAACCATGGAATAGTAATGCGGAATGTAATTGTGCAGAGATTAACAGTGTATGGACAGAGTTGTGAATCAGATCTTAGTTTTAATGCTGCAGAATATAATTGAGTGCGCATTAGGGTAAATGTAGCATGAGAATTGTAGATATGTTGGATTTCCTGCTTGTGATGAAAACACTGAAAGAGAAACTATTCATAAGAAGCAAGCAAGCTGAGGAAACTGTTCTTAAACACCAAATAAACAGCCTGTTATTAGCATTTTTTATTCAGGTTTAGCACTGTAGGTTAATCAGGTTTCAAATAAAGGCATTCTCAACTGTACTTATGTGCAGCAAATATATAAGAAATACTTTTTCTTGAAAATTAAACTAGCATTTCGTATATGAGGAGACTAGGGAGAGTACCTGCTGTGCTTAATGATTTATGGTGGCACTCACATGAGAGAGAGAGAGAGAGAGAGAGAGCGAGCAGATGTTGTCTTTGTGTTGTCTGGGTATTTCCTGGGAGAAAAATGGTCCATTATTTTCTTTCCCTAATTATTGAGTGAAAAAATTCTCAAATAAAGCTGGTAGTGAATGCAAAAAAATAAATAAATAATACATGTACGTTTTGAACAGAAGAAATTGAAATGTGTTTTAAGAACACTGTGTAGTATTTTTGAACAATTAGGGGGAAAAAGGTGGTTAATAACATAATCAAAGTCAACCTCAAAATATAAAAAATGTGAAAGTGATGATATCACACAAACTCACTGTGAGTACAAATCTCAGAGGTGCCAGCTCTGTGTTCAGACTGGATTTTGTCTGCAGAGTGCTGTGGATTAAATAAATGTGCTATAAAATTAAAACAATACTGAATAAAAAAAATCACCTGAATTATAAATATATAAATGACATGACTGATATACCACCTGAACCTTACACAATAGAGCTGTTAATGAAATGAGATCATGTAAGCTCCATTATATAGATATTTCCTTTCAATACATTTATGCAAGAAATATGGTCTTCATGAAAAAGCAGTTAGTTTAGTGAGTTTGTGTAACTTTATGTATAAGGAGATACTCTAATAACTGTGGTCGATTAATGTTCGTGTCATGTGTACTTGTATCTTGGGAGATGGTGGTCCTAGCCGTGCTTTTGGCTTGACAGGTGATGAGTGCCTTCAGATGGGTGCAGCTAGCTTTGTCGGCAAGCAGCAATGTTTTTAATCTGATGCGGGCAGCTGATAACCAATTTTTGCCTTATATCAGAAGCAGGAAAAAGGTAGAGAACCACAGTAGAGAAATGCCGAGGAAGCCGGTCATGTCTGTGGTATAAAAGAAGTCTTTGGGAGAGGTGGATGGCTTGGTCACTCAGAAATTTGCAATAAAGAAAATGTCTGTTTATGACTCCTCAATTTATAGTAATTGTCTTACACACATTTGAAAAGAAAAAGCACACATTATTTTTTGGCATTCTGCTCTTTTATTATCAAAATTCTATGATTTTAGATTAAGGTTTATGTTGCATGGATTTGCATCATTGTGGCGTTTCTGGCAGTTTTGCCAAAGAACTAGCTGCAGGGAGGATGCAAATTATTGTGGTGTTTAATCTCGGATTGGTGTTATGGATTTTCTCTGTAATTCTCACTATTATTCGGATATTTCTTGTCACCATTTCTTCCAAAATGCATTGTGGCTATAGCTATGCTGTGTCACTGCAGTGAGCTATCTGCTTAATGATCAGTGTTGGGTAAGTTAATAAAAAATAATCTGCTACAGATTACTAGTTACTACTTTAAAATTGTAATCTGATTACATTACTGATTATTTCATGTATCAGACCGATAAATTATCAAACTTTTCTAACTAGGCTAGTCTGGTGTCACTAGCCAGGGGGAAGCACATCTAACCATCACTTTATGGATTTAGCTGCTACAATGCCATGCAAAGTACATTATCTTTCCTTCTGCTCGGCTCGTATCATGTTCACTTAAGCTGGAACTCATACAGACATTTACACACCTTGTTTTCCTGCTCAGCATCAGAGGATGTTACTCTTTCGGTTTCAACCCCTTTACTGGTTTAAAAAAAATCTGTCATTTTCCTTCACACTGACTGTGAGCTAGCGTTTGGCAGAATTGAGAGACTGTCAGACAATAAGACACGATTGTTTCCACGTATTTTCCTGTAAACGCTGTCTGATTGGTCTCGTCTCCGTTCACTGAAGATATAAAATTACAACAGAAGTTCACAGAAGTAGGTCTTTAACATTATCTGAAATATTTACCGAATGGTTTGACGGACTCAAGTGGTTCCTTAGGCAAAGTTGTTTAGAATGAGAATATGTATTATTTAATATATATAAATTACTTGTGTTTTCAAAACGTTGTGTATACAACCATTAACATATAAAAAAATTGTGATAGCGCCACCTACTGGCCGATTAAAAAAATACTTTACACAAAATTCTTAAACCAAAAATCAAATAGGTGTACCATGTTTCGTTCCGATCGGTCATTGTTAACCTTGTCTAATAGCTGCTGATTGGCTGATGGTGACCATGTTTTTCAAAATACATGAATGTCCTCATAGACACTGGTGGCAGCTGAGACAAAGACACTGTATGCAAATTTTGAAGTCAGTTGGATCAACGGTTCCATAGTTACAGCCGATATAATGTGTTTTGGTATTATAGCACCACCATGTGGCAAAACTGCACATTTTTTGTGTGGTCATAGATCGCCTCATACATTAGTATGTTTGGTGGAGATCTCATTTCATTCAGGAGTTATAGCCAATTACGTAAAAGTGGCCACGCCTACGTCGTGTTTCGCATACCATAGCTATCTCAAGTCAAAAGTTATAATTATTATCAATAGTTGATCATTCTTGGTAAAGAGACTCCATAGAATCGTTTGACCCTGGTTTCGTCTTGATCGATCGGATGAAAAACTTCGCAAAAGTAGGTTTTTCAAAAAATCCAAGATGGTGGAAAAATTTTAATGAGTGAAGTGAAATCGAATATATATGTTTTGTTTGTCTGGTCCCAAGGATTTCATAGATATAAGACACTTGTGTCTGTATCAAATGGTTAAAAAGTTATGGCAGTTTTTAGAAAATGCACACTATATGCGCTACCATCTGGCCGTTTGGGCTTAAACTTTGCGACGCTGTAGTGCTCTGCAGTACTACCTTTCCTCAATGTTTCAGCTCTCTATGACTTACGGTTTGGTCTGCACAATCAGTTTTATGACAGAATAATAATAATAACAAAAATCCTTACATTTACGAAATGGTTTCAGCCCTTCAGGTTTGAACCCCTAAAAATGCCTCTGACGCTTGTACTGAAGATTCATTCAGCACACTCAGTACTGTTGGACTTGATAGTATACAGCTGCATGGAAGAGTAATGACTCATTATCTCACTGTCCAGTGTCACACAGAAGAGGATAGGTTCTCTTTTGAGTTCTATCCTGATGTTGTCTAAGGGAGTTTTCTCTTATCATCTCTGGCTTGCTCTAAACGTAAACCTACATAAATAAAACTGAATTGAATTGAATTGAATTTTTTTTTTCCCCCAGGGCGTTGAGACAGACCCGCATTTGGCTTTGACCCTGCCTTCTGACGCCAAACCAGCGAAAGCAAAAGTGGAGGACCCTGTAGCCCCATCCACAACTGAGGAGCTGTCAATCAGGATAGGTAGAGGAGGAGCTCAGTCAGGCAAGCCTCCTTTCATACACCCATCTTCTGCCATCTCAGCTAAAGCTACACACACAAACGGCACCATAGCCGTTCTCTGATGGCTTTTCTGTACGGGTGCATATGGCTCTATTGATATGTGTATATCTAGCCACCTTTCACTTTTATCTCTTTGCTGCCTCCTTTTTCACCTTAATATTGTGTTATAACACTGTTCTTCACCCTCCTGCTTTTGAAGCACTCAGTCAATCACTTTGTCTGTACACCTGATATTCTGTGCAGCAGATGATATTCCGTATACTGTTCTGGTCAAGTGATTCATTTTAAATTGGAGTAAATGTGGCACAATGATTACTGTGATGGGTCCAACAGTAAAATATTGTCGGATTATTAATATTGCCTGCGATTAAAAAGTTGAAATGTGGTGAAATAAAGTAAGAAAAGTAATTCGTATTTGTAAAAATGCACACCTGCGGTTCAAGCCCCAGCTCTGACCCCAGCTTCTTAACAAGCTGGGATATGCGAAAAGGGAATTTCACTGTTTTGAAAATGGCCATTTCCGTCATCACTGCAATAATTAAGTTCTAGTCAACTGGAAATGTTATTACTCAACCTAGAATCGGACATCTGTCTATGTTGTCTCAACGCAATAGAATCTCACCTGCGCATGCACATCCCCTTTACTCCTCGACTGCCTGTCAGACTCATCAACTTACTCCACACACACAGTAGAGAAAATGTCCGAGAGAATCGAGGCTGATATCACCAAACTCCATCCCCTGCCATAATAGAAATTAAAATCAGCAACGTGGGATTATTTTGAATATCCCAAAAAGAAAGGGGGGTTGTCCTTGACGACTGAGATCCAGTTTGCAAAAAAATAATAATAATAATAATCTCTCCAATCAGATCAAGGGATATGCTCCTTGTATAACTTTAATCCCTAATGAAAAAACGTGAACGTTTAAACATCAATAATTTTCCACATCCTGACTTCCAGCTACAGTGCTGTGAAAAAGTATTTATCTGATTTCTTCGTTTTTATATATATATATATATATCTTACTAAATATTTTAGATCTTCAAAAGAAATACGAAATAAAATAAAGGCAAGTTGAGTAAACGCACAATACAGTTTTTATTTAGTTATTTTTTATTGAAGCAAAAAAGTTATCCAACAAAAACCAAAGTTATCTAACACCCATGTGAAAAACAAATTGCCTACATAAAATCTGGTTGTGCCACCTTTAGCAGCAATAACTGCAACCAAACGATTCCAATAACTGGAGATCAGTCTTTTACTTCTAGGTCTAGGATTTACTACTATGCTTTGGATCATTGTCTTGCTGCATAATCCACTTGCCTCTCCAGTGGATGCAGCACCGAGCTGGTGGCAGACGATCACAGCTCATGGTCATCTGATTGGAGAACTGCAGCAACTCCTCGTGGAGCGCGACGCCAAAGTAGATTTACTCTCCCAAACAGTTTCTCACAGTGCGCCGTCACACCTACCACCCCAACCCTATTTTCCACCTATACCGCCACTGGAAAAAATGATCCAGTAAAGTTTCACAATGCCAAGGCTTTTTGCTCCAGTGTTCCATGTATTTCGCCAGCTTCGAGGGAATGCAGCTGGGCGAACTAGGCTCAACGAAGCTGAGAGACATCGCAGAGAAACGTGCTGCTTCTATTGTGGACAACCTGATCATCTCAACCAACAGTGCTCCCTACATGCCCAGAAACAACCAACCTCAAGCAGGAACCTCTGTCCCCGCTCATCTCCGGTGAGGCCATTTCAGTCTCCTCGCATGATTGATTCTGGAGCAGCTGGAAACTTCATCGACCAGAACATTGTGAAACAGCTCAGCATCCAAATGCAACTGCTACCACGCCACCAAAAGATCCAATCCGTTGATGGAGGACCCATTGGAGAGTGCATCATAACTCACAGGACTCAGCCCATGCTCCTTCAGGTCAGCACACTTCACCAGGAGTACATCACACTCCTCATCACAGTATCACCAGGACACCCTATCATTCTGGCCTTCTGTGGATGGAGAAGCATAACCCCTCCATCTCATGGTCTGGCAAGGAAATCACCAAATGGTCATCATAATGCAAATCTCACTGCATTCATTCACCAGAGCTCCTCATTGCCACCACCTCCATCGAAAGCCCAGAAAATCAAGCCTCAGTCATCATCCCTTTGGAATACAAATATCTCAGGACTGTTTTCAGCAAGACCAAAGTCAGCGGTTTTACAGACTGTATGATTGCGCCATTAGCTGATCCCAGGAGCCACACCTTCCTCAAAATCATTTTTACCCCCAGTTCCTCACAGAACAGCTGGCCATGGAGGAGTACATACAAGAAACACTGCAGCAGGGATACATAAGACCATCTACTTCTCCCGTGTCTGTGGGCTGCTTGTTTGTGGAGAAAAATGGAGGTGGACTTCGACCTTGTAACAATTATTGGGGGTTGAACCAATGCACAGTAAAGTGTCGCTACCCCCTGCCTTTAGTCCTTGCCTCCCTAGAACACTTACGATCGGCCAAAGTGTCCACCAAGCTCAATCTACATAGTGCGTATAACTTAGTCTGCATCAGAGAGGTGGATGAGTAGAAAACCACCTTCAGAACTACCGCAGATCACTACGAGTACATGGTGGTGCTGTATGGGCTCTCTAGCAACCCCTCAGTCTTTCAGTGCTTAATTAATGGTGTTCTCAGAGATATGCTAGATAAATTCGTCATTGCCTATATTGATGACATCCTGGTTTATTCCCAGTGCCTGGAAAGTCATGTCAGCCATGTTCGCCAAGTCCTCCAGCGCTTCCTGTGACATCAACACTACGTTAAAGGGGAAAAGTGCAGCTTTCATCAGAAAACCATAGCCTTTAAGGGTCATTGTAACAACTACTACTACTACTAATAATAATAATAATAATTGTGTAAATATAATCTCATACCATTTCAACCCTACACTGTTTGTATTTCTATATAAAAATCTATGTGGAAAGTTGAATGTAAATAAGGGCAAGACATTGGATAATTTTTGGGATTAATATTTTATAAATTTGACTTTTTGTGCCAGTGTGAATACACTTGTGTATTCAAATACAGAGTGTTTTCAAATGATGAACAGAATCTGAACTCTGAGTTGTTTTTTTTTGCTTGGAGTACTCTCATGCTGCTTGCTCTTGTTTGTGATTGTGCTTTAACTGCTTCTCTGAAATCTATTCTGGTGATTATGGTGCCTTTGGTGATGTACACAACTTTCCTTTCATCATATAATTTGGATATTTCTTCTTGTGGCCATCAGAGACAACATTAGACTTTTTAGGTGACAAAAAAGGTACTAGATGGTGGAAATGAGGTATATGAACATGGATGGTTAGTGTTGCCTCTTATAATCCTGTATTAAAGCAAATCACTTATGTTACTTAACATTATTCAAAAATCACAATTGGATGACATTTTTGATGAGACCAGAAATAAATGAAAACTTAACAACATGCGGTTAAGCAAGTAAGCAAGCAGTGGGATTAAATTATGTTTCTCATTTGTAATGGTAGCATGCTTCTTGTCGTTATGGTAACGTTGGTACTAAAGCTTGCTCCCTGCACACACATTAGGGTTGTTATAGTGTCCGGGTTTGTCATGGTGTATGATCAGACAGCTAACTCAGCACTGATTTATGAGAGATCAAAAATGTATTTTGATATTTTATTTAAGTATATCCGTATGACAGTGTGAAAAATACTAACAGTATAAAACATTTGGAAAGGTACTTTATATGAAATGACAAGTAGAAGTAACCCCGGGTAATATATCCTGTCCTTGAACGTGCTTGGTAATTTGGTCATTTATGAGTGATTGGCATTCATACAAGCGAGTACAAAGAACTTATAAATCTGGCAAATTTTACTTCAGTTTGGCCTACAAAAACATTTACACACAACTTTACATGAAGATAGATAGATCATTGAGGCCCAATCAACTGAGGAAAAGAAAGAGTTGAAATGTCCCAAATTATAGCATATAACCATCACTGTAGGGAAGATTTCTGTAAGGAACATTTTAGTAACCTTTATGGACGGAGACGAGTTGTGCTATAGAGGTGAAGCTGGTGTTCCACCATGGGAAATACTTTTCACAAGTAACATGAAAAACTGCGTTTTTTTGCATTGTCATCTTGTGACTGGTGAGGGAACTACTGTTTATAGCTGCTATAACTTGTCTCACAGACATTCCACAACATTATATGAAACCATAAATGGATACAAAGAATGACATGTTGTTCTTTAAGTTGAAAATGTGTAATCTTTGGTCAGTTGTTGTGATATAAGATGAATAAACCAAATTGTCACTTGCTGTTATAGGAAAATAATGAATCGTGACACTATATAAAGTCTTCCTTAGACCATGGGACCAGACAGGATGTTCTTCAGAGTGAAGGTTTTTTGCAGACACAGAAGTCCACTGAAGAGTTAATCATAGCTCACCAAGTTCAATTCAAGCTTCTTACCTGAGAACCAATACTATTTGGTCCAGTAGCCATCCTAGGTGAATGGTTGAATGTATGTGTGTTGTGTGTGTGTGTGTGTGTGTGTGTGTGTGTGTGTGTGTGTGTGTGTGAGAGAGAGAGAGAGAGAGAGAGAGAGAGAGAGAGAGAGACAGACAGACAGATAGACAGAGAGAGAGAGAAAGCGTGCCTGATAGTGCGGTGATGCTGGGTGGACGGAGAACATCTTTAGAGTAGGACATCAGTGACTGTTCTGTAATGGAGGGAAGGGGCTGGTTGGCTTCTTAAAAAAAATTATTTCATGAGTCCTGATAGTCATCCTGCTCCACATCCAGCAAACAGTGAAGCTGGTTATCTCTCTGATTGCACAATGCTTACTCTGTTTCTTTGGAGTGGTAGTGTCCTCTAACCTCTGTGTTGTCATAGCCCATTATACACTCGGAGGCAACAAAAAAAATTGGTCTTTTTGCCACAATAGTGAATCATTTAGAACCCACTTCTCATTAAAACAACTGAAGGCTTCAGTATACTTAATTGCACAAAGACTAAAATCACCTTTACAAGCTTACAATCCTGCATACCATCTCTGATTATGTACTGATCATGTTTGAGTGCTGCAGGTGACACTATTAAAATTTCCATGACAATTTCCACATCTACAGGAAGAAAGTTCCAACAGCATAAACTATTGTGATGCAGATATGTGTAAGTACATAAACAAAGTACCGAAGATGAGGAACAGAAAGAATAGCTTATTTTGTTCCATATTTACCAAGAGAAAAAGAAGGTGTTCCCATGCCACTTTATATTCCCACATAAAGGTGAGACCATTCAATTAATCCAGGGTTGAGAATTGCAACTTAGCATGCTAGTGCGATGCTTGCAATGAGTCAGCTCCAATACTTGGACCAATCACAGGCTCAGTTGCATAGCATGTTTCTCCATGGAATTCACTGAGCTGTTGAGTGCCATGTTCACCCCAAAACTTTATTCCATCCATTCATCTTCTATACCGCTTTATCCTTTTCAGGGTCACGGGGAAACCTGGAGCCCCGGTTTACTATAATATAAAGAATTGAGACAAGATGAATATGAGACAATAGACCTCCCAATTTGTAGGTGAGCAAGTGTTGGAACAAATAGACTATTTGAATGGCAGAAATGTCCTCATGTAGCTTAAAGTCTTGTGTATGCAGTTGAAATGGCTGCGAAAGTGTGAGATTTGAGCCTGCTGAGACACGGCTGAGTCTTTTGAGGCATTAATTTGTAAATTGTATATATATCTTGAAGACTGCCTCTCTCTCTCTCTCTCTCTCTCTCTCTCTCTCTCACTCTCTCTCTCTCTCTCTCTCTCTCTCACACACACACACACACACAACCACGTACACCTCCTCCTCCTATCTCTGGCTTGTCTCTTGTCTCAGTTGAGTGCACATGTGTCTACATTAGTGATCATTGATCTTCACACCACTCTACATGCCCAGTCAATGTAGTCAAACACACACACACACACACACACACACACACACACACACACACACACACACACACAACACATTGCTTGTCTTGTTCCCAGGGTATGAGGATATTATTATTATTTTTGTTGTGTGATTTGCAATAAGTAACACAGTTTCCCTCAAAAATACAATGAGATGCACAAATAAGTAGTAAGTGAATCATAAAAATAAATCAAATCCACAAATATATAAAATGGCTTGCACAGCTATTGTCCATCCATCCATCCATCTTCTACCACTTACTCCTTTTCAGGGTCACGGGGAACCTGGAGCCAATCCCAGGAACAGCTATTGTTGTTTCACAAATAGAAAAAAATTGGTTTATAGATAAGTTTAGAAGCCACAAACATGCTCACCTATCATTTATTTGTGCATCTATGCATCATGGGGCAGGTGCATGAACTGCGTGCATTTAGATGTGGGATTTTTGTTGTTGTTAATGCTTCTCACATAGATTTGTGCAAAATAAATCAATAAATTTGTCGATCTCTTGCTATTCATTTGTAAATTACGCAGTAAAACTGCCCTCATAGCAGGGAAGCACTGCTGAATAATTTAGCAGGGAATTGGAAAAATCAGAGCTACTATACAGCTTGACTTGTTTTGCTTTTCATTGTGATTGTTATAAATAGTAAAAAGTGAGATGTTCATTAAAAAGCACAGATTTTGTGCTCCTGGGCATCAGCAAAAGTCATTCTGCTTATGAGTGTGTAATGATCGCCACATGATGAAATGTGCCCATGTTTTTCTGTGAAAATTTAAGTGCAGTTTGAAAGAGTGCTTTAAAGAATTTCCTAATATAAAAACATTAGTATTTTTAATAATGAAAGGAAACCAATCAGTTATTTTTATCCACATGAGATACCTTTTAACATTCATTATTTAACCTCACATTTATCGCTTTACTTTCCTCACAGTTCCAGAAAATACTTTCACATTCACTCCTTTAACTCCACTTTAGCTCTCGCTACTCACACAAAATGCTCCATCATTCACTTTATTACCCCTTCCTGTATATACAATTTGCTCATAAGGTTCACTACTTTACCTTTTTCACACAAAACACTCTCGCATTCACTACTTTACCTCTCATATTGACACAGAGTGCTCACATTCACTTTTACCTCTCTTATACACACTAAATGCTATTGCATTCACTTTCTAATCTTTAACGGACTATCTTTATTCTTAAACACAAAGTGCTCTTGCATTTATAATGTTGAATCTCAGATACACACTACTCTCACATTCACTACTTTACCTCACATGCAACCCAAAATGGTCTCACATTCCTTACTTTACCTCACGTTCACACAGAACGCTCTGACATTTTACTTTACACTTAGTACTTCATTTACTTTACCTCTCACATTCACACAAAATGCTCTCACATTCATTACTTTACTTCACATTAACACAGAATCCTGTCACATTTACCTCTTTTACCTTTCACATTTACGCAACAAACCTTCACATTTACTACTTTACCAATCACACATAACACTTTGTGTGTAATACTGTGTGATTCTGTGACCTTTGTAGTTTGGTTATGGTTATTTGGGTCAGGTGTGTGTTAAAGTAGAAGAGAGTTTTCTGATGATTAAGAAAAGACTAACCAGAATCATGTGCTCCCGCCGACCTGCCCATTAATTTGACTGATAGCTACTACTTTTTTTTTTATTATTTTTTAAATAAATTAATGAGCAGTTATTGCCTTATTTCTCCAGAAATTAATACGACAAAAAAGGCAGCTTGTTACTAGTAACCACAAAATTCAACATCATCAGTCCTCAGATTTTCAGCTTTACCTCTGACTGTTACAAAGCGCTGACATTTGGAGACTCCTTCCATAAATGTCTACTTACAGAAAACTTCACCATGTCAACTATTACAGATTGTTCCTTTTTTGATAATGTTTTAAAAACTGTTTGTTATTAGATTTGGATTATGTGAAACATCCATCCTGGGAATTAGCTGTTACTATAGAAATGATAACATATTAGAAAGAGCACAACAACAACAAAAAAAACTTGTGATTTGTGCTGGTATTCAAAATAACACCTTGTTTACCAATCAGATTTAAGAAGTCAACAGTGCTGTGATAAAACGTTGTCCCTCTGCCAGTTAATTACTAGTTGTATTATTAATGTTGGACCAGCATGTAACTCTGACTTCTGATCCAGCAGGTTGAGGATTTAAGATAGGTTGATTAAGCTGTATTTTTTTTTTTTTTTTGATGTCTAATGAAAAAGGGGAAACATATCATATAAACTATGCACAAATACTGTCATTTTGTGGGTATTTACAATTCTAGGAAAAATTAAATGCCAAGAAATTAATCCTGTTGTTTTCGCGTCCTTTCTGAACATTTAGTAGCACTAACTCTAACTAGTGACTGTGTGTTAAATAAACTTAGAAATAAGTCCAGACATTACATTTGTTCTGGTTCTGTAATTCCTGATGGAATCATAAGAGGTTTATTTTGTTTTTTCTGTGTCCTGAGTTGTCACCAGAAGCCTGGAATGAGCGAGTGTGCAATTTTGATGGTACAGGAAAAATGGTAAACAAAAAGGCAGAAAACTCAAGGAGTTATGGTTATCATTAGGGAACATTTTCTCATATCGACTTGGTATTCTGCTGTGTGTTACGGTGACCTTCAAATAATGAGTTTTTTGTTTTGTGTGAAGTTGTAGCTTTTCGTTGACATTCAACGAAACTGCACTGATCTGCATAATGAACTTCTTGGTTAAGAGACTTGATATATTATCTGTATTGCATTCTTGAGTGGAAACTATTTTTTAAAAATGTTGTGCTCCTCTAGCAAAAATGAACGGTGATGTACCTCAAAGGGCTATGACTGATTGAAAGTATAGCTTTAATCATCATTTAGAATAGGTAAAGCTTTTACTTAGATTCATCAGATTGATAAAACTTTAACAGGGCACATTCACTTAAGTAACATTTTTATGAATTATTGTCTATAGAGAGGAGAGGCTTCATTCATTCATTCATTCATTTTAGTAACCTCTGTATCCTTCACCTGGTCAAGGTCATGGCAGATCAAGAGCCTCTGCACACTTGTACTCGCAGATTAAGCCTCATTAATCAAGCTGGATTCAAATGAATTTGTCACTTGTTGGCAAGAACATTTACACAGCAAATGTGACATTCATGAAACTTCAGTTCAGAAAAGCAGTCATAGTCTACGAGAGCTCCTCATAGACTTTGTGTACATTAATCTATAAAGAGACTCATTGACATTAACTTTGTCTTGTCAGCTTCAATTTGAATAATTGGCCATGAGTTACTGCACTTTATAGATGCCAGATTAACATATTATATATATTTTAACATGCACAAATATTTAAAGAAACTTCTGTCAATTATGTTAATAAAATTCTAAATTATTGCCAGAGCCATATCTCCCTGCAGTTCTCACCTGGTTTCCCACTGAAGCTAAGCAGGGTTGAGCCTAGCCAGTACTTTGATGGGAGACCTCCTGGGCAAAACTAAGGTTGCTGCTGTAAGTGGTATTAGTGCGGCCAGTAGGCGGTACTCACCCTGTGGTCTGTAGGGTGTCTAATGCCCCAGTAAATTGACGGGGACACTATAGTGCAAAAACAGTAACATTTTTCAGATGAGACGTTAAACCGAGGTCCTGATTCTGTGTGGTCATTAAAAATCCCAGGACACTCAAAAGAGTAAAAGAATAGAGGTATAAACCCCAGTATCATGGCCCCCTTATAATCCCCATCTCTGAATTGGCTACATCCCCCCACCCCCCCGCCCCCAAACTGCCCCCCCGCCCCTGTCTATACTATGTAAAGTGCTTTTTTGCCTAGAAAAGCACTATATAAATGTAATTATAAACTGTACCTAACTAAACAAATCTATAAATGAAGACAAATAAGACTATCCATTTAATTAGGACAAACGAATTGCTGCCCCATGAAAGGGGGAAGAGTTAGTGTGTGTGGGTCTGACATGTTGCTGTGGCTAAGCTGTGTTACTGGAAGCTTTTTTCTATTCAATTAAATTTTATTTGTATAGTGCTTTTTACAATGAACATTGTCTCAAAGCAGTTTTATAGAAACATATAAACATGGGATACAGATTTAAAATTAGCAAATTTATCCCAATTGAGCAAGATGGTGGTGACGGTGGTGAGGAAAAACTCCCTAAGATGTTAAGAGGAAGAAACCTTGAGAGGAACCAGACTCAGAAGGGAACCCATCCTCATCTGGGTAACAATGTATAGTGTAAAAGTAAAGGAAAGTTCATTATGGTTTAATATGACGTCTGTTTGGCCTTAGAAGCAACCGTAGTCCCAGCAACCACAGTGAGTGTGTCCCTCTGGAAGCTTTCTGTGAGCTTTACATTTTATGGAGTTTTGTGGGTGTTACTAAATGTAAATCAGCTGTGTCGTTTAATTAGTAATTTATGGCTGATCAACATACTCTCAGGAAGAGGCTGTTGAGACAGAGTAGTTTAATAAAAGAGAGGTAAACAATCCAAAAACATTGAGCGAAAACATGGTCAAAAAACGGGCAATGAGTCAGGCGGTCAGCAAACCGGATAAATTGGGACAGCCGGTAAACACAGATCTAAGACAGAAACAGGATCGAAACCGAAGGAGACCATAATCATAAACGGCTTGGCAACGTCAGAACACAATGTAAGCTGAGCTTATACTTTGCAAAGAATGAATGAATGAAAGGCTCTATATAAAGTATGTAGAGTGTGTGGCTGATTGTGAACAGGTGTGTTCAATTAGTAGCTTGGTGATTCGGGATGGGAAAGCGTGTGTGTTTTATGAGTAGTGAAGTCTGAGGTGGTCATGTTTGTAGACCATGGTGCTTGCTGGGAGATTGAGTCTGTGGTTTCGGGCATGAGACGTGGAAGGATGGGGCTATGCACCAATGTTGAAGGAGGTCTAGTTTATAGGTTACCTCGTTAATCTGCTTGCAAATCCTGAAGGGGCTGATATATCTAGGGCTGAGTTTCTTGCATGGGTGTAGCTGTCTTAGTTCTCGGGTGGAGAGCCATACTCGCTCTCCTGGTTGGTAATTGGGGTTTTGTCGACTGTGTTTGTCGGATGGTGTCAAAGGTACCTTTCTGAGGTACTCAAGATTTTTGTCTTGAGTAAATATGATAAATGGGTGTTTAGACTCCTCGAGCCTGTGTCGCCAGGGCAAGCTTAACTGCCAACAACTCTCGGTTACTGATGTCATAGTTATGCTCACTGATAATAACTTCCTAGAAAAGAATGCTACAGGATGAAGCTTGACACGATGGCTCCAACCCTGATTTCGGAGGTGTCGACTTCCACAATGAAGGGTCTGGATGGATTAGGATGTTTGTGAATAGTGGCCATGGTAAAGCCAGTCTTAAGCTTGGCTAGGGCCTGTTCGGCTGTGGGATTCCATGACAGACGTTTCGGGCCCCCTTGTAACAATGACATAAGGGGGTGCACTAATGAACTGAAACCCCGAATGAAGTGTCGATAGAAATTTTCAAATCCTAGGAATCATTTATCAGGCACTGAAACACTGAGGGGGCACTAGAGAACCCATATGGCACCACGCAGTGCTTGTAGTGACCACTAGAGGTGCAACATTCATCACCCTCGCATATGTGCACTAGGTTGTAGGCACTACGAAGGTCGAGCTTGGTGAAAAACTGGGCCGATCTAAGCCGTTCTATGGCAGAGGGGGCTAAAAGCAATGGGTACCGGTACTTGACTGTGCACTGGTTTAGGCTCTGATAGTCAACACCTGGTCTAAGACCACCCCCCCTTTTTAGCCACAAAAAAGGATCCAGCATATGATGGAGATGTGGATGGCCTGATGTAACCTTGCTGGAGTTCTATTTGAATATATTCCTCCATTTCTTGCTGCTCGGTCAAGGAAATGGGATAGATACGCCTGTGAGGGGGAGTTTTGCCAGGTAGTAGCTCAATTGCCAAGATAATTGTGGGTTATGAAGCTCTATCCACGGGAGACCCAGGATCACAGGAGGTGATAACAAGCAGTTTGATGTTTTCATGATGGAGTGCCCAGACCTGAAGCGAGACTAGCTGAGTGCGTCAGTGATTATGCCCTCTCTAATCGGTCTCCCGTCAGTCACCTGGATCCTGATGGGTTGAGGCAGCGGATTGGTGATGTTTAATCTGTCTTCATTCATTCTGGCTGTCATTCATCTATGTACAGAAATGTTTAACAGCTTTCTTTAGTGTAAATGTTTCACCATCATTACAACATTTCATTTAAATATGTTTAGGTAGGCTTCAATCATCCACATAAAAACATGCAGGTCAGGCCCCTAAAGTCTTTTTAACTATATGATTGCCACCACATGATTTCAGAAGATTATTAAGATTTCATAAGAAAGCATTATCTCATTAAGAAGTGTGTGTGTGTGTGTGTGTGGCATCAGAAATGTGGAAAAAAGGTGACTGAAATGAAGATTAGCTTCTTTAATAATGCAGTTTTGTAGATATTTTTGCGCAGTCATGAGGGAATCTGCGCAACTTGCGTGACCATGTAGTCAGATTTTCTCAGGTTGTTGGACCCCTTTGGGCTATGTTACATCCTACACGGTCATCATATTAATCCAGGCCTGTGTGTATTGTGCTTAGTAAAGTTTGTGCTGTTAATTCTTGTTAAATCCCTGGCTTCCTTATTAGGGATAAATTCACACATTTAAATTCCATATCCTGAATTTATATATTCCTGTAAAACTGCTTTGGGACAATATCCAGTGTTAAAAGAACTATACAAACAAAATTGAATTGAATTCTCTCTTCATCCCTTTCTGTCTGCTCAGACTTGTGAGGTGGGGCCTCCATGGATCTGACTTGTTTGTCCAGCACATCCCACAGATGATCAGTTAGATTGAGATCTGGGGAATTTGGAGGCTAAGTCAACACCTTGAACTCTTTGCAATGTTCCTCAAACCATTGCTGATCAATTTAAGGGTTAGCATGGGCATTCTGATCATTCTGCAGCGACGCAGTCCCATATGAAGCAAGCTGTTGTGCATTGTGTGTTCTGACACCTTTCTATCATAGCCAGCCTTAACCTTTTGAGCAATTTGTGCTACATTAGCTCTTCTATGGTTAACCAGTTATCTTTATTAGACCAATTTTGGTAGATATTAACCATTGAATACAGAGAACACCCCACAAGACCTGCTGTTTTGGAGATGCTCTGATCCAGTCGTCTAGCCATCACAATTTGGCCTTTGTCAATTTCACTCAGATCCTTACGATTGCCCATTTTTCCTGCTTCGAACACATTAACTTTGAGAACTGACTGTTCACTGGTTGCCTAATATATCCCCTTGAGGGGTGCCATTGTCACTTCACCTTTCAGTAGTTTTACTGTTATGCCCATGTTATGTTATGGAAATGTTATGTATTTCATTAACACGTACATCTTCTCATGGGATTTAACATAAGTCTTGCATAAATGTTTCAGTATTTCTACATATTAATCCAGTGCTTATAAATGTGTTATGAAGGCCCAGTGTAGAAGACCTTCAAATTATGTATCATTTATTCACCTTTTTGTTCTTAAATCACAATGGTCACCTTCATTTTTAGTTAATCTTTTAAAAAGTACTTAATTTAGCAACAAACAACAATCAGAATGATGTTATATATCAAAATATCTTTTAGGCCACAATTCTCACATCAGGCCAACCCACTTTGTCATTTATTTTTGAAAATCAGAAAGTAACTCATATGAATGCACAAGAATTTTGTTTCTCTTAAAATCTAGTCAAACTATACTATATTTCAGTTTAGGCTATTTCTTTAAACAGATGTCTGTCTTTCTGTCTGACTTTACCTTATGTACATACATTCATATCTGTACATTTATCTATTTATCTCCAAGGGTGGACAGTTCCATAGATTGGACAACCAGGACAAGCAGATTTCATATCCAGGCTATAAATGTTTTAATAGAATAGGTTTTAATAGAACAGTTTTTAATTGGATTAAGTTGGATTTTTTTTTTTTTGTTGGATCTAGTTGTATTCATTAGCATGCATAGATGACCTATGATCTTTTGAGAAATCAGGAATACAAAGGAATGTGGATATACTGATGAAACACAAAGCTGTCATAATTCTCCTGCTTACAATGCATAGTCACCTCATGACCGCTTGCTTAATCGAGAGAAAAGAAAGATGCTAAACAAGCACAAATAATATCTTCCTCTTGCAGTGTGAGGAGAGAACAACACCGCTCATAGCCGAAACATTTAACAACAACTTGCTGACTATTTGTCCAGGTTGCAAGCCCAGTGTGCTACATTAGAAACTTTATCAAGAGATGATGATGACATGGTTTCACAGGAGTTCCTATACTGACTCTGTACTTAACTAGCTAAATAGATTACCATACGTTATTGAATTGCAGTTAGCTGTCAGTTAGGTTTCTTGGCTTTCTAATGAATTTATGATGTGTCCATCCCTGTCTCTGTATACACATATACATCCATCTCATTTGAAAAAATTGCAAGGCAGAGATGCGTTCGTCACATGTCAGCTTTTATAACCTTCATGTTCACAACAGATTATTTGGTATAATTTACATTTTTTGTGAAATATGCTACTAAAAGATGACTACCTTAATTGAAAACTGTGCTATATTGTACCATGAATACATTTGAGTAATTTATAATATTACGGTTGCCATAACAATTGGTGTAGTGGATAGCTGAAGCTAAGTCTTATTGCAGTGTTTTTCATTACATTTTACTTCCCTTTCAAAGTTTATTTAATCCAGGCTAATGATTTTTACAGCAATTGATTGTAAATATTGATTTTCATTTGTCAGTTCTTGTTTATTGAACGGTTATTTTGACATCTTTCATGAAATTGCTTGCTATATTAGTTACATAATTGTGTTTGTCTTCCAGCAAGACCACCCAAGCACTTCAGTGCATAGTGGTGAAGAAAGACGTAATGTTTATTAATCTTTCATGATAAATGATTGAAGGGGTAAAAAGCAACAACATGCTGTATTGACTAATTTACTAAGGTTGCATTGTGATTTCATTGATTGTATTTAAAAAATTTTGTTTAGTGGTTGACTTCACACGAAGACCGATTTTAATCCAAGTAAGAATCCAGTAAGTATTTCCCCAGAGCCGCAATAATACTGGGTTAATGTTTCTCTTACAGATAAAATAGAGAATGGAGAAGTTTACCATAGAAGAAAAGCGACCCACTCTGGTCAAGTAGCAGAAGAGAAGGAAGTGAGTGCTAGATCACAGGAAGTAATTTGTCAATCAGCAAGCAGCTGGAGACGGATAGTGCTGTTAATCCTGGCTATAACCATACACAACATTCCAGGTAAGTCTTCTCTTTGTCTCCTTATTTGTATCCCTTCCATTTTATTTCTTCTCTGTTTCTTTCATTTCTTTAAATGCTGGTTTAAAAAACAAAACAAAAAAAACGCAGTTTACTCACAATCCACAACATCAAAATAAATAACAAATATTACCTCATTTAATAGAACAGATATTATATCTTTAGAGCTGCATGTGTGTGAAGTTCCGAACTAGACCGTTACTTATGAATAGTCTAAACTGGATTGGTGAGAGGAAAAAGTGTGTGTGCATGTAAAATTCAATAACAAATCCCAGCTTTCATATGAAGCACCTGACATTTAATTTCACCGAGGCTAATCTGTTTGCTTCACGTCTCTTGTTATAAATATTCAGGTAGCATAAACAGCGGGAACTTTGTTCTAAATGTAAACCAGCTTAACAGGTGTGAGCAGACTGTCTGTCTGTCTATCTGTCTGTCTATCTATCTATTCAAATAATATTTTTCAAATATGATTCTTTCTACACAAATTAGTGCATACTTTTTAGTGCATGGTTTGAAGCTCAGCTGTCCCTCACTGAGACAGATCATCACTCTGAGAGTAAGCTGTGCTTGATTTCACGTTTCTAAAAAAAAAAAAAGTTATTTTTGGTAAATTTGTTTTTATTTTAAACTAGGCTTAAGTTAGATGTTTCTTCATCACCTTTGCTTTTGACTAAAAATAAATCAATAAAACTGTAGAAATCTACTCACAATTCTGATTAAATTCATCAATTTCTATTTATTTATTTTACTTTGCTCACACAGTTTGTTTACCCAGTTTTTTATTACTACTATTTTTTTGGTGTTGTTATGATGACATACAGTCACTGGACACTTTATTAAGAGTATACTAATAGTACTATACTAATATTGGGAAGGGCCTCTCTTTGCTCTAAAAACAGCCTCAATTCTTTGTGGCATGGATTCCAAAAGATATTGGAAACATTCCTATCATCAGAGTTAAAGTAGGGACTTGACACTCTATGAGGTGACGCTTATGTTGGCACTGCCAGTGAAATAAGCATGAATGTTGAAGCTTTGTAATCTGTTTGAGCAGAGTGTACAGATGAGGAGGTGAGAGAGCTGGATCAAGGGCTAAATTACAATGACACTACCATCA
Source organism: Ameiurus melas (assembly GCA_012411365.1). Lineage (NCBI taxonomy): Eukaryota > Metazoa > Chordata > Actinopteri > Siluriformes > Ictaluridae > Ameiurus > Ameiurus melas. Next base: position 31,656,680 of record CM022760.1, on the reverse strand, counting down.
GTGGGTAGTCAAATGGCATTGTGGGAAATTTAGCCAACCATTATTGCCACTGATCATCACCTTTTAATTGTAAAGTTTAATATGCTTTAATATGCTTAAGTTGTTCAGAGTAGAGTTTTCTTTTAATATTTTCACATCCTGAACAGTTGCTTTATTCATCAGTGGAACAGCATAGGCCAAAGCAGATGTCTTGGGTGAGGGAGTTGCATGGGAGTGTTGGGTGGAGTGTTGGATGGAGTTTTGGGTGGGGTGTTGGGTGGAGTGTTGGGTGGAGTGTTGGGTGGAGTGTTGGGTGGAGTGTTGGGTGGAGTTTTGGGTGGGGTGTTGGGTGGAGTTTGGGTGGGGTGTTGGGTGGAGTTTTGGGTGGGGTGTTGGGTGGAGTTTTGGGTGGGGTGTTGGATGGAGTTTTGGGTGGGGTGTTGGATGGAGTTTTGGGTGGGGTTGGGTGTTGTTGGTGGAGTGTTGGGTGGAGTTTTGGGTGGGGTTGTTGGTTGGAGTTTTTTGGGTGGGGTGTTGGATGGAGTTTTGGGTGGGGTGTTGGGTGGGGTGTTGGGTGGAGTGTTGGGTGGAGTTTTGGGTGGGGTGTTGGAGTGTTTTGGGTGGGGTGTTGGGTGGGGTGTTGGGTGGAGTTTTGGGTGGGGTGTTGGATGGAATTGCTAGATGGACGTGTTGGATGGGAGTATTGGATGGAGTGTTGTATGGAATTGTTGGATATACTTTTGGATGGGAGTGTTAGATGGGAATGTTGAATTGGATTTTAGATGAAAGTGTTGGCTGAGAGTGTTGGATGGGGTGTTGGATTGAAATGTTGGAAGAGGTGTTGGGTGGGAGTGTTGGATGAGAGTGTTGGACGGGGTGTTGGATGGGATGTTGGATTCAGAGTATGTGAGCGGAGCAGAGTGAGAGTGGAGCAAGGAGCGTATTTTTTTGAAAGTCGGAGTGTCTTGGTTTTCTCTCGCTCCATTTCCAAGTGCTCCATTACAGCTCCATCATGAGCACAACTCATGATGGCCCATAATACAACTGCATTATTGCATAGTTAACATCACTTACAGAAAGATGGATTTTCTGAAATACTACTGTAAAGAAGGTGAACAAAATTACAAATGTATCATAAAAGGCCATGATGACACAGGAGAATGAGCGTGTAGGGAGGTGATGGACATGTTGCATAAGAATATTGGACGGGAGTGTTGAACAGGAGTGATGGATGGGAGTGTTGGATAAGAATATTGGATGGGAGTGTTGAATGGAAGTGTTGGACGGGAGTGTTGAATGGAAGTGTTGGACGGGAGTGTTGGATGGAAGTGTTGGACGGGAGTGATGGATGGAAGTGTTGGATGGAATTGTTGGATAAGAATATTGGATGGGAGTGATGGACGGGAGTGATGGATGGAAGTGTTGGACGGGAGTGTTGGATGGAAGTGTTGGATGGAATTGTTGGATAAGAATATTGGATGGGAGTGATGGACGGGAGTGATGGATGGAAGTGTTGGACGGGAGTGTTGGATGGAAGTGTTGGACGGGAGTGTTGGATGGAAGTGTTGGATGGAATTGTTGGATAAGAATATTGGATGGGAGTGATGGACGGGAGTGATGGATGGAAGTGTTGGATAAGAATATTAGATGGAAATGGAATGGAAATGTTGTATGGGAGTTTAGGTGGGAGTGTGTCAGCTTTGAACTGATGCTTTCTCCAGGTTATCCAGGACCACCTGTCTAATGTGTTATTTTCCAAATGTGTGTAACACTCTGGAAAAGAGCCCTCTCTCACATTTCAAAAGCACATTGTGTGTGACAATTTCCTGGAAATGGTGCCACTCCCATCCAAATGATCTGTTTCTCTCCCTTAAGTGCAGTGACACCTTTAAAATGAGCAACCATTAGAATTGATCAACAATTTGTTTGTTTCAACATAAAAGTTTGGCTGTTGGTATTTCACTGAATGCTGTAAAAAAAAATTTATGCAGATTTGCACTCCCTCAATACTCAGTCCATTAATGAAATCATAAATAATCATCTTTTGTATATTTTCAAACAAAATTTCTTTCATGCAAAACTGTGATTACTTTTTCAATTAGAGTGCTCTGTGAGCATTAGACTTCCGGTCTGAACCACTTCTGTCTTCCTCATATCTTGTGGAAATCATGTAGTCCTGGTTCCATCAGAACTGCAAAACACATTTTGAGTCAACTGAAGGTGTGCATGTGTTTCTCTGTGCCATTACCGCAAATTTTTCATCAATTAAATAATTAATCAAGGTATTATCACACCAGCCAGAATCAAACTCAGACTCGTTTTAAGTTTGATTTAATCAAAGTTAGTGAAATGATCAATTGGTTTAATCCCTCATACAGTTTTACTCCAAAGGGCTTTTCTGTTGTACTTGAGATGACTAGTAATTACATTTATATTTACATTACAAAGCGACTTACAAATGAGAAAATACAAGCAAAATAGTAATTCATTGCTTAAAACAAAACAATGACACCCCCTCTCACTTAAACTTATTCCCAGATTAGTTGCTTTGACTTCCATGCATTTTAATAGCCTGCTTGACTGCAGTTGTAATTATCTTAATGGATTAGTCACAGGGACCGAAAGTCAAATTGTATTTGAGAACTCTTATGTTTAGAAAATGGCATTAACCTGTACACGCTATGAATAGACGGCAAGTTTAATGTGTTCTTCATTTGTGACCTTATATTTTGTAAGGATTATAACAAAATTGGCATGCCATTGAAATGCAGTAATCAGTGGTGGGGTGGAGTGGGGTGATGTCAGTGTGAAGCAGAGGTACTGTTACCACCCTTAAGTGGTATTATGTTCCAATAACAGAATGTTCCAAAAAAAATAATAATAATTTTTTTTATTATACCACCAACACTAGCACTTGTTATATTAGTCTTAGAAAATCAATTAATATTTTTGGTGGAATATCCATGACAAGCTAATTCTTATTATATCAGCTATAAAAATTTTTTTAAAAATTGTTCTTTCGCATCTCTCTCTTGAAGTTCATAAGCCAGGCAAATTGCAGCTTGTTAATGAGAAACTATAAAGCTCTGTATTCTCCCTCCTGAAGACTTTGGAGGTTTGTGTGTTTTCCAGGGTTTCCTTCGTCAGCACAGGTAATCAACATGCACCAACCAACTAACTCTAGAAATGAGAATAAAGTATTGTTGGTGAAAATAGAATAAAAAACAATTATCAATTAACAAAATGCTCCCCGTTATGATTTATGAGATATGTGGGATCCATCTAAACCGGTCAGAAGAAGACACCACAGAATCCAGTTTTCTAAAACTGAAGTAAAAAAAAAAAAAGTATATTTTAGCATTGTTTTTTTTTTTTACGCAATAATTTTTAGGTTTCAGACACATTTTTTTTTTCTTAATGAATGTAAATCTAAAATGTGTCATTTTTACTGACACACTAATGCAGAAGGCAAACTTTATAAAAAAAAATTAGGATGTTAAACATCAGCACTGTACTGTATATGTGAATATATGGCTTTCATTTTCTGAAAAATGTGCTTGCACAGTAAAGCTGCAGGCTTAATTCAATATTTTGCATTAAAAATTTCAGTGTGAGCTCAAATAAACTAATCATTCAGTGCAGTATTTGTGTTGGTCTCTGTTTGACCTTCAGGTTATTTGGTAAGAGTGAACATATCTGTTTTATGCAGCTGCTTAATGTTCTACAGCTGTTTATGTAGGTTTGGGAATCGGTTCATTAATCAGTAATTAGTTTCATTGATTTAGCAGGTGTGTGTGTGTGTGTGTGTGTGTGTGTGTGTGTGTGTGTGTGTGTGTGAGGTTTACGGAAAGGTTATACATTCAGAAGAAATATTTACACTTTAGCGCTCACATATTCATATACACACAAACAAGCAACCACGTTAAATAATTGTTAGATTATTAGTGCATTATTAAACAATGTTCCTCTCCTGACATAAATCGTCCATTGTGAATGGTTATTTGAATGAATCGACTTCTCTTTCTAACCTTACTTTTGCATTTAGACAGCATCCTAGGCAATCTCTGGAATCTCTGCTCCTCTGTGTGTTGTGATTCTCCCACTAATCTTCAATACTGACAAGACCTTGCATCTTAAATCTGATCAAATCACACTCAGAACAGCTTACTCTCTCAATGATTACATACTTGATTACGGTTGTTCATCCTTACTTGCATATTTCTTTTCTGACCGTTTGATGATAGTAATTCCCATGACTGGTATATGTGTGTTATAAATAGAAGCGGTTAAATAATGCATGCTGGTGCATATCCTTTCCTCTCCTCTCCACCAAGAGCTGGTGTGTGGTGGGTGTTCTGGTGCACTATGGCTGCCGTCGCATCATCCAGGTGGATGCTGCACACTGGTGGTGGTTGAGGAGATTTCCCCTCATACAATGTAAAGCGCTTTGAGTGTCTAGAAAAGCGCTATATAAATGAAAGAAATTATTATTATTGCTATTATATCTATATATCATACAGAGAATATTGACTCTCTTCTGTGGTAATTTGTTTCCCACTCAGGACCTCAATAACATGAATTGTGCAATGGATAGAGTATTAGCTATTTTTATTTGTGCAAAGTAGCACAAGTGATTTGACACATGGAAATTTAGGATATACTGGACACTTCAGTATTTTATTGTAATAAAAGGTTGCAACAGGATTATACTCTTGCTTTCCAGCTTCCTCCTGCTTTAGCCCCACTGTGACTCAGGGCTTGTATCAATATTAATGCCTACACTTTAATGTTTAGTGATAAAGGAAAAGTAAAAGGCCAGCTGTTGTATTAGTGGTGTGTTGGGACTGTTTTTATTTATTTATTTTCGTTTTATTTTCCACGGGTTTGACCGGTTTTGCCCATTCTTCAGTTATTTTTGTTTGAGCCTAGTTTTCTGTATTACTTTTGTTGGGTTATAGTAATATTAATTATAATAGTGGTGTAATATATTAAATATGATAATAAAAAGTGATTCTTTAAGTTTTCATTAGGTAGTTGTATTAGTTCATTTCTTGCAGGCAGTATATGTAATTAGTTACCTACAGTTTCTACTAAATATTTTGAACGTTATGGAATTACCAACACAATCTGCATAAAGTAATGGCAAACAATTTTACTTTTTCTTGTCAATTTTGAATACACCATTTAAACATTCACTGTCTGAAGTTAATTGGCGTCAGCTGTTCCAGGTAATTAGATGTAATTGGGCGTATGGGTTGTAAAAATCCCCTGTCGTATTAAAAAAAAACAGGCAAAAAGTCAGGTTACTGCCCGAATCTACTCTTTTTAAGTGTTTATGTACCATTTAAAACTAATTTCAGAAAAGAAGAATTGTAAAGATACAAAAACATGCTACAAACACATTTCTTAAAACCTGCATGTTCCACAGTTCACAATAACACAAAATGTACAAATGGAGGAAATTCAATACTCTTGCTAATGTTCTTATAGTGTTTACTGCGAACTTCATCAGGAGCACTGAAGTGATGAATAAACTCAAGGCTAACAGCAAATCAATAAAAATTTTGATCAGCAGATACAGGAAATATTTGGTTTAGGTTTTTCCCTAACAGTTATTAAATAACAAATAAATAAGTGCTTACATTTATCCACATTCAGGCAATTCCAAAATATTTTTGCAACTGAACACACCCTCTAATGATTAGCACTCTTTTTTATTATAATTACTTTAACTGTTGTTGTTGTTAGTCTCTCTCTCTCTCTCTCTCTCTCTCTCTCTCTCATATATATATATAGTATCTCACAAAAGTGAGTAAACCCCTCACATTTACTGTGACATACTGAAGCAGAGCATGATCAGTATGCAGTATTCCAGCATGATTATGACCCCAAACACACCTCCAAGACGACCACTGCCCTGCTGAAGAACCTGAGGGTGAAGGTGATGGATGTCTCCAGACCTAAACCCTATTGAGCATCTGTGAGGCATCCTCAAATGGAAGGTGGAGGAGCACAAGGTCTCTAACATCCACCAGCTCCGTGATGTCATCATGGAGGAGTGGAAGAAGACTCCAGTGGCAACCTGTGAAGCTCTGGTGAACTCCATGCCCAAGAGGGTTAAGGCAGTGCTGGAAAATAAAGGTTCCCACACAAAATATCGACACTTTGGGCCCAATTTGGACATTTTCACTTAGGGGTGTACTCACTTTTGTTGCCAGCAGTTTAGACATTAATGTCTATGTGTTGAGTTATTTTGAGGGAACAGCAAATTGACACTGTTACACAAGCTGTACACTCACTACTTTACATTGTAGCAAAGTGTCATTTCTTCAGTGTTGTCACATGAAAAGGTATCATCAAATATTTACACAAATGTGAGGGGTGTACTCACTTTTGGGAGATACTGTATATACTCCTCTGTTTGCCTCTGTTTACATTATGATATTTTACTGCAGACCTGAGCTGTGTTTCCCTGGTTGGTCCATTTACTGACTTATAACTTGTACTCTTCTAGTTCCAAACTTCACTGTTGGTGTAGTGTTTTTAGGGTGATGTGCAGTGCCATTTCTTCTAAAAACTTGCTGTGTAGTATGACAGCCAAAAAATTTTGCAAAATTTTGCTCTCGTCTGACCAGACTACACTCTCCCAGTATTTCATAGGCTTGTCCAAATGAGTTGTAGCAAACTTTAAACAAGCTTCGGCATGCCTTTTCTTCGGTTAGGGTTAGGGTTAGAGTGAGCATGAGCAGTTGAGTGCATTACCTATTATTTTCTCTGTGACGATTGCACCTGCTGTCTCCAAGTATTTCTGGAGCTCTTTCCGAATGGTCTTTGGTCTCTTGGGCTACTCTTCTGACTATTCTTCTGACTCCCTGGTCAGAAATCTTGTGAGGAGCTCCTGTACGTGGCCGGTTGATGACTGAGTGATGTTGCTTCCACTTGTGGATAATGGCCCCAATGGTGCTTACTGGAAGATCCCGAAGTTTTGAAATACGTCTGTATCCGATTCCATCAATATGTTTCACGACAATAAGGTTACGAGGGTCTTGGGAGAGCTCTTTGCTTTTACCCATCATGAGATGTTTCTTGTGTGACACCTTGGTAACAAAAAGCCTTTTTATAGACCATCAATTTACTAACCCAGCTGATATTAATTTGCACAAATAGGGGGTGTAATTACTTTCTAACTACTTTCAGATTTCAACTGGTTCCTTGCCTTACTTTGCCTAGGAGAACTGTCATTACACTTTATTACACATAACTTTATTTATGGACGTTAATGTTGTGAATTCTTTATATTTGCGGATTTCCTGAATTAATACTGATGTCTGGTGAGAATATCATGTGGAAAAACCTGATTGTAAATATATTTACTGAACAAAATGTTGACATGTTCAATACTTATTTCCACCACCGTGTCTGTTTCAGTATCTTTTTGCTCACCTAAAAATTGGTTGGTCTGCCACCAAAGGTGCCATGTTTTAAGTTGCTTAAGACAACTAGATGGTATCAGGATATTAAAGCTGAAATTCTGAACCGGAGTACCTGGAGGAAACCTCAGGAGCATGGAGAGACCATGCAAACTGTGTGTGTGTGTGTGTGTGTATATATATATATATATATATGTGTGTGTGTGTGTGTGTGTGTGTGTGTGTGTGTGTATGTAGATGGATAGATAGATATGCATGTAGGTCACAATTTGTATTTATTGTAATGGGTGTATTTTATGCATTTATCTCCCTATTATGCAATGCCAGTATGCAGAGCTACTTTCAATTAATTTTATTCAATTTATGTTTAATTTATTTGACATTATTGTACACATCTTTCATTACCTCAATCTCAGCAGAGTTACCTCTTTTAAATAAGGCTGTTAAATACTCATGGCCAGTTCATTAAATTTACACAGGCTAAAAGCGTGTGCTATTAACTAGGACATGTGTGCAGATGTGTGTTGTGTGTGTGTGTGTGTGTGTGTGTGTGTGTGTGTGTGTGAAACTTGAGCCCGATATCATCTCATTACCACAGGGTGACACTCATCTCCTGTGACCTCAGCTGTTTATGTACTTGGCAGACTCGAGGAGGTGCCATCTTGAAAATTTGCTTCTCCTCACACTAAACTGTGTCAATCGATTTTACCATGAAACATTGACATGTACAATAAGAAAATGAGTGAGATTCAGTTAGTTATATACAGCACAACAGACGATGTCAAACAAAAATGAGAACTATAACAACCCATTAAAACCACTCACAACCTAATACACTACTGCTTCAGGAAACAAGTCTTTCTGGGGGTTTTTTTTCTGCTCTTTTTGGGGGAGATGTGGGGGGGTATGGGTTCCTTCAATAACAAGTGTCAAATACCCCAACTAAGGACACAGCTATGAAGAAGATTTGTCACTTGTCACATATGAAGGACAGCAGTAGTAAAACAAGAATGGATAAAATCCAGTAATTTCACCAAGTGGTCCCCTAATATCCATAATTGGGGTTGCACTATGATTAATTTTTACTAGTTGACCAGTAATAAGTGACAAAAAAGAAAAGTTGTCAGCTAGTCATCTTTAACAAATTACTAGCTTATTTGTGATTGTCAAATTACTCCCGACCCCAGCACAGATGAATTCTCAGATGGCTAGGAAAATACTGGCCGTAATGGGAAAAATTCAGGAGCAATTAATTATGTATTCCGCCATTCTCTAATGATGATAAGAAGCATAATAATCCAAGAACATCTTAATGAGTTCATTCCTATAGGGTAGAACAAGCTCTTACCTTGATCATGCCCTTCAGGCCAACATCTTTTTTGCTTAAATCAATTCCTAAGTTACCTTTGGAATTATCATCAGTAATTTGGGAGCCTTTACTAAATGTAATGGATCATAGGCCATTTCATTATTCAATTTCATTGAATTATTAACTATTGTCACTCATTATGGAACCACAACTTGATCTCTCTAATCTCTCCAGCTACCCACTAATTTCCAACATGCCTTTTCTCTTTGCAGAAAGTTGTTACCCAGCAGCTTATCTTTGAAAAATGTCAACAATAAATTGAATTAGAACAGATCTATCAGTCTTCTCCTACATACGAGGTTGACAGAAAATTTCTAAATTAAAGTGGAGTTGCTACACAGTATTGCGTAGATCTACATTTGGCAAAATTCATGTACTACTTATCAGCTGGTAATAACACCCTTCGGTGAAGCATGGGGATGACAGCATCATGATATGGGGGTGGACCTCAGCATCAGGGACAGAGAGACTGGTCAGAATTGGCCACAGAGTCTGGCCAGAGAGCACATGACCTCAGACTGGGGCAAAAGTTCACCAATGACCTGAAGATACCCATTGACAACATTGAAGTGGATTCAGGGGAAGTTTATGAATGTGCTTGAGTGGCCCTTTAGAACATCTGTAAAGAAACCTGAAGAAGGCAGTTCATAGATGCTCCCCAGCCAATCTGATTGAGCTTGAGAGGTGTTGGATGACTTACGAATAGAAGAATTTGCCCAAATCCAGTTGTGCAAAGCTTGTAGAGATTTAGAGATTTTGTAGAGATTTACCCAAGAAGACATGCAGCTGTAATTATTTTTCTCAAAACATTTTTGTTTAGATTTTTCATTATGGTTTATTGTGTGTACATTAATAATAATAATAATAATAATAATAATTTTAATAATTCCTTATGGCACAGTAGTACATTTGATTCAATTTAAATGAAATCTATGACACTATAAAGTATGCAAAAGAAGTGAAGGGGACTAAATACTTTCTGAACACTGTATGTTATATATGTTAAGTCATCATTGGATACAATTGTCTATTTGGTCTGGCTTTTTTTCCCCAAGATGAACTGCTGTCAAATGAAAGGATACAGCCTCTCATGTCTCATTCTCTGACCTTGCTTAAATTTGTATTTGCACACTGTCGAAGATACTAACAGGTGTGTGTGTGTGTGTGTGTGTGTGTGTGTCTGCCTGTCTGTCTGTCTGTCTGTCTGTGTGTTCTCTTTCAGAGGGATTGGCTGTTGGGGTAGGTTTTGGAGCTGCAGGAAAAACCTCCTCTGCTACATTTGAGAGCGCCAGGCAAGTCCCCAGCATTTTTTTCATATATCTTCTTTACGTTGTTTTTAATTTAATCTCATTCATGCTCAGGTCTGGTTGAATTCTCATATCTGAAGGTCAGAAGGTGTTGATTAATTCTCTATAACAGCAGTTCTAGCAGTAGTTCCTCTGCAAGGGAAATTGCATGTTTATATTACTGCACTACTGCATTATTATCATCACTTTTGTGTCTTACTAAGAGAGAATAGAGAGACACTAGTGAGGAAACAACTTCCTATTAAAATGTAAGTGATAACCCGAATTAACCTGTCCCAAGGACATTCCAGCACATGAAATTTAACTATAAATGGATCAAATGAATGATGTCATTTATTATTTATTCAATCATTCATTTACCGTAGGCTCTTTATCCTCTTCAGGGTTGCTGTGGATTTGGTCTCTATTACAGGAACACTGGGTATGAAGAGAGAAAATTCACCCTGGGTGGAACGCCAATTCCTTGCAGGGCACCGTGCACACACACACATTTATTTACACCTTCACCTACTGACATGTTTTGGGAGTTGGAAGGAAACTGGAGAACCCAGAGGAAATCCACATGGACACAGGCAGAACATATGATACTCCAAACAGGCATGTAACTGGAGCTCAGGGTCAAAGCTAAGACACTGGAACTGTAAGGCAGCTTGCTTTAAATGTTAAACACAGGTGTGTTCCTGTGTTGAAGTGTCCATCAGGAGAGATGCGCTGGTCTTAAATAGCTCAAAACAAGAAAGCAATGTTTGACTTTAAGGTGTGTTTGACACTTTGGTCTATATCCCCTTTATTTAATACAAAATACAAAGCTCTCAGCTGTTTTAGATCGGAATCTCGATCATTTCGCATGTTGCTGTGGATCTGATCTTTTATGAAATGTCTACCATTATTACATATTATTGTATTAGCAGTATAAACTTGACCATGTGCATTTCCTGGTCAGGGTGATACACACTTCAACAAAGGTCAGTAGCTCAGCGTTTGCTTTATAAACAAAAGAGTACGTACTTCTTTCTCAGTACAGCAATAAATCTCACACTAATAAGCTGTAAGTCTCTTAATCTGGGAAATCTGTATTGCAAAAAAAAAAATAATATTTAAGTTATTATTATTTATTTTATTTTTTTTATAGAAAAATGAATACACCAGAAAAAAATAGGTTTCACATATTATGCAAATTAACTTACATTTGAGTGAGCAGGGATAAAAAAGACAAATGTGCATGTCTTGAACCTATGAAATAGTCTCACAATTCCATGGTCCTGGGTTTGATCCTAAGATTGAATGACTGTGTGTGAGGTGTTTCACATGTTCTCAGTGTATCTATGTAGGTTTCCTCTGGGTTTTCTGGTTTCCTCCAACCCACAAAAAACATGTCAGTAAGTGGCTAAGATAAATTGCTGCTAAGCATGAATAAGTGTGTGAATATGTGCGTGTGTGCCCTGTGACGGAATGCTGTTCGATCTGGGGTGTATTCTCACCTCACCACCAGTGTTCGTGGGTAAGGCTCCAGTTCGTGACCCTGAGTAGGATAAATTGGTTACTGGAAGTTAGTGAGGGAGTAGTACCACTGTCCCCAGCCCAATGAGCCCATAGATGGAGTATACAAAATTTCAGCCCAGTTGGACTAATCCTGCCAAACAGCTAACAGTTCTTTTAGACTGAAGCATCATTTAGCAAAGCTGAATTAAAGACAATGCATTTTATACAACTTATGAGTATAGTTGTGGGCCAGCCTCAAAACACCTGATGCAGAAACAATAAAACTGTAAACTTGTATGTGTAAAAAGAAAGTGTGATCTGTGAGTGCACACTAATCATCATGATACGATTAGTAATAGTGTAGACACAAAGCGTTCCCCGACGGTCCTGTCCTAACATGCCATGTGTAGTGCTGTGTTTACACTCTGTTGTGTGATGCTGCCACCCAATGGTGAGGAGCAGTGTTAAATACATAAATATAAACGTGGGTCTAATGGTGTGAGATAGTCTAAGACATGAGTAGGTAGGTGTGTGTTAGAGGAGAGAGAGAAAGACGGTCTGTTATAATATGTGTGCTGAAAGAAGATATTATTACATAATATATGACATAACATCATTGCATCTTCAGACCACACATTACATAGACGTGTGTGAGTGAGAGAGAGAGAGAGAAAGAGGAAAATGTACGAGTGTTCTTTTGTCTCAATAAATGTATGCTAGAGTAAGAGCATTGACTGGAATGGAGCTATGTGCACACATGTTGCAGTTATTATACAAAAAGAAAGGAGTCTTTGTCACACTGACTGTCTGAAATCCACTGAGAGAGAGAGAGAGGGAATAATTCTAATATCCTTATTTAAATATGATGTAATAACCCTATAGGCTTAAAAATGCATTATTTTCTTGAATGGATATTAATATTGTGGAGAGCCGATGGTTTGATCCTGATCAGGATAAAGTGCTTATTGAAGATGGAATAATGAAGTATTTTAAAGTATTTGTGATCTGATGTTCTCATGTGAAATACTCGAAAGCTGCTGTTTGGAAAATGATTTCCCACAGTGTTAACTTTCATACACTCTTCAAAGTCCCACATACCCCCACCCTCTCTCTGTCTGTCTCTTTCTCTCTCTCTCTCACACACACACACACACACACACACACACACACTTGCACACTCGCACTCGTTATCCAAAGGCTCTAGGGGCAATAAGTCTGTGTGAAACAAAAGTCTATTTGTTTCCAGAGGAGAAAACTGCTGTATGTCTTTTTCTCTCTCTCTCTTTTCGACTTGCTTGTTCTCATGGTCAAAGGCAGTCTTCACATTCCCCCATACCCACACACTTGGGTGCACTGTTAAAACCAGATGCTTTGAACCTCTTCAAAGCAGCATGTTATTATTATTTTTTTTTTACCCTTGTTCCTCCTATGTGAAGAATGTTTTTTGAAGGTGCTGAGCATATGGTTTTCACTACAGCTGAGAGTTCAGACACACAGCTGCACTTACAACTGATGCCTTTTCCAGCATCACACACAATATACACTTTGTTAAGTGGCTGGTTCGGTTCGGAGCCATTCAGAGACCTGTGTATAACCTTTAACAGGAGTAGCATTTGAGTGTGTGTGTGTGTGTGTGTGTGTGTGTGTGTGTGTGTAATCTTTTAAAGTGAACAGTCTTGCACACATAGAGCTCTGTTAAAACTCGCAGGTGTCTTTCAGAAATGCAGACTGGAAATGACATCAAGGTTAAGTTCGTCAAAAGTTGTCAACATGGGGTTGATCACACTGAACACATTCAGCCGAAACACAATTAGCTTGTTTTCGCTTTTGAGTTGCACAACTCAAAAGAACGCTAAAAGCTTGAAATAGAATGGAAAATGCAATCAGTAGCGTTTGTGGTGAGCAAAGTATATTTGCGTTAGACACACGAGTCAGAATGAAGCATAGTAGAATATAGAGAACACAGCTGTAAAAGGAGTTCAGTACAATTGCCACAAAAGTTGCTACTGACAAAGTGACCAGATGCAAGTGTAATATGAAGTAAAACACTTGGGTCTGTGATGGTACAGAAAAATACCCAACAACAGGGTGTTGTGAAGAGATCATTGTCCTACATTTATACTTTTTATACTTATTGTGATTCGCCAGTGCTAACAGGATAGTTTGTGTTATCACTTATTAAAGCAGCTGCATAGGATAGAGCAGACTGATTTGGCTGAGTGAATCAAATAGGCATGGATGACAGTTATTCATATGGGTGACTTCAAAGCAAGAATCGGGAAGAATAGTCAGATCTGGCAGTAAGTAGCTGGAAGGTATATTCCTAAGTCTCTGTGGAGAACATTGGCTTGCTGTCATTCTGTTTCAATCCAAAGTACAAATGTAAAACATTATGGCTGCATCTACGAGCCAAACATAGCCGTCTGATTGATTTGTATTATTGTCAATATTGTGAAGATTTCAGAATTGTAACGATGTCAGAGATGCTCTATATTATGCCATGAGGGGAGCAGAATATTGGATTGACCATCAGCTGGTAATGATAAACCTACACTTGCATATCAGCCCACCTGTTTGATTACTTACAGTATGACCTGTTATCAGAATCCCAGTGTGTAAAGACAAAAGAATTGTGTATATGGTACAAGGCAACCACAAGCCGAGAACGTGCCGAGAACATCATCAAAATGTATTCATTGTCTTCATAGAATTATATAAGGCCTTTGATATGGTATATAGAGAAGTACGTAGAGATGCACCGATACCAAATTTCTCAGCCGATTCTGGTAGCCGATTATTTAGAGTGAGATAGGCCGATACCGATAGTTTGGTGGTTCTACCTTTTATACTTTCTTTTAATAATAATAATAATAATAATAAAATAACAATAACAATTGACTGAATTCTAAAATACCTCCTGTTAGGCTCACATTCACTCCCCACAAACAAAAGCATTTCTACTTTATCATTGAACATCAGACTGGTAATATTTAATAATAACCTTTTTATTTGATGATATTAACTCATATTAACATTAACTGGATATGAAACAAACTACTCTGCAAAAATATTTGTCTGTGCAATGTATACTACCGTGTGTTATACACGGTATATGCACGCGTATTAATTTAGCGCCAGCAGCGCAGCAAAAAGAAAAATATATATACTTGATGCCGAAACTCGCGCTTCACTGCTGCTCACGTCCGGTGTAAAAGCACTCGTTCATTAGCATGCACTCTAATGATAAAAATATGCACTGCTGCAGCATACGGTGTAAAATTTTAGCAGTGCAGAGTTAACAGACTGCAGTTTTGTCGTCATTGTCACCCAATTCAAAGAGACATGTTTACACACAGCACGAATTAGATGTGTTTTCCCCTCCCTCTTTTGATTGACAGGATATTATCGACCCTGATAATCTGATGTTTTTAAACTATCGGCTGATAGTTTAAAAATGAGGGAATGATACATTGTATGTCATTGGAAGTTCAGATGTCTGTGCACCGGGGTCAGTGTGTATGGCAGAGCTACAGTGTGACGATGGAATTTCTATAGGAATTCCCTTTCCATACTTGACCTATGATATGCTATTGATTGCACATTGTACAAACGGTCACAAAGCAGCTGTACAGAAATATGTACAGTCATTTGAAAAAACAAATACACCCCTTGGAATTCTAAAATTTTGTTTACATATTTGGACATGCAAACATTCGATCCTCTATGAAACACTGCCTATTAATGAAGATGATACACTCAAATTTAAATTTTGTAGCAATTTTCACAATTTAAATGAACAAAAAACAGATCAGTCACATGGAAAAAATAAGTAAACCCCTACATTTATCACACCTTCATATCCATAAAATAAGAATCAGTTTGCAAGATTGGGTGCCGGTGATTAGAACCTGCTTAGGAAGTGCAGGTGGAGCCTGTCTTGTTTTTTTACCCCTCTCATATCTAGTGTCTGGTGTTCCCATGTGGAGTCATCATGCCAAGATCTAAAGAGTTCCATAATGCCTTCAAGAAAAATGAAAAGAGGTTGTGTCTGGCAAGGGGTTTAAAAAGATCTCCAAATTATTTGAAATAAATCATTTCACTGTAAGGATAATCATCTATAAATGGCACAGGTTTCAAAGGATTGAGAATTTGTCCAGGACTGGCCATCCCAGCAATTTCAGCTCAAGAGCAGACCGTCTGATGCAAAACGAAGTCTCTAAGAACCCCAAAATTTTATCACAGGATCTGCTAGTAAGTCTTACAACTGTTGGTGTCAAAGTGCATGCTTGTACAATCAAAAAGAGATTTTGCACACATTTGACTTGCAAGTAAGCAGATAAAAGGGCTAGAGTTGATTTTAAGTGTAACATTTGAATTTGAAATCTGTTGCTGTTAACTTTAACTATGAAATACAAAAATTCGAAACAAACTCATCAGAGAGATTGCAAAAACATTAGGTATGGCCAAATCAACTATTTGGTACCTAATTAACAAGAAATAATTAAATGGTTTGCCTAGGAACACCAAAAGACCTGGATGACCATGGAAAGAACAGTGGTGGATTCTTGGTGAAAAAGCCCCTCATCATGAACCTTCCAGGAGGTACTGTAAGTTTCACCAGAGTAAATACAGTGGCTTTACCACAATATGTAAACCATTGGTAAGCATTAAAAACAGAAAGACCAGATTACAGTTTGCCAAATAAAAAGCCCATACGGAATATTGGGAAGGGAAGGAACTGTTCATGTTCCTAAGGTCCTGTGCCATATTCAGAGCATATGTGTTCATACTTAGTGAGGATTTATACCTCATTTATGTGTGGTTCTTCTTGCTGGTTCATCATCCAGGTTAAGTTTATTGTGGGTATGGTGGAGTTTGTGCTGAGACCACAGTGTTTCCTGAGGGTGAAGAAAGATTGAGGTTTAGTTTTATTACCATGGCAGTAGTGAAAGAAGCTATAAAACTATATGAATCTTTCTAAAACATTGTGTGTAATTAGAAGAGAGGCCTTCAGAGACACAGATCCTTGAGGGACACCAGTCATTACCTGACTCCATACCTGTCTTTAAGTACTCTGTATGAGCATAGTCAGAGGTACTGAGTGAAGTGTGAGAGGGTGGCCAAGAGAATTTGGTTCACTCAATTGAACACTACATTTACAGTACTTTGCAAAAGTCTTCAGCACCCAGTTTTTCTACAAATTTTTCAGTATATATATATATATATATATATATAATATAAAATTTTTCCAAACATTATTTTCCCAACAAAACATTAAATTTTATTAAATATTTTTATTTTCTAAAAATAAAATGTAAATAAGAGCAGCATATTACACAAGAGACCACTTTTTAGACAAAAGAAAAAAACAAAAGCTAATGGGTTGCAAAAAAGAGGAAAGTGCAACAGTCCGTCTCCAAAAGAGCTTTGTCAGATTCTCCAAGATGCTTAGTAAAACTTTTATCCAATTTCCTTATACAACTGCACAAAGTTTACTTGAGATCATTAATACAAAAGATTGTCACCCCAAATATTGCTTTAGTTTTTTGTTGTTGTTTTACTGTTTATTTGTCTTTACATTTTTTTTTTTTAATGGTATTATTTATGTTGCAATAGTATTATGTAGAAATTTCTGCATTTTTGAGGGCATATTTGCTTTACAGTGTTTCCTTGCATGGCCCTAAGACTTTTGCACAGTACTTTATATCTAACAAAAGAGAATGAAAGCGCAGTCCACATAGTGTTACCAGGATTTGCACTGTGTTGCATGTTTTGCTCAGTAAGGAAAACAATGTATTGTCCTTTGCAAGGTTTTGTGATCCCCGCCCCCACACACCTTTCCTTCTCTTATTTATAGTGGAAGGCAAATCACAGTTTTATATTAATGCGCTCTTTCTGATACATTGTTGTTTCTAAAGTAACAGATAATTCACAGGGACTTGTATTGCGGATGCTCCAGATAAATTAAGTCTAATAATTAATGGATTTTAAAAAAGTGCTATTGTTTAACAAATCAATGGTGTAATGATTGATAGGGTTAAACTTTCCTTGTGGAGACATTCAGATTTTCTCTTATTAATGTCAAGATGGAAAATAAAAATGGCTGGTGAGGGACAGAAAACAATACTTCATGCAGATTTTTTCAAAAAACATCTTTTATTTGTTCACAGGAGAATTATCTGGCTGCGCTGGGTGCTTACCATTTTCAGCCATATTTTTTCTTTCTAAAAAGCCTGAGTTAGGGGTGGAGTGAAAGGGTATTGGGGAATGTCTATAAAATGATTGACAGGCCAGTGACAAAGTTTTTCAAATTGGTTCTCTCAGTCACTTAATACACTAGTGCTGAGGCTGCATAAACTGTGTTTTTTTATGATGTTCTACATATTTTCCAGGTTATTTGTACTAGTAAGGAAAATATACATTATTAGACATTTCAAAGGCATTCAACCATAACCCTTACACACATGTTCAGACATAGACATACATTGGTGTGAAAAAAGTATTTTTGATTTCTTGTGTTTTTGTGTATATCTCGTACTAAATTGTTTCAGAAATGAAAACAAAATCTAAGTTAAAACAAAGGCAAACCGAGCAAACACTAAATACAGTTTTTAATTGATTGTTATTTACTGAAGCAAAAAGGTTATCGAATACCACCTGGGCCTGTGTGAAAATCTATTTGCCCCCAGAGTTACTAATTCCCCAAATCTATTAAATCAGCTGGATTAGATGCAACGAGGCCTGACTACTGCCAGTCCTGTTCAATCAAATCAACAGTCAAATGTAACTTTTTCAACAACATGAAGTTGGTTAAAAGGTTTTATGCCAAAATTGAAAGAAATTCCAGAAATAATGAGGAAGGAGGTGATTGAAATGAATCAGTCTTGGAAGGGTTACACAGCTATTTCAAAGGATCTGGGACTTCAAAGGACCACAGAGAGAGCCATTATCTCCAAATGGAAAAAAAAAAAAAAACTCGGCACAGTAGTGAACTTTCCCAGAAGTGGCAAACTTTCCAAAATTGCTCCATGAGCACAGCAACGACCCATCCAGAAAGTCACAAAAGAGCCAAGGACAACAACAAAGAAACTACAGGCCTCTCTTGTATCAATAATGGTCACTGTTCATGACTCAACTATCATAAAGACACTGGGGGGAAATGACACTCATGTAAGAGTGGCGAGGTGAAAACCACTGATAACCCAGAACATTATTAAGGCTTGCCTTAATTTTGCCAAAACACACCTTGATGTTAATCAAAACTTTTGGGAGAATGTTCTGTGGACTGATGAGTCGAAATTGGAACTGTTTTAAAGACGGGTCCCTTCATATCTGGTGGAAACCAAACACGGAATTCCACAAAAAGAACATCATACCCACGGTCAAGCATGGTGGTGGTGGTGAAGGTGTGGGGATGCTTTGCTGCTTCAGGGCCTGGGAAACTTGCAGTAATTGAGGGTAATGATAATGAGTCTTTATTGATCACATATACATTATATATATATACATTATGTATATACATTACAGCACGGTGAAATTCTTTTCTTTACATATCCAAGCATATTAGGAAGCTGGGGTCAGAGCGCAGGGTCAGCCATGATACAGCGCCCCTGGAGTAGAGAGGATTAAGGGCTTTGCTCAAGGGCCCAACAGTGGCAGCTTGGCAGTGCTGGGGCTTGATCTCCTGACACTGCCGACTGATTTTTGTGAACCCCTGAAACATGAATTCTTCTGTCTACCAGAAAATCCTAAAGGAGAATGTCTAGTCGTCGGTCCTTTAGTTAAAACTCAAGCACAATTGGATTGTGCAGCAAGACAATGATCCAAAGCACAGGACTAAGTCCACCTCTGAATGGCTAAAAAAAAAAAGCTAAATTAAAGTTTTGGAGTGGCTTAGTCAAAGCCCTGACTTGAACCAATTGATATGCTGTGGCAGTTCATGCTTGAAAACCCTCGAATGTGGTTGAACGAAAGCAGTTCTGCAAAGAAGAGTGGGCCAAAATTCCACCACAGATCTGTGAAAGACTGATCTCCAGTTATCAAATGCGTTTTTTGCAGTTATTTCTACTAAAGGTGGCACACCCAGATTTTAAGTTTAAGGGGGCAATTAATTTTTTTTCACGTGGGTGATGGGTGTTGGATAACGTTTTTTGCTTCAATAAAAGAAAAACTGTATTGTGTGTTTACTCCGGTTGCCTTTGTTTTATGTTGTATTTAGTTTGAAGATCTAAAACTATTTACTATGAAAAGAAATCAGGATGGGGAAAATACTTTTCACAGCACTTTATACGCACTACCAAATAGTAACTTAAATCAAAGCATTCTGAAAAGGACTAAATAATAAGAATGGCAAGGACTCAGCATACTGCTATGTAAAAGGTGAAGGAAGAAGGGAAGCGAAAGAAGCTGTGGCGAAGTCCGGCGACTTCGAGGTCCAGGTGGCGAGGTTTGAGAGTCAGTGCTAAAGTTAACATTGTTATTAAGTGAAATCCTCTCTCTCTCTCTCTCTCTCTCTCTCTCTCTCTCTCTTATAGTGCTCTTTCAGGTCTGGTCAAACTTAAATAACAAACAATATGATGGCACTGGTATATGGAGCGAGATTAACGTCTCTCTTCAGTGTGGGAAGAGGCTGGTGGCTCTCAGTGTAAATGTTATTCTTTATTCTGCTATTCAAAGAGCACATTGTGCAGAGCTCTCCAACCACATAAAGGCACTGCTCTCTCTTTCTTGCTCTCTCTCTCTCTCTCTCCTTAATAATCATTCAGAGTTGGTTCTGTTTCTGTTGACTAAGCTTGTTGTGCTTGTCATGATTATATCATTTTAGTGTCTCCACTGTATCCTCCTGCTTTCTGTTTAGTCAGGCAAAATGCAATAACCCACCCAGCACATTTGATTTTAATGTAGAGGTCATCGATTGTTTAATAAGTTTAAATATGTTTCACAGACAGGGATGCATAAATGTATCCCTCAAATATCAAATAAATCATTGGACTGGGCACATATTAGAATTCTTTCAAGTTTGATTAGATTTGGCATAGCAGATAGTGTTGCTGTCTCATTGCTCCAGTGTCCCCTGTGTGGCGGTTCATGTGTTCTCTTCACATCTGTGTGGGTTGCCTCAGGGTTCTCCTAGCTAGGTAGCGAAAGTGTCGATGGGCTTGTCTGATTTCTGCAACGGTCACGAGCATTCAAGATACACTGCACCTTGTGCTGGATATAAACAGACTAAACAGTGTCTGAGCAAAGCAGGTAAACAAACATCCAAGAGTTTAAAGAGCACTTGTTTTGTGGCTCCCGAAATCCTGAAGATGCCACAAACATCCTTGTCCAGGAGAACAAGAGAGCAACATTGGCCGTGCTCTCTCAGTGGAAGGGGCATGCTTTTTCTCCTCTGTCATTCAAAGTGACACTAGGCAATTATGGGCATTTGTGAGCTTGTGTATATACGTAGAAGAGGGCAGATAGTTTTCCTCTGAATGTGCTACTCTGCTCTGTGAGGCAGCATGAGGAACAGCTCAAAAAGATGCAGATCTTGTTTTCAGCAGTGTATGATTACTTACCATCAGTTTGCCTATTGTGTAATTTTTTGTATCTTAGAAGTTTCCAACTACTGCATGTCAGATTGGTCTTGGGCCGTGGGTTGTTTTTTGCAGGACCCACAGCGTTTTTCCCTTCTCCACTGCTTTAAGCCTATTGTGGCAATGAGTTCATTAAGCCTCCTATGGGGAGGAAGTAAAGGCTGCTGTGGAGGCGAGGGCGTGCTCAAGCGCTGGTTTGTGAATGGAGGGAGGAGCCGGGGTAGGTGACTGGTAAGGAATGCACACCTGTGGGGAATTTTCGTAATGAATGTTCTGTGTTGCAGTGAGACGAGGCTAGGATAAGAGGGAAAGAGACACGTGCCTCAAGAGAGAGAGCCACCAGTATGGACCTCTGTGTGTGTGTGTGTGTGTGTGTGTGTGTGTGTGTGTGTGTGTGTGTGTGTGTGTGTGTGTGTGTGTGTGTGTGTGTGTGTGTGTGTGTGAGAAAATGCTGAAAAGCGTAAAAAATCTCTGAGTTGGTTCAAGCCTGTCTCTGACCTCCTCCTTTCTGCCTAAACATGAAGGGAAAAAATATTACACTGGTGCCAAAGCCTGGGATTTGGAGGAAGACACCATCATGGAGTCCTCATCACTGGCTGACCTCATCACGTCACTCGCCAGCCTACACCAGACCCAACATCAGTCTCTCAACACCCAGGTAGCGAACCGGCAGGTGCTCCAAAGCCTGGTGCAGCAGGCCGGTATTCCAGCCACAGCCCTGGCGGCCGCTGTGGCCACGTCTCATGTTGCCCTTACAAAGATGGTACGGCAGGACTACCCGGAAGCCTATTGGAGCTCTACAAGTGCACCGTGGTGGCATGGGGCTGGCCCGAGGGTCAGTGGGCGGGCCGCCTCTTTCCACTCCTGACCAGTGAAGCCCAGCTCATGGCCCAGCAGAGTTGGGGTCAACATGCTGTAGTTCCCGGACCTGAAATGGGCGATTTTGCACCAGGTCGGCCGTACCGCAGAACAGCACCGTCATTGCTTCCGTTCGATGACCTTGTGCGAGCTCTGCCACCTGTTTGCATTCACCCAGAAGCTCCAGGACACCTACAAGAGGTGGTTGCTGGATCAGGGACGATGTTGTTGACCTCGTGGTGCTGGAGCAGTTTGTCGCCTGAGTTCCGGAATTGCGGCGGAGTGGGTCCAAAACTCCACATCTTAAGTCAAATAACACAAAACAATTTGCTACGGGCACAAGAACATCAATCGGCTGTATAACTGGAGTGCTCGGCTAAGAGAGTTCGGCAATTATTCGCCAAGTGGCAAGAACACTTTGAGGTCACATGGCAGGTCAGGGATGCCAACTATGAAGTAAGGTGAACAGTGAGGCGGGACGTGTCAGGTTTACCACCTTAACCTCTTCCAACCACGGAGGGAGGTAGTTCCTGTGGCTTTTTTCGTTCCAGAGAGGGAGGAGCTAGGACTGGAGATGAATCTAAAAATGGCAGTTCAGTCCACCCAGGTCCCTTATGGTGATCACTGCTCTCCATCCCAAATGTTGCTAAATTGCAGGCAGAATTTTCTGACAATGTTCTTGCCTTTCCCTGATCACACTAATCTCATAGAGCACCAAATAGAGACAACCCCAGCGGTGGTGGTACGAAGTCACCCCTATTGGCTGCCCAAAACAGAAAACAAATGTAGTTCGGGACAAACTCAAGGCTATGCTCGACATCAGTTGAGACAATCGACCATCGAGGAGTCACACAGTAACTGGAGCAGCCCAGTGGTTTTGGTTTCCAAGACCAACTGGCCTGTCTGGTTATGTGTGGACTTTATAAAGGTAAACACAGTGTCTAAATTCAACACATACCCAGTTCCTAACATTGACAAACTGCTCGATCAGTTTCGCGTGGCTCATTTTTTATTCAACACTGGATTTGACAAAGGGACATTGGCAAATCCCCTTGACTCCAATATCTCATGGGAAAACAATGGCCTTTTCCACTCCATTTGGGTTACACCAATTCTTGACCCTTCCTTTTGGGTTGTTCGGGGCCCACGAGCTGTCCCTGCGCTGCATATGCCGCTGCCCTACAGTAATGATTATGAGCAAATATAAGCAAAATATAAGCAAATTGTTGAGGAATCCCTGTTCCATTCAGCCAGACATCTACAATTAGGGTGAAAATATAAGTTCCAGCAGGACAATGAGTCAAAGCATAGGATAAAAGCTACAAATGACTGGCTTACAACACAGGCTTGTGTGTTTTTTAAGCTTGTGTGTTTTATCAAAGCCCAGACTTAAATTCAATTGAAAATATGGGGCATGACCTGAAAAATGCTGTCCACCAACATTCTCCATCTACACTATACACCCGACCCTCCTACCCATATGTACTTGGTAAAAATCCCATTCAAGATTTAGTTCCCCTTTTTCTGTTATTATAAGCTCCACTCTTCAAGGAAGGCTTTCCATATTTGGACCATTTCATTTACCATCCAAAATTGTATTCAATGATGTTTGGACATTGTCATGCTGGAACAAGTTCCAGCCTCTTAGTTCCAGTGAATGGAAATTGTAATGTTACCGCATACAAAGACATTCTGTTCAATTATGTACTTTAAACTTTTTGGCAACAGTTTGGGGAAGAAACACATATGGGCGTGATGGTCAGCTGTCCACATACGTTTTGACCATATAGTGTAAATTGTCAGAAAATGTGTGAAATAGAGAAAGCTCATAAAGAAATATCAGAGACAAATGAAATCTGTAATTGCTGCCAAAGGATTATTCACACTGAAGGGGTGAATAATTATAAATTTTATTTCTTTTGAGAGTCACTTCAAAAGCAGCAGAATTTTTTTTTCTAAATAATCATTGGGGGATGAATGCTTTCTGGAATGACTGTACATAAGAAACATTTTACATAAGCATCTGACTGGCTTAGGGCTTGGTGGATAGCTGCTTTATGCTGAGACACAGACGCTTCTGTCTTATCCTGTGAGAAACTAGCCTTTTACTATATTTGTCATTGTTTTGCATGTTTGCACTTCTGAATGAAACTTCTTGAGCACTGACAAAGAAATCCCATTAAAAAAAAGGAACCTTCTGAACTTATTGCCAGTGCATGTTGAAAGCATAATAATAAAGTCCACAGTGAGCTGTGCTTTCCACCCATTTACACTGTAAAAAACCACTCAGATGAATGTTCACAGACAGTTTACTCTAAGTTGGATCCACCCGGAATGGAGAAATTGATGGGTGGACACACTAAAATGACCCAGAATGCTACAGATCTGCATTAGTGGGATGATTTATGCCAGCACACACTTTTAAGGCATTGGAAAAATAAGCTTGTATTGAAACAGTATGAGGCTCTGTGATTCATTCCCCTTCCTGTATGAACCCAGAGTGAACTGAGGAATTCGGTGACTGGGTTCACTTCACCCTAGTGAGCACTCTCCCTCTCTCAAGTCCTTTATTCCACATACATTAAACTAAAAATGAGGATGACTAAAAGATGAGAACAGAAAGCCTAGTTTGTTCTTCTTCTTCCCTTTACTTTTTTTGTCTTTCTTTCACCTGGTTTAATACTGTGTTAGAATCTGTACAATATCTCTTCCTGCCTGTCTCACCATTTCCGAAATTGGAGTTTTTGTGTCTTTAGGCAGACCTGATCTTAAAACCCCCAGATGCACTCGATTGACCCTGATGATCTACTTCTGCTTGGAGCTTCTGCACCTCTGACTTGTGACATTCCCCTGTTGTGGGTCTCACCTGGCTACTGTAGATTTGTACCAAACAGCTGTTGCTGTAATCATAAAGACTGCCCTGTTCCTCTTATGCTGAAATTCCACAAAATGTAGTAACTTTTTTTTTATTCTGAGTTATTCTGTCTATACAAGTTGCTTTAGATCAAGCAACATACAGACATATTCACTTGTTAAATCTATAGCACTGACCATACAGTTTACCTTTTTGAGAAGGTGAATATACATCACTAATCGTAGTTATCTGTCTAGTTTGTTGCAAACAAAAGATGAACATGGAGGCCTCCATGTTTTTTTTTCCACTTTGTAGCTTTCCCACTTTGTATGCAAAGAGGTCAAAAATGACTTTATTCTGAGTTCCACCTTCCCACTTCCGATGTAAGTTGAATGCAGCATTATTCTTACCAGTTAGTCTTTCTCTTGTCCTAAACCTGAACTCCAGCTGCACTCTGCCCCAACCTCACGCCCAACACCCTCTCTACGCTTCTTTCCCCCTTCCCATAGACCTCATCAGCTGTAAACCTTTCCGTGACTGGCTGTCATTAGCCTTTCTTCTCTCAGAGGCAGGATCTTGATGGTGATCCAGGAACCGCTTTGAACGAAGGGAACTAAAAAGTGCAAAAATGAGACAAGGGGGCCTAAGCAGTCTTTCTCAAAACAAAACAACTTTTCTTGCACTTTTTCAAGCACTAGCCAAACAACTAAACCCAGATATGAGGTCTAGTGAAGGCAAGACCACCCTCATGCTCACACTGTGGGTTATGAGATCTTACAGCCAGCTCAACATTTTCACTATTGTTTTAAGGACTGTCTGGGAATAAGACACACACTTAAATGTGTTCCATTTAAACATTTATTTAATATCTGAGTGAAAAGTTTAACAATAAGTTTAATGTTAAAAGTTTAACAATGTCTGTGTTTCAGAAACCTGGCTATTGGAATTGGCATCCAGAATTTCCCAGAAGGCCTTGCAGTTAGTCTGCCTCTGAGATGCTCTGGAATGTCCAAATGGCGAGCCTTCTGGTGAGTGCGCAAATTCTTACATTCTGTCTTTTCCTGTCATTCACAAGTACGTTAAAACATTTTTCAGTCTGTTTGACCAGAAAAGGGTCCACTAAATCCTTCTCTGAATGCATACAGTACTGAATAAAGATTTCTTTATTGATGCATTTGTAGGAGGACTGATATATTCACTGAACAAATTAACCACTTGAATATTACTTAAATTTTCATTATAGTTACATATTCAGTGAATATACACTGAAACACACATTTCCTAGACATTTGGACTAATTATGCCCTGTGTCTCTTAATATAAGAAGAAGAACAGTAATTGTTTTTAAAATTGTGCATATACACTTACAGTGCCTTGTGAAAGTATTCGGCCCCTTTGAACTTTTCAACCTTTTGCCACATTTCAGGCTTCAAACATAAAGATATAAAATGTTAATTTTTGGTGAAGAATCACCAACACGTGGGACACAATTGTGAAGTGGAACGAAATCTATTGGATATTTTAAACTTTTTAACTAATAAAAAACTGAAAAGTGTGCGTGCGCAAAATTATTCGGCCCCTTTACTTTCAGTGCAGCAAACTCACTCCAGAAGTTCAGCGAGGATCTCTGAATGATCCAATGTTGTCCTAAATGACTGATGGTGATAAATAGAATCCACCTGTGTGTAATCAAGTCTCGTATAAATGCACCTGCTCTGTGATAAATGTACTCAGGGTTCTGTTGAAAGCGCAGAGAGCATCATGAAGACCAAGGAACACACCAGGCAGGTCCGTTAATACTGTTGTGGAGAAGTTTAAAGCCGGATTGGATACAAAAAGATTTTCCCAAAGCTTTAAACATCCCAAGGAGCACTGTGCAAGCGATCATTTTGAAATGGAAGGAGTATCAGACCACTGCAAATCTACCAAGACCTGGTCCCTCTAAACTTTCAGCTCAGACAAGGAGAAGACTGATCAGAGATGCAGCCAAGAGGCCCATGATCACTCTGGATGAACTGCAGAGAACTACAGCTGAGGTGGGAGAGTCTGTCCATAGGACAACAATCAGTCGTACACTGCACAAATCTGGCCTTTATGGAAGAGTGGCAAGAAGAAAGCCATTTCTCAAAGATATCCATAAAAAGTCTCGTCTAAAGTTTGCCACAAGCCACCTGGGAGTCACACCAAACGTCACACCAAACGTTGAGAAATGGCTTTCTTCTTGCCACTCTTCCATGAACATTCTGGCAGCCAATTTATAGAGAAATGCATCCAATCTAATTGGGAGGAACTTCATCATGCTGCAAGACAGTGATCCAAAATGCACTGCCAACACAACAATGGACTTCATCAGGGGGAAAAAGTGGAAGGGTTTAGACTGGCAAAGTCAATCACCAGACCTTAACCCAGTTAAGTGGCATTTCACCTCCTGAAGAGGAGACTGCAGGAAGAAACCCCCCAAAACAACCAACAACTGAAAGAAGCCACAATAAACTCCTGGAAAAGTATCATAAAAGAAGAATTCAACAGTTTGTTGATGTCAGTGGGTCACCGGTTTGATGCAGTTATTGCAAGCAAGAGATTCGCAACCAAATATTAAATGCTATTTACTTTAATTTCCTTTAAGACTGTCTGTTCCAACACTTTTACTCAACCAGTATAAAATGCCATGTTCTTTAACACATATAGATGTAAATATCAGGAAATGAAAGATCGATCTTAATAATAATCATCTTTTGACCTCAAACGCAAATGTCTTCAGTGTTTAGCAAAAACAAAAGAATTGGTCTTACTGCCTAATACTGTCAGAGGGGAGTGTATGTTTTAGGTTATTGTCATGTTTTTGAGTTTTAAATTATAGACAGATGTCCTTCCATTCTGCTGTACATTTCCGTGATACAGCCTGGAATTCATCGTTTCTTCTCCCTCCACCGCTCTTGTTGAGTGCACTGTTACGCTGATATTTCTTTCCATTTGTAAATTACCTAATTTACCAGACTGTAAACTGATCCATGTCATTAAAAATCCTTTTATAACCATTTCCAATCTTATGAGCATCTACACATATCTTAGGAGCTCATCTGAGATCCCGTTTTGATTGAGCCATGCTGTAGTCGATTATAACCATTTTTTAAAGAGCAGATAGCAACAATCATATGTTTGTGACTGGAATAGGCCTATATTAGAGAGGTTTATGATAGCTGTTTATCCCACAGACTTACCTATTTTTTCATCAGTGATCTTAAATGTTTAAACCAAAATCTGATGTATAATTGTGCCTGCTGCTTGAATTTCGTTCATGAGTCTGATTTGAGTGATGTGAAAAAATCCACATGAATTCAAAGAACCTTCTCAGATGCTAAATGAGTTCATTTTTAATGAAATATAAATGTGGTAATTTTCAATTTATTTAAAAAAAAATCTCTTTAGTAAAAAAATTATTAGAAACCCTTTGACAAAAAACGAAAACTCTTTCTGAGCTGTTGTATACTTTAAAAAAAAAAATCTAGAGTATATAAAGGAAACTTTAAAGGTGTGTGTGTGTGTGTGTGTGTGTGCATTCTCAGGTATGGGCAGCTCAGTGGGATGGTGGAGCCGGTGGCGGGGTTGCTAGGTGCCGTTGCCGTGGTACTGGCTGAACCGTTGCTACCTTATGCACTGGCATTTGCTGCAGGTGCTATGGTTTATGTCGTTGTTGATGACATCATACCTGAAGCTCAAGTCAGGTGATTGTGTTATTATTGAATTGATTTTAATAGTTCCAGAGTGTTGCTCTTAACTTAACACTGGTTATAAAAGGACACCTCAATGTGAAATAACAGTGCTGAAATTTGGAGAAAACATTGTCTAATAGTGAATTAATTTAAATGCCTTAAGCTTACATCTCATTATTTAGTTATTCATCTTATAGCATTTTGTGTAAGTACTATGGTTTATTTAGCAGCTACAGTAAAACTATTAGGAGGCGGAGATAGTCGCTAGAGTGGTGGACTAGAGTGAAGTCAATAGGTCCAGGGAATTTAAGACTGCTTTCACAACTATTAGTCTATTTGCGGAATGTGAATTGGAGAGAAATTTATACTTTTGGTTTGTTTGCTACTTTGGTTTGATTTAATGTCACGCTGCACATTTGCCATTTAAACTAATGCAAAAGAGAGAAAAAAGTAATTGCCTGAAGGGTGTATAGGGCTGAAAACATACTTAAAAAGACTTTTATTTACTGCTCAGAAATACAGTGAGGGAAAATTATTAACATTTGAAATGACAAAAATCACTCTAGCATGGAAATCACAAAGTTCACACTAAATAAACAATTAGATAACTACGTAATTACCAAAAACATTTTAATTTCTTTTTGTTCATTTGTTCAAACATCCAGACCACGTGGCATTTCAGCAGCACTACAGCTATGTTTTAACTCTCGGCTAGGCTCAGATGCTCTCAGACTGGTTATTTTAGTCCAAACTTAAGTGTGATTGCTGTGATCTCACTTGCTTAAAGAACTGCACCAAAGAGGAAATCACATCAGGCTTCAACTCAAATTGACTAAAAACTAAGAAATGTGAAAGCAGTCCTAAAACATTCATCTCGAAATTGTTGCATCATTCATGTGACCACAATGACGGACACAAAACTGGTAAAGGTCACATCTGTCAACATGCCTGCTTTAGTGTGACTCACAGAGAAGGCTGGTCTGCTCACAAATCAAGCTGTGATTGTCTTTTTTTTTTTTTTTTCTTTTCAGTGGCAATGGGAAGCTGGCTTCCTGGACCTCCATACTTGGCTTTATTGTGATGATGTCACTGGATGTTGGCCTGGGATAAAGACTTTTTGTTCATCAAAAATGACAGAAGGACTTTACTGGTCTTCTGAGAAAGGGACCAAATGAACCGTCGTATCAAAATCAGGGTTAATTAATTGGAGATTGCCTTGGAGTTTCTTTACTCCTCGTTTTATTATTGTTTTGGTTTTTTTAATTCATGGGGAAACTTGATAAATGAATAACTAAATACTTGAATGTCACTTGAATAAGAGGTTGTTGTGTAAGGTTGTGGTTTGCTTATTGCAGTTTATCCAATGTTTCACAGCTGCAGTATGAAGATGGTTTGTTCATTAAAACTCTAAATTGTCTTCCTTCATGGCGAGTAATGTCTCCTTTGATTTGGACAATTTTATTAAAAAAAAAAAAAAATTGTACATTTCTTTAAAACTACTGCATCATCAGAGACTCTTCTGAATAGGCGTCCCATTAAAATGTATCATTTAATGTGTGATAGAAGATTTCATACACTTCCAGGATTTTGTTCACCATTCTGCACTGCTGCAGTTACATTCCAACTCGCCTTCTTCAGTCCACTGGGCCGTGTCCCAAACCACACACACTTTTTACTGTGTACGCTCTGTCATGCTTTGTCTTCAGCACTTTTGGTTATGGGGTTCTGCACACACTACTGTACCATGTTCAGGGTGCTGTAGTGTTTTGTGAGATTTCAGAAGTGCACTCCTGAGTGATTTGATCAAATATGCTTCCAAACATTACTGTACAAATGTCTATTCCAAACGAGTGGATTGTGTGTTTTCAGATGTGGAGTTTTAAGATAAGATACGATAAACTTTATTGATCCCACACTGGGGAAATTCCCTCATTACAGCAGCTCAATTACACAAAACAGAGACAGAAAGAATGCACATTAAATAGGAAGAGAAAATAAAAATGTCGAAAAAATATATCATAAGAATAGAAAAATAAGAATAATAGTAAAAAAATTATAATTATAATAATAGTCATATGTACACTATGAACACCTCAATGTATGTACAGATGAATAAGAATATGAATGTATACAGATAAGTAACACATCGTTTATATACAGATAAGTGACAAATGGAATATTGCACAGTTCAGTTGTTAACAAAAGACAAACATGGAGGTGTCCATGAAGTATACATTTTTCTTTTTTGTGTAACCCTTGAACTGCTTCCTCTTATTATTATTATTATTATTATTATTATTATATTTTAAAGAAACCATTATAAATATTAATATTTCTAACAGCATGATTTGCACAACCTCTGTAGCTTTGCGTGACACCTCTACATTATCAGGAGACAAACTGCTGTCTTCAGTAGACTGTGTATCGTTTAATGAAGTAATATTTTCAGCTAGTCGTGTGACAGTATATGGGTATGAGCATGTGGAACACCCTAATAAGCAAATCTGAAATAGGTTTACCGTTAACGTTATCCTAGTCCGTTCAAAATGAAGGTGCACTTACAAAATGTTGAAAACAATTGCTACAAGACTTTTTAAATTTGATGGGGAAATGATATGTCTACATTACTACTGAAGGCTAAATATGATGCTTACAAGAAAAAATGTCCAACAGTTTTCATAATCCAGTCATTTAACTCTTGGCCTGTCACTGCAGTGGTATTTAATGAATATTTAATATTGTTTCGTTTGAGAGAGCAATCTGCTGAGAACCCTGTGATTTTGGTGTGTGCTGTTTTTATGTTAATGTGTCATTCTGTTCGGGCTCTAACTTTAATAACAATGTTAGAGCAGCTATTCATATTAATCATGCATCTGTTGTTAATTGTGTTCTCCAAAATGATATCCAGTATAACCTTTTTTTGTGAACAGTGCCTACCATATTGCCTAGTTAAAGCTACTTGGGCCCATTATTATAGGGGAATTATTATTAGTGATGATTGTGATGCAAAGCATTTATTCTCTTGCATACTGATTATGTTGGGTTGAGAAAGCCAACATACTCTTTTGCTTTATAAGCTGCTGCTTCTTCTTCTTCTTCTTCTTCTTCTTCTTCTTCTTTGCTCCAAAAAAATTTTCCTAACTGATCAGACTCCTGGTATTCTTGTTGCGAATGTTGAAAATTCCCAAAAACTCCCATTCACTTACATTGAGAAAATGCTCAGAGCCTGTCTCCAAATGTCACAACTCACACACACTTCAGTGCACACGGCCTGAAGCCTAAAAATATTGGAACGCCATCCGACTCCAAAAGTATTGGGACACTGCCCGGTTCCAAACGTGTTTGGAATCTGCCTGGCTCCAATAATATAAATTCATGCTAGCAACATGCTAATTCATGTTTTATCATATTATGCTCTCTAGCTCCAAAAGCATTGGGACACAGTCTAGCTCTGGTATCACGTTAGCAACCTCCCAGTGCCGAGTTTTACCAAGGCAACCACCACACACATTTTCTTCACTAAATGTACATGTCTAGTTGTAATATTGTTAATTCTAATTAAGAGATTTACTTGTGAGTCTACGTAGGCTAGTTTTACATTTACATTTATTCATTTAGCAGACGTTTTTATCCAAAGCGACTTACCAATGAGGGAATACAAGCAAAAATACGTAGTTAGATTTAAGGAAGAACTATGCTGCTAATGAACAAGTGTTCACCTGATCGATGGAGTTATATTTAATCTGTCAAGCTTAAAAGGACATCCTGTCTGATAACTTAGAGTGAAAATCATCTGCCTTCATGAAAGGGAAAATTATGTTAGGATCACATGAACATTGATTGTGTGTGTGAGACTGTATGTATAAAATAATACAATATCATAATGGAGTCATAATAAGAAAATGTGTTTTATTTTTCACTTACACATACACACAGAGTGAAACATAATGCAAAAAAGCTACAACACCTGACCTGGGGCGTCATTTGTAAATACTGTGTCACCAGGGTTTATACAGGAATATTTAATGGGAAATTATGACTGACATTCATAGGGCCTATATACAGCACGTTAGAGAGAATAAGAATTAATGACATGGTGAAATAAAAAATTACAGCTCGATGTGCAAAAGACAGCTCTCACACCACTTTGTTTCAGATTGTGCTGCATTACAAGGTTTACATAAGCTAGTCACTTTTAGTGAGTGTTTAATGTGGACCGAGTGGATCTGGGTCTATCCTGGGAACACTGGGCGTTAGGAAGGAATAACCTGTACCCTGAACAGGACAACTCTTTATTACAGGGCACCATGTACACACACATTCAAACTCAGACTGTAACCTGAGAACCTGGGACCCTCCAACTGTGAATTGACAACAATACCTGGTAAACGCTATTGCCATTATTCTGCCTCTATGTACCATTCCTGAAAGCACTGCAATAGAAGTTCTATTCCTGGAAGCAAATAGAAGAAGAAAAATGTTTATATCCTATTTGTGCTCTTGAGTGTATAAATTTACACATACGAAGTTACATAAACCTTGACTTATCATATACCATTCATATGATATATACTGTGCCTTACACTAATATGTGCACTCTTGGTAAATATGAGCAAAGAAGGCTGTGGAAAAATTGTCTCTACTGTTTAACCTGTTTAAAACATTCACAAATATTCTCCACTCTCATGGATATAAAACAATTGCAAATACAAAATAAAATAAAAGTCTTTGGTAAATATAGGTGTGCAATAATCATTGTCAGACCTATGAATTCATATGAGAAAAATATATTTGAAGTATATTCCCATTTTTGTGTTTTTTTTAAACAAAGATCGAAAGGTTAAACAATAAAGACAATTTTTCAGAGCCTTCTTTGCTCATATTTGCCAAGGGTGCCAATATTAGTGGAGGGCACTGTGTATGGAATATACTGTTATGTTTAAATTGATTACGTTTATAAAGTGACTTATAGAAGTGCTTTGGAGCCTCTATCAATAACACATTCTCATGCTAGTTCACTTGGTCAGGGACTAAGAGTACCATCAAGAACCTTTTGGGATTTATATGATTGGCATTTTTTGTGTTATATTACTAGCATTAATTTAAGAAAAGATGAAAAACAAAGAAAGCAAGCCAACAGAACCCCATAAATTAAGGCAAATAAATCCATCAATTATGCCAAAAGAAATGCCTCCATAGAGGATGTGTCTCAGCTGATGGAAGGGCAGGATGAAAATTGGCATTTAAATGTGTTTTGTTTGTCACAATGTCTTTTAATGCTATGTAGCACTTCCAGCGTATTGGCTAAACAATTTTAAAATAAAAGTTTCCCTGTGGGACGTGCTTGGTGTGGTGTGGTATCTTTTTTTGTAATTTTCTATTCACCATTAAAATTGGTTTAATGCAATTTTCCCAAGTAAGTGGTACATTTTCAAAATTCTTGATACTAATCTCACCACAGATCATTAAAAAGGCACTTTTTTCAAACATTTCAGCATATTTTCAAATATATTAGTATAAAAGATGTATTCTTTTCATTACAAAAGAATATGAAGTGTTTCCTTTATATAAATGTGCATACACCTGCGTGCTGCCCGAGGTTATTTAAGACCCTGTTAACAACAACGCGGCGCGAAGTCACACTTAAAGTACTCTCAGGACTACTTGTTACGAAGCTCTCTGTGAAAGGATTATCTTTATTGGTTTTCGGACTTCCCCTCGGCTTCTACTACATTTTTGGATTTACGCTTTGGACTTTTGTAATCAACTGGACATTTGTGCTTTACGCTCCACGACCCGCTCTTCTACAGGTTCATTCTCGGCCCGCGCTTGCCTTCCTTCAAGTATCGTTACAGATTACTTCGCCTAGTATGGAGGCAGAGGGCACCCCGGATTGGGCACAGCTGTATCGGGAGAAGGACTTATTGTTAAGAGCGACACAGGAACAGCTCAAACGCCTCGGGGAATAAATGGAGCAAACACGGCTGCAGCAAGCCGGTCCATGCGCCACACCACCATCCGCGTTGTTCCTGGAGCGCAACAAATAGCACGATGAGGAAATTGCTCGGATTAAGCGCATGATGGCAGAACAGCTGCAAGCTGTGCTACGCTCCATGCTACCCCCACGCCCTTTTCACCATCCCCACCACCGGAGAACCACGCCATGCAATGCAGCCAGCTAAGCGGCCGGAACATCTGGGGCTTCCCTCTGAAGGAGAGCTGTACAGCACCAGGCACTCCAGAGGTTAAGGCTTTCCCATAAATTTTTTTGGGGGGGCAAGGAGGACAGCGGAGCTCCGGCTTGAGGCCTACAGGGAGGTCTCTGTGGATGAAGCTGTCCCGCTGCCCTGCTCTGCCGAAGACATCGCTCCACAGTCCTGCTCCGCCGAGGACGTCGCTCCGCTGAGGATATCACTCCGCAGTCCTGCTCTGCTGAAGACGTCGCTCCGCCGTGGCACCTACCCTGAGCTCCAGTCCCGCTGGGGATGCCACCCAGCCATCCAGTCCCCAACTTTCAACTCCGGTGGGGGTGCGGCCCCGCCCATCTGCTGGCCAACTGCCTCATTTCCAGTGACAGCAAGAGACATTTCGGACAGGGGCCCAAGACAAATCTCGCATAAATATAGAGAAAGGAACACCTAGCTATATATAGGATATGATGGATGGCTGGCTTCAAATGCTTACAAGGTCATCTCCCAAAGCAGATAATCTTCTGTCACCTTGAATTAGTCAGTGGTGGAGCACAGTAATGAAGAATGAAAAGAAACAAAACAAAAAATATATGTAACTGATAAAAAAAAAAGCAACCAGTGAATACAGACAAATGAACATTAACTGTTACAGCAAATTGTGTGTGTGATGCACTGATATAATCTACTGTTTGCTTGGTAATCCAGAAGTGATGGTGTCATATCACAGCAAAACAGTGACTACATTTCCCATCCTGCACTGTGGCCTACAAACATGGCCGCCATGGACTGCAATTCAATATCTATTGGATATTTTAAACTTTTTTAGCAAATAAAAAACTGAAAAGTGGTGCGTGCAAAATTATTCGGCCTCTTTACTTTCAGTGCAGCAAACTCACTCCAGAAGTTCAGCGAGGATCTCTGAATGAACAAAAACATCCAGAAAAACGCATGTCAAAAATGTTATAAATTGATTTGCACTATAATGAGGGAAATAAGTATTTGACCCCCTCTCAATCAGAAAGATTTCTGGCTCCCAGGTGTCTTTTATTCAGGTAACGAGCTGAGATTAGGAGCACACTCTTAAAGGGAGTGCTCCTAATCTCAGCTTGTTACCTGTATAAAAGACACCTGTCCACAGAAGCAAGCAATCAATCAGATTCCAAACTCTCCACCATGGCCAAGACCAAAGAGCTCTCCAAGGATGTCAGGGACAAGACTGTAGACCTACACAAGTCTGGAATGGGCTACAAGACCATCACCAAGCAGCTTGGTGAGAAGGTGACAACAGTTTCTGCGATCACTCGCAAATGGAAGAAACACAAAAGAACTGTCAATCTCCCTCGGCCTGGGGCTCCATGCAAGATCTCACCTCATGGAGTTGCAATGATCATGAGAACAGTGAGGAATCAGCCCAGAACTACACGGGAGGATCTCGTCAATGATCTCAAGGCAGCTGGGACCATAGTCACCAAGAAAACAATTGGTACGCCGTGAAGGACTGAAATCCTGCAGTGCCCGCAAGGTCCCCCTGCTCAAGAAAGCACATATACATGCCTGCCTGAAGTTTGCCAATGAACATCTGAATGATTCAGAGGTGAAAGTGTTGTGGTCAGATGAGACCAAAATGGAGCTCTTTGGCATCAACTCAACTCGCCGTGTTTGGAGGAGGAGGAATGCTGCCTATGACCCCAAGAACACCATCAACACCGTCAAACATGGAGGTGGAAACATTATGCTTTGGGGATGTTTTTCTGCTAAGGGGACAGGACAACTTCACCGCATCAAAGGGACGATGGACGGGGCCATGTACCGTCAAATCTTGGGTGAGAACCTCCTTCCCTCAGTCAGGGCATTAAAAATGGGTCGTGGATGTGTATTACTGCATGACAATGACCCAAAACACACGGCCAAGGCAACAAAGGAGTGGTTCAAGAAGAAGTACAATACGGTACTGGAGTGGCCTAGCCAGTCTCCAGATCTTAATCCCATAGAAAATCTGTGGAGGGAGCTGAAGGTTCGAGTTGCCAAACGTCAGCCTCGAAACCTTAATGACTTGAAGAAGATCTGCAAAGAGGAGTGGGACAAAATCCCTCCTGAGATGTGTGCAAACCTGGTGGCCAACTACAAGAAACGTCTGATCTCTGTGATTGCCAACAAGGGTTTTGCCACCAAGTACTAAGTCATGTTTTGCAGAGGGGTCAAATACTTATTAACCTCATTAAAATGCAAATCAATTTATAACATTTTTGACATGCGTTTTTCTGGATTTTTGTTGTTATTCTGTCTCTCACTGTTCAAATAAATCTACCATTAAAATTATAGACTGATCATTTCTTTGTCAGTGGGCAAACGTACAAAATCAGCAGGGGATCAAATACTTTATTTATTAGCAAGAAACAAATAATTATGGTATTTCCAATTACAATTCCTAGGCAAAATGGGAATGGGAAAAAGAGTAAGCAGGATTTTTTTTGAACCCTAGATGGGTTCATGACTGCTAGTTCCATGAAGTGGCAGCTTTGCTAGTGGTACTTAGTATGGAAACAAGCACACAGGAAGACTCCACCAGTTCCAAAGGACATCAAACTGACAGTTCAGTAACTAGTTCTGGAAGTATGAGAGATAATTGATCTAAAACACTGTCCCACTATCTAATGAATGTTATTCTACAATCATTATCATTCACACAAGGATAAGCCTTTTTAACTTAGATTGTATGTTATATATTAGCTCATTTTCAGTGGTTTTTGTGGTGACTGTGGAATGCATAAGGGAATGTAGTGTGGGGTTAAACAGAGAGGGGGAGTCTGAGGAGTGCACACAATGTTTTTGTGTTTCCCTACATGCCTCTCAGTCACGCAACAACACTGATGGGCAATATCTCAAACCAAGCCTCCCTCTCTCTCTCTCGCACGCTTTGTATGTGTGGTTGGGGGTGAGGGTGGGGAGTAGGGGGAGTGCTGTCTTTCTCCAATGCTTTAAATCAATTTCACTGGTGTGCTGAACGTTTTCAATGCTTACAGTATAACTTCAATGTTTTGCTTAATTAGAAATTTGATGGTCCACTTCAAGCATCTTCAAGATTTGTTAAAAGTATTTTAATAACAGTAATGTGATGTCACAGTGACCATGTAAAATTAATTAAATTCATCTAATTATTTTGTTCTGTGAATATCACTTAAGACAATAAAATTGAAGTATACTCTTAAAGTATTCTATTGTATTCTTAAACAGAGGTATCCCTGTTTAATAATGCAATAGGAATCTGAAAAATTGCAGATTTTTGTGCTTTTGGAAATGTGATTTTATCTCTGATGACAAGAGAAGACACTCTTATGCAATTCACCTTATGTACTTAATTAATGACAAAACTACATTGGTAGTCAAGGCTAGGTAAATAGGGTAATTTTTAAAACAACAGATATCACAATTAGTCTTGGCCAGTTGATTGTTGATCTTCTTGCTATATTTCAATATAGAATCCAACACAAATTCAACAGTAACCAATAACCAACTAGGAAAGAACCAATTTTATTCTGCATATACTGTACATTTGGTTTCAGAAGAGGAAGATCAACATTTTGGAATGGCCCAGTCAGTGCCCAGATCTAAATCCTATTGAAGACCTGTGGAATGACTTCAAGAGGAGATCCAATGGCAATTTGATAGATCTTGAGAATTTTTTCAAGGAAGAGTGGTATAAAACTGCTAAGTCAACATGTGCTAAGTTGGTAGACCCAAAAAGACAAAGTGCTGTATTACAAGCACATGGTGCTGTAAAAAAAAAGTGTCATTTAAGGGGTGTGCACACTTAATTTTCCTTAAACATTTATTTTTGTTCTTCCACTTGAGTTTTTTTGGTTTTATATATCTATGGGCTGATGTGGCTCAAGTGGTAAAGCGGGATGTCCATTAATCATGGGGTTAGCAATTCGATTCCCGGCCCACATGACTCCACATGCCGAAGTGTCCTTGGGCAAGTTGCTCCTGATAGCAAGTTAGCGCCTTGCATGGCAGCTCTGGTAAATGTAAATGGTAAATGTGCACTTATATAGCGCTTTTATCCAAAGTGCTTTACACTGTCTCTCATTCACCCATTCACACACCAATGGTAGCAGAGCTGCCATGCAAGGCGCTAACTTGCCATTGGGAGCAACTTGGGGTTCAGTGTCTTGCCCAAGGACACTTCGGCATGTGGAGTCACCTGGGCCAGGAATCAAACCGCCAACCCTACGATTAGTGGACAACCCGCTCTACCAACTGCACCACAGCAGTACATTAGTAGGCGGCTGTGGTGCAATGGTAGCTCTGCTACCATTGGGAATTGGAAGCAGGTACAGGTAAAGATTGTTGTTTATTTAAAGGAGGCAGACAGACAAATCCAAAATGTGAAACAGATGCGTAGCCAAAACACGCAGTGAGTCAGGTGATCAGCAAACATTCATATACAAAGCTAGGCAGAAATTGAAGTCATGGTCACAGAAAACGGGGTCCAAACACAAAACATAAAACGTGAACCTATGACTGGGAACTGGGAGCAGAAAACACCAGCATGGTCTACGTGATCTAATCTATGTTAAACTCAACTATCTATCAAGGTAACAACATTAATTAATCTTACTATCCTAATACGCCGCGACATGTACTGGGAGGCACGTGGTATATATAGCAAACATAATCAACGTTAAGTGCTGACAGCTGAAAACACTGAAGACACACCCTCGAACAACAACCAATGACAGAACAGGGAGGAGACAGAACAGAAACAAAACAAACACACGTGCCCACAATAAACAATGTCACAGCTGTCATCATTCGAAGAAATGGCTCGTAAACGCGTGCAACCTCCGGCACTCAAAGCAGGCAGCAGCCTGCAGGTCTGTCTAAAGGGGAGATTGTGACATAGATCCCCCCCCGAAAGGGTACTCCTCCCGGAGCGCCAGAAAACACTCCTCTCCATTGGCGATCCTGGCCCCCTCAGGGGCCTAGATTAGCCGTCTCTTCAACCTGGGTCAGAAACTAGGCGTGAGCAGAGATTGGGTTGGCCATCTCTCTGACCCAGAACAGTAACGAGTATTGGGAGGCCGTCTCTTCAACCTGGTACAGTAATGTGTCTTGGGAGGCCGCCTCTTTGGCCTGGGACAGGAACTTGGCGTGAGCAGAGCTTGGGTTGCCCGTCTCCTTGACCTGGGACATGAACATGACTTGGGAGGTCACCTTGTTGACCTCTAGCAGGAACTTGAAGTTCTGGAGCTGAGACCCCCTCATGGGTCTCAGGCTGAAACTCTGAGGCTGAGCTCGCATAGTTGACCCCTGGCTGGAGCTCTGAGGTCACCATGTTGACCTCTGGCTGGAGCTCAGCATGTGAGACCTCCTCATGGGTCTCAGGCTGAAACTCTGTGGCTCAGGTCACCACTTTGACCCCTGGCTGGAGCTCTGAGGTTGCCATGTTGACCTCTGGCTGGAGCTCAGCATGTGAGACCTCCTCATGGGTCTCAAGCTGGACCTCTGAGGTCGCCACATTGACCTAAGTCTGGAGCTCTGAGGTCGCCATGTTGAACTCTGGCTGGAGCTCAGCATGTGAGACCTCCTCATGGGTCTCAAGCTGGACCTCTGCGGTCGCCACATTGACCTCAGTCTGGAGCTCAGCATGTGCGACCACCTCTTGGGTCTCAAGTGGGAGCTCTGAGGTTGCCACGTTGACCTCTGGCTGGAGCTCAGAATGTGAGACCTCCTCGTGAGTCTCAAGCAGGAGCTCTGAGGTCGCCACGTGAACCTCTGGCTGGAGCTCAGCATGCGAGACCTCCTCGTGGGTCTCAAGCTAGAACTCTGAGGTCTCCATGTTGACTTCTTGAAGCATTCCTTAGAGAAGAAAAATGGTTCCAGGAAACCTAGCTTCTTGCATGTAGGACATTGTAGCTGAGTCTCCTTCCAGCAACCCACAGTCATGCATCTTGGTGGAACCTCCACCACGTTGGCCGAACCTGAAGAGGAGCGTCAGATTCTACCCGGTCCACCCTCTCATAATAGAGGTGGAAAGGCAGGTCAGCCTTGTTCGTCACATTGTTTCCCCTCTCCAGTACATCCAGACTGTTCTGTTGCCCTGGCTGCGCGAACTCCTCCAGAAAAAGTTCAGCAAACTGAGTGACATTGTTGAAGGCACTGGACCCCATATGGACCAGCTGCTCCGCCCAGTCACGGGCCGGGCCATAAAACCAGGACAGTAAGAACCCAAGCCATTGTTTCTTAGTAGGCTTTGGATACGCCAGGCAAGCAAAGTACACTTGGCTGTGGAAAAGGAACAGCAGCGGGTAGCTCTCCAACCCATAAGTCTCCAACGGGAGGGGGCAGCAGTCCTCTGGGGAAGCTGGGTTGATTTGTATGGTGACCAGACATCTCCATGTGCTCCTGCTGCTTCCATGTTGAGGCGGAGTATTCTGTCACGAATCGGGACATAAGGGAGTTGAAGCAGGTGCAGGTAAAGACGTTTCTTTAAAGGAGGCAGGCAGACAAATCCAAAACTTGAAACAGATGTGTAGTCAAAAACAGGCAGTGGGTCAGGCGATCAGCAAACAGGCATATACAATGCTAGGCTTGGTGGGAAGGCAGGCCAGCTACAGCTCAGGAGGCCATCCAAACCCACTGCAAGCCACACCAAAATCATCAAACACTACCTACACCATAAGGAAGTTGTTGTGTTGGCACACTGAGCACACTGAAACACACACCACCAAATAAATGCAGCTAGCCTCCCCTGTCCCAGTAAGAATCACTGGCTCCTGGAGAGAAAGAAGACACTGGTTAACCCAAAATTACACAGACACTAAACAATAAACAGAAAGAAGCAAATTACAGACACCATGGGGTGGTGGCTAGATCACCCAGGCCCACTGACACCACCACATGAAATAGAGACAGTTAACAGCACTTAAGCAGAACCAGAATCATGGTAGACAGTATAAATAAAAAATATAGCCACTATAGCATGGAGACAATAAGGCACAATATACACCCTCTCAATAGTAAGGTGGTTGTGTGGAAAAACAACCTGAAACAGGTTTGAGGCTGGAAAACACTAATTTACCACTTAGCCTCTCAGACTACATGTGGTTGCAAAACATAAGCCAAACATACATCCAAAACTAAAGTCAACAAAACAGACACTAACACGATGAAAAATAATAGAAAAAGAAAAGACTAGCGCAAACAGCAAGTAGAACAATAAAGAATAACATTAAAGCAAAACAATGAGATAAAACAAAACAAGAATCTGATCAAGCAAAACAGAAACTGATCATGCAAAACAGTAAGTAAAGTAAAACAGTAAGTAAAGCAAAACAAATAAAGTGAAGCAAAACAGTAGTGGTGTCACATGTAGTGTCTTCAGCTAGGGATTTGCCTTAGAGAAGATTTAGATGATCAACTCCACACTCTTACCTTAACACAACGATCAGAGTGTAAAACTAAATCTACCATGTCCCAGTGTGAAAAAGGGAGAGGTGTACTTAACATTGGTTGAACAAACACCAAACGCGAAGTTGTATGATTACTCACAGGTACCGTGGCTTGACATACATATACATTTCATTCAGCCACCAGCTAAATGTTGTGATTACTGAACGTGATCTCCGGCGCCAACTTGCCATAAGACTATAAATAAACAAATTAGCCTTGAGATGTTCACCACATTACACCGTGAGCAAAGCCTGAACGTACATGAACAGAAATGGGAATTGGAAATGCCAGGGAAGGGAGGAAGGAATAAGGGTTCTTAAATAGTTGGGTAGGTCCCACCCAAGAGTAGCCCAAGAGTCAAGGACTACTCAGAAATAGCTCCCAAAACACTTGG
Source organism: Ameiurus melas (assembly GCA_012411365.1). Lineage (NCBI taxonomy): Eukaryota > Metazoa > Chordata > Actinopteri > Siluriformes > Ictaluridae > Ameiurus > Ameiurus melas. The sequence continues at coordinate 31,614,070 of CM022760.1, read as the reverse complement.
AGGCAGCAGGTGCCACCGTCACAGAGAAAACAATAGGCAATGCAGTCCACTGCTCACGCTCACCCTGCACTGTTATTAAGGAAAAGGCATGCCGAAGCTCATTTAAAGTTTTCTACAACTCATTTGGACAAACCTATGAAATTCTGGGAGAGTGTATTCTGGTCAGACGAGAGCAAAATTGAACTTTTTGGCTGTCATACTACACTCCATGTTTGGAGAAGAAATGGTACTACACATCACCCTGGAAACACTATACCAACAGTGAAGTTTGGGCAGATTTCATATAATTGAAGGAACGATGAATGAAGCCTTTTAATGGGAGATTTACAATGTACAATGGCCCAATTCAATAACCTGACTTGAATCCAACTGAACAAGATTTAAAGACAATATGTTTAGAAGAATGGGCCAAAATCACACCTAAATACTGCGCCCCATTAATTTCTTCGTACAGGAAGTGTCTTGAAGTGGTCGTTATAAACAAAGGCTTCTCCACTAAATATTAAATACCTTTCAGTTAGAGTGTTCAATACATTTTCCTGTGTCATTTCTCTTTATTACACATAACTTTATTGAATGTTTGAATTTGTTTATATGTATGGATTAACTGAGTTAATACTGATGTGAGGCGAAAATTTCATGTGAATAGTCTCATTGGAACTATATTTATTGAAAAATTGTCGACACATTCAATACATATTAAATTGAATATTGTACATTATATACATCCGAAAAGTATTCACAGTATTCACATTCATATATAACTAATGCTGTGCACAATTGTTGAGATAATCAAGTTATATGGTTTTTCCTGCTCATAGATCAGGAATGATAAGTTATGACCACTAATCAGCATGACCACTGTGACAAATGAATGACTGGCCTGACGCGTAAATAACGTCTATGCTGTTCAAATGAATCAGTTAGGATTGTACTGGACACAGAAAGGAACATTCTGCAAACTGACCTTTTGAAAAATACTATGAGGAGAATTGCCTGGTCTCAGGAGACATAACTATATGCAGAAACCCAGGGTTTGGCCACTAGGTCACTCTGGAGTCATCCAGCCACTAATGCACACAGGGCAAACCTGTTGCCAAGGCACACAATTCTCCATCCTTCTTGCTGAGGTAATCACCAGCAGAAGGGCTGTTTTCACTGATAGCCATTTTAGATCAACAACCTAAACATTCTTCCAGAAATGGTAAGCTTTTGACCTCCCAATGAAGTGCCATGCATTGTGTTGTGATCGGCTGAAATAGCCACAAGATCCAACTTCAGTACAGACTGGCAAACCCAGCACCCCCTGCAAAAAAGATAAAAATTAATCATTGGGTAGCATACCCATTCCAACTGATGGGGTGCACTCCAATTCTGAAACGGTTCCTAGCTGATTGTATGCAAAGCCTGTGTACTAGGGGCTCAAGAATTCAAGATCACTTCTTGGACTGCTACATTGCAGTCATTAAACTGTAAGCAGGGTGTACTTTGCAAGCTTGTGTGCATGTTACTGGCAGTGTGGGCTGCACCAGTCATGCTTGTTAACCCAGATTGTTGGGGAGCTTTCTATCAGGGCCATGTGCCCTGCTGTCAGAAACACAGCTTCAATCGATTCTGTAGCAGAGGGACCGGCCTCTACTGATTAGAGCAGACTTCCAGTGGTATTTGGCAAGTCATCCAGAATTACCCATACATGTTGTTGTGGATATTCTCTCCAAACTAAGTCAAAAAACTTCCAGAGACATGGGGTTATAGATGTCAAAAGAAATAAAAATGTATTCAAGACAAATAAAGCTAAGACCTCTGCAGACAGTCTGAATTCATTCAACATAACATAGGAATTTTATACCATTTTTAACAGTGTGCTCATCTTAGACAGGGTTTTATCCTTTTTCTTTCAAATCAACCCAACCCTTTCACCACAATGAATTACTCCTGTGAATATGACCTGGGTCTTGGTGACATGGTGAAAAGTGACAATATGCCATGAACAGTGAACCTTCCGTCCGTGGTCAGTATGAATCTCAAGGGGAGCCCCAAAAGGGAGATGAAGTCAAGCACCAACCTCTTTGCTGTTTGCTCAGCTCCTTGTTCAGGGACAGGAAATGCCTCTACGCAGCAGGTAAACTGGCCGATTATGACAAGGATATACCTGTTGCTGGATACCTGTATATCTGGTAGTTCTGGAGCTTGGCACTGCCCATTGGACTGGTTTTCTTACATTTTTTGACAAAAAGGTGTACATTGTTTCCCATTTTGTACAAGTGGTAATGCCTGTGAAGGTACATGAGTGTCTTTTCCTCTTCTAAATGACCCGTTGGTGCTAGATTGTGACAGGCTTGGAGAACCTCATTCTTTAGGTAAAGAGGAACAAGTAAGCACAGCGATGAAATACCTGTCATGACATGGTCCCAATGGTAAATGTACACTTATATAGCACTTTTATCCAAAACGCTTTACACTGTGTCTCATTCACCCATACACTCACGGTAGCAGAGCTGCCATGCAAGGTGCTAGCTTGCCATTGGGAGCAACTTGGGGTTCAGTGTCTTGCCCAAGGACACTTCGGCATGTGGAGTCACCCAGGCCAGGAATCGAACCACCAACCCTACAATTAGTGGACAACCCACTCTACCAACTGCGCCACAGCCACCCCTATAGTAGTAGCGAATCCCATCTCGCATCTCCACTTGAGACCAACACAGCCAGTTTTTGCAAACTGCTGGACTCTGCATCATGACCTCTTCCTTATCAGGCAAAGAATCATCAGACATCCATTTATGGAGAACTGAAAGGTCTGGGTCAGCCAACTGTTCTTCCGTGAGGCCATTGAGGCCCAGCAGTTGCATTCAGTTTGTGGAAGGACCTGGATTGTCATCACCTACTGTATTAACATTACTGGGAGTGTTAGTGCAACTACCCTCACAGTCAAGAGAGCATGTATGTCTTACTGCCAGGGGGATAACATCATCGACATCTTCTTCAAATCTGGTCTATTGGTGGTGGAGCTTTCAGCACAAGGGCACGGCCCTTGCATGGTAAACTATCTAGCTCTTTTCCTACTTCCTCACAAAATTCCACATCCAGCATCCTTCAAGCAAGTTGGCCTTCTGGTCGCTTAAACCTAAATAGTGACAAAACTGTCTTATGAATCTGACAGCTGCTAGAAGTACCTTATGTGTGACACAGTATCTCTGGTGAGCTGGTGTAGGAGACAGGTGGCAAACAAGATAACATTCTCTTCTCCCCACTGTAACTGTGAGAGAACTGTGCTCTTGTTGGATGTATTGGTCTCAAGGACAAACTGTACTGATGTAATTGGGAACACCAAGCTGAATGTGGTCGTGAAACTCCATATAAGATGTTTGAAATTCCTTTGTTGCTCCTTTTTCCAGATGAAGTGAGTCAATTTCTTGATCAACATTGTCGAGGGTGCAGTGATTTCAGCAAACCTGGCAACAAACCTCCTGTAATAACTGCAAAGACACAGGAAAGACTACAGTTCCTGGATGCTGGTTGGTGCCTTTCAGTCCCTAATGTCATTAATGAGGGCTGGATTGGTCTTAATCCCTTTGCCGCTCACAACATGACCAAGAAACAGGATTTTGTCCCTTAGTAGCTGGCATTTTGAGGGCTTTAGCTTTAGTCCATATTCCTGCAACCTCTGAAAGACCTCTGCAAGGTGCACAATACACTGTTCCACAACTGTTCCCCGAAGATTATTATGTTGTCCAGATATATCAGCAACCCTCATAGAACCAACTCCATGGCTCTGCCATTGACTGAATTGACTGAAGGTCAATTGTTGATAATATCTTTGCACCACCCAGCACATAAAGGCATCCCTCTATTTTTGGTTGGGGGTATGCATCCTTAATGGTAAGATCATTAAGCTGGCAATAGTTTATGCACCAGCAGTCAAGAAAGTTTTGTGATAACACCCTTCTAGTGTTGTGCTTATCTTGGGGCTCACTGTCAAGGTCTTTTGACATTGAGTCCCCTGATTTTTCATACAACTGGACGTTGACTGGAACTGAACAGACTCTCTCACTCTCGGTCCTTTTTAATATCAGGATATGCTTTGATGAGCACACCCAAACAGAGTCCCCATGATAAGGGTCTACTGGAAGCTGCAATGTTGCATAGCGTGACTGGAATTCTCTGTTCCATAATATCATGATGCTACCTGATGACAATGAATAACCCAGGCTAACAGGCTCTTGAACAGTAGGGAGTTCTGGTTTTGGGTTGTCTATCACACCCCAAACTAGACATTCACACTCTGGCGGCACAGTGAAATCAGTCTCTAACATCACTCTTGAAATGGCATAGTTTGCCCCTTTGCCTTCAAATATATATGCTGGGATGAGTTTGGAGCCAATTTTAACTTTACCAGAGGCATGTATGATGAAATCAGCAGCTTTTAAAAAATCTAAGTCCAGGAGCATGGCATCACAAATTGGTGCATTGCAAACTGACCACTCCAACACTTTTGTGCCAATTCTCAATTGCACTTTCATTCTGCCTGTTGCTGACATCTCCTTTCCATTTTCTGCATTGCAGAGTCACAATTTTTCAGTTCTGAAGGTGATTTAACTGATAATTTGCTGTACGTCTCTTCAGACATGATTGTAGCCTTAACACCAGTGTCTATATCTGCATTAACTGGGATGCCATCAACAGTCAGCAAGTTTATTAAACTGGGACCTCGACTCTCATCTCTGCTTAAATGTACAGTAGACGGACTCTGATCTGCATGTTCAGAGCGATTGTGAATTTGGGCCTCCATTTTGGCTGAAGTATTTACAGGGGGGCTTGTGTGTGGACTGGGGGACAGTGAGCAGCTTTGTTTGTTCCACCAGTGTGTTTCTCTCCTATCCAAATTGGAAACATGGTCCACTAGATACTCTGATGCAGCTTGTATTTTGCTGTCTGTACCTGTCTGACTTGAAAGAGGTCTGACCTGCGTGTTCCCTTTTTGACTGGACTGCCATACTGGAATTTACCTTCTGGGTGGGTCTTACAGTAGGAGGGAGAGCAACAGGAGGAGGTAGACTGTCCATTGCTTATTGGAGCTTAACCACATTATCAGTGAGTGTTTGAAACTGGCCCTGTGTAATGTAGCTCTGTGAATGCACTCTGTGATTGCAAGGCCTGTGGCTCCTCATCAGAGCCCATGTTTTGATCAGCCAAGGATGCTGTACATGTCCTCCCCCTTCTAAACAAAGTCACAGCCGCATGTAGCTTTGAAGTTGTGTTCATAAGATGAAAGTAATCTTTGTGCCTCATCCAGTGATGCAGGGTCATGGTTCATAACCTCATATGACACTTCCTGGTTGTGCAGCCCTTTGAGAAAAGCATCAGCAGCAATTTGTTCCCTCAGCTCCGTGCCAACTCCAGGATAAGCTGAAATGATCAGCCTGTGAACCTTATATTACATTACATTTATTCACTTAGCAGACGCTTTTATCCAAAGCAACTTACAAATAAGCAAAGCGATATATCAAGCAGAGAACAATACAAGTAGTGCTACTATACTAGATCCATTAATTGAGTTCCAGAGGAAGCAAAGTGCACAGAGTAGAGGTGTAAGTGTGTGTTTTTTTTTTGTTTGTTGTTGTTTTGTTTGTTAGTTTTTTTATGAGTTGGTTAGGTGTTCACGGAAGAGGTGGGTCTTTAGCTGTTTTTTTGAAGATGGTGAGAGATTCTGTAGTCTGGATTGAGATTGGAAGTGCGTTCCACCTCTGAGGAACAGTTAGCGTGAAGGATTTGGAAATGGACCTTGCGCCACGCTGAGTGGGAACTACTAAACGTTGGTTGCTAATCGGTCTCCGATTGCGAGGGGGAACATAGGCCTTCAGGAGAGAGTTGAGGTAGGAGGGTGCTGTTCCTGACAAGGTCTTGTAGGTGAGCATCACGGCCTTGAACTTGATGCGGGCAGCTACAGGAAGCCAGTGGAGGGAGATGAAGAGGGGTGTGACATGAGTTGTCTTGGGCTGGTTGAAGACAAGGCGCACTGCAGCATTCTGAATCATCTGAAGGGGTTTGATGCAGCTGGCTGGGAGGCCTGAAAGCAGTGAGTTGCAGTAGTCCAGTTTAGAGATAACAAGAGCCTGGACTAGTATCTGTGTAGCCTTTTTGGGGATGTAGGGTCGGATTTTCTTGATGTTGTACAGGATGAACCTACAGGACCTTGCAGTTGCTGAGATATTGTCTGTAAAGGTCAAGCCGTCAAGAATCACCCCAAGGTTCCTGGCCATCCTGGTTGGCATGAGTGTGAGTGAACTGAGCTGTACAGTTGATTGAGGGACAGGCTGGGATGACGAGAAGCTCAGATTTTGCCAGGTTAAGATTAAGATATTGTTCCTTCATCCAGACCGAGATGTCTGACAGGCAAGAACAGATGCGTGCAGAGATGGATGGATCGTCAGGTTGGAAGGACAAATAGAGCTTAGTGTCATCAGCATAGCAGTGATATGAGAAGCCATGAGACTCAATCACCTGCCCAAGAGATGTAGTGTAGATAGAAAAGAGGAGTGGACTCAGAACTGACCCCTGTGGAACGCCAGTTGTGAGTTGCTAAGTTTCAGAAATACCTCCGCTCTATGATACCTTGAAGGATCTGTCAGACGGATAGGATTCGACCCAGTGTAGAACCATTCCAGTGATGCCCAGGCTGGAGAGAGTTGACAGGAGGATCTGATGGTTCACAGTGTCGAAAGCAGCAGAGAGGTCAAGTAGGATGAGGATAGATGATCTAGAGGTTGCTCCAGCCAGTCATAAGGCTTCAGTGACGGAAAGCAGAGCAGTCTCCGTGGAGTGGTTGCTCTTGAAGCCAGACTGCTTGGTGTCCAGGAGGTTGTTCTGTGTGAGAGAATTGGAGAGTTGATTAAAAACGGCTCTTTCAAGAGTTTTGGAAAGACAAGGCAGGAGGGAAACAGGTCTGTAGTTGTCAACTATAGCAGGGTTGAGTGATGGTTTTTTAAGCAGTGGGGTAACCCGGCCTTGCTTAAATGAGGTAGGGTATGTGCCAGTAGAGAGCGATGTGTTAAAGATGTGTGTGAGTGCAGGTAATAGGGTGGGAGAGATGGACTGAAGAAGGTGAGAAGGGATAGGGTCAAGGGGACAGGTTGTGGGATGGCTAGAGAGGAGGAGTTTAGAGACATCAGTCTCTGAGAGGGGAGAGAAGGAAGTCAGTTGGGAGTTACGTGGAGGAGGAGTTGGTCTATGCATGTCTGGGGTTGAGAACTGGTTCCTGATTGATGTAACCTTGCTGGAGAAGAAAGTGGCAAAGTCATCTGCAGTGAGAGAGGTAGGGGGAAGGGGAGGAGGGGGACAGAGAAGAGAGGAAAAGGTTTTGAAAAGAATGCGGGTGTTGGGAGAACTACTAATCTTATCTTTGAAGTATGTGGCTTTAGCAGTGGAGATGCTATTGGAAAAAGAGGAGGGAAGTGTCCGGTAATTGGTTAGGTCAACTGGATTGTTTGATTTGCACCATTTCCTTTCACATGCTCTTAGTTTGGCCTGGTTGTTATGCAGAGCTTCTGAGAGCCAAGGACTAGAGGGTGATGTGCGAGCAGGTCTGAAGGTTAGGGGGAATATGCTGTCAAGAGAAGATGTTAAGGTAGAACGTAACATGTTGGTTGCGGTGTTTAAGTCAAGTGAGGAAAGGTGGCTGTTCGAGGGAAGTAAGGTTGTGACAATGGAGGAGAAATGTGAGGGGGAAAGAGAGCGAAGATTGCGACAAAAAGAGATAGAAGGAGGAGACAGTGAAGGGGTGAGGGGAGAGAAATAGAGAACTGAATAAAAAAATGGTCAGAGGTGTGGAGAGGAGTAATGAGAAGATTATGTGTGGTGCAATTACGTGTGAGGATGAGGTCAAGCTGTTTGCCGGCTTAGTGGGTTGCTGGTGTGGTGAACTGTTTGAGGTAAAATGTGGGAAGGAGAGCAAGAAAGTCAGCGGCATGTGGCTTGTCTAGATGAAGCCTTCTCAGCAAACTCTGAAACAGTTTTTTTAGACTGGTGCAGTACTCCAAGTCTCTGCTGTGCTGTGTTGGGAGGCTCTTTTGGCCCTATTGAAAAGCCAGCTGTTCTTTCAGCAGAAAGTAATCTTCATGTATGTGTTTCGGTAATGAACACAGACATCTGACAGCAGCTGACAGTAGACATTCATGGAGTTTATCCACTCTCCCACAGTACCCCATCTTTAAATGACATTGCTCAAAAGGAAAGATGAAGGAGTACCAGTCATCTTTAACATCATACATGTTAAGTTTAGCTTTAGGTCCACCTGCAGCTCTTCCACAAGGGGCTGTGAGGTGATGGGTGGTAGTTGAAGGTGCGTGCGTGTTTGGGCCCAAGTTGAAAGAGCCATTATAATAGCTGGGTTCCTGCGCACAGCTTCTGGGTCTCACATTAGGACCAGGTGTGGAGGAAGTTGGTCTAGCATGGCTCCGTATGTGTCTCCAAAGGCCCTGTGGCATTGCCATCTGTTGTGTGGGTTCTATCAGGGACAGCTGAGTAGTGTCTTCACGTGGACGGGGAGAGCAAGCAAATTAGCCTCAATTGCTTGAAATGGCATGTTGGAGCTGTTTATTTTGTTGTGACAGCACAGCCTGTAGCAAGTGTGGGGGCTCTGGAACAGCTGATGCTCCAAGTTCAATTTCTTGCTCACTCATATCTAGGTTGTATTAGAATTGAGTTTGAAAGCTTCTCTTTCTCTTCAATTTATTCTTTATTTTAATTTATATATTTACTTTTCTTTTTACTTCTAGTAGTCTTTAGATACTGAAATATATTCTGTGGCCTATGAATTTCAATGTAGATTTGCAGGGCTGTGTAGTAGTGCCTGTGAAACATGGCAGACAGCCAACAGCAGAGTTGGATTTGGCAGACTGCGAGCGCCGCACCTCTCTCCACTGGGAGAAGGGAGAGCCCGCACTTCTCTTAACTCTGTGGACTTACTGATAGTGCAACAAATAAATTTGGCCCATCAGTCTATAATACTGCTTCACAACAGCGTTTTGCAGTGATTATAACAGCCATCGAATCAGTCACTGTATGGAGAATATCCCAGAGGCTCACAAAACTAACATTCTGACGATGAATATCGGTCAGCTCCTGACACCACTTGTTGTGCTCTTGTCTTGGCTTATAAGTGTCCGTGGAGGTGAGAAGAGAAGCACACAACAAAAAGAATCTTTTGCAGGAACTTTACTGACTTATTAAGCACAAACTTACAACAACGGTGTTATGATCATGCCCAGTGCTGATGAATTTTCTCAACAACCATACGCATCCGAGCCTGCGAGCATACTGACCTAAACATAAACGAAACAGTGAACTAGTTTGGGGTAATGACATAGTCACATCTGATTGGCTAATACAGAACTCATTATTAAGACATATAAAATAACTGTAACTCAAACAAGTTAATTAACACTACAACAGCATTTTAGGCTTAAGTATGGGTGCTATGGATCATCTAGAGCCTGCTAGCTGTGTCTGTGACCTGGAGGGAACCACATGCTCCAGCTTTGTGAGTGCTGACAGGAGCATAATGCAGGAGGGTCTGGTGGTCTCAGAACCAGAGTGTGATCATGGTCAACAAGTTAGAATTGTATTAGCTTCACATGTGTTGCAGGGAGCCCCCAAGCTGGGACGGCATCTCACAGATGGCCAGTACACAGACAGTGGGTACACAGCTGATGGACATCCTCTAGTTCTGGGAGTTTCAAGCACTGAGTGCATAAGTATAGTTCCATGGTAGATATAGATCCAATGGTAGTTAAGCATAGGATGAACCGCTGGAATTGTAATCTGCAATTCCAGAAAGTGGTTTGTGACTTTGCAAAAATGAAGTCTTCTGCATTGGGTGTTAGAGGTCCACCCTCTTGGCTATTAGCATGGTTATCTCTGCTTGTGTGCTAAAAAAAAAAGGGAGGGAAGCACCATTCCATATCTGTGTTCTGGTGAGGCAGAATGGGCAGCTTAGTGGATGTCCAGTTGGGGGTAGGTCAACGGAAGGCTCTGATCAGACGCACCAATTTAGGTATCTGCCAGCGGGTGCTTTAAATAATCAATATTCTGCTATATCTGTAGGCTACATGAATTGTAGATCAAATTCGGTCAAACGTAATCTACAAATTCTGTCAAACAAACACGTCAGTTCTACAAGATATGAAAAAAAACAATAACAATAAGTACCTGTACAAAACTGCTGGCCAAATTTAAACTTAACAGGACACAACACACCATAACCTAACAATACCATGAGCTAAAATTGTGCATGCACTACATTGAAATATATCAATTCTGAAAACTCATTAAAAACTAGAATGATTATCTAAAATCAACATTATTCACTTAAGGAAAATGCACGCACACACGCACACACACACACACACACACACACACACACACACACACACACACACACACACACACACACACACACAAATTGCAGTCGATTAACCATTAACATTTGACCATACACATGAAGCTACTGTTATGAACTATTCTTATATTATAAACATAGGACAACTGTAGGCCTAGCATTCTCAGTCACTGAGGTTGAGGTAGGTGTTGACTTTTTAGGATGAAAATGTTTCTCCTTGTGGCTGTGGGTTTGATGGATTCATCCACTATGACACCTGGATTACAATGCCTTGAGACTTTCTTATGACAGTTTAATACAGTAACATTTCCAGTTCAGTTTCTTTTGCCCCAATGTGGACCAAAGACGCTGTAGACCTGAAAACGACCTTTCTAAAGTGTACGATTTCACACGGGCAGTTAGTGTGAGTGTCAATAGTTTGGTATGTTTGGGTATGATCAATGAGACTTTGCTTTCAATGATCCCACTATGCACTGAAATGTAGTAGGTAAAACACCGTGTTTTACTATGTCCGTGCACATGCCATGATGCATTTATCCAAATCATCCCCATGGAATTGCACAATGTTTTCACAGTTACACTTTCTTCTCATAAAATCTTCAATATTTTTCATGTTTTTCAATTGAGAAGGACTGAACCTAGCAGTCAGTCCTACAGATAATGATGTCTTGTCCATTACCTTGTAATACTGCTGTCTGTACATTAGCTCTGTTACTGAAAGTTGTGTTGTGGCACACCCCCTTCTTCCAGTTGAGGCAGCATGACTCTCCAGCGTGTTCGGCACAGAGGTCTCAATGACTGTGCTTCTTTGTCTTTAAATTCCTGAAACCAAACAAGTCGCTTTGGGGAATTTCTGATGAAGGCAATCAGGTCACAAATGCGTACAATGATGTACAGGGTTCGTGGCCCCTTTTCCTGTACAAAACCTTTCTATCAAGATATATAATTGAATTTTACTATAGATTGTTCATGCAGATTATATTTTAAGCTGTTAAGCTAAATCATGGAGTTTATAAGTACTTTCTATGTACTTTAGACATGTAAAAGATATCTGCATTTGTGCATCATTGTCTGTAATGTGTGCTCTAGGTGCAAAATTTAATGTAAGAGACTTTTACAAGCTGTAGGTTACTCAATATTGGTCAGTCATGTCCGACACCAAGGATCAGCAAATGAATCTGTGAGCATGAACACCATTAACTTAAGGTTAATGAAAGGCAGTAGTCAGCAATATGCGTTCACACGTATGACATTATTTTAATGTTTCAATATGTGTTCACACAAATGACTTTATTTGAAGGTTTCAGTGATATGACATGAGTTGTTAGAAAAGAAATACGTAGTGATGCCATTTCTTGATGATGTAAAGGAAAAGATGAATCGTTTTTTTGAACCAGTTCATTGAAACAAACTGTCCGAATGAAATCGGTTTGTGGAAATGAATCAGACTTTCCAATCAATCTTTTCTGTTAAGATTTACGGCTCTATTAAGACTCCGTTAACTGACCAGAGGTGGTCTGATCAGTCCAGTGAGGATAGAGAAGCGTTCCAATTGGCAGCAGCCTGTAGCTATTATGGCCAATGACGGACGTCAACATGGCACAACTGCACACAGAATGTCCTGGCTTTGTTTAAGTACGAACCTTGCTTTTGCGTGGATAAAAGATAGAAACCCTCTTCATTTCCCTATATATAGACCCCTTGAAACTGAGTTCCCGGACTCAGTCTCGCCATTTGGGCATGTTGAAGATGCAAAACAATCTCCCAAACGGTATCATCACGCGTTCATGTGTTGGTCGTTCAGTAATTTCTTCTATGTGGGGTTTGATAAGTTATTGCACAATAACTTACTTTTTTTCCATCACTGCCACCATAGGACAAACCGATCATTGCATCAAGTTTAAGAAAATTGGTTGGTGCACTACGATTCCGAATTTAGGGAGGGGGACCGCCCCTGCTGCTAGTAAGATAGCAACAACAGCCTAGCTATTTTGGAAACTACAGAATGTAAGCTAGCAATTCACAACCAAGACGCAAACAGAGAGAGGAATGTACACACTCACCCTGGTGGAAGAAAAGGCACAGCTTTGAAGGACAAAATAAAAATCTTTAACAAGAGCACATGCAGGTGTTAAACAGCAGTGAAATAGAACCAAAGTTTTTAAAAATACAGGGTGCAAATTTTTCATTTATTTTATAAAGTTTATAAACACATGTATATCATAATGACCCATTGACATACATATCAGGAAACAAACCTTTTTTTTGGTGGGGTGATATTATAGTGTATAAAAATATTTCATGACATTTTTCTTCTGTTGAGTTTAAAAAGTTTTCTGCTACAGTTTATCCAAAAGTCTGAAAAGTGATCGACATAATAAAAAGAAAAAAAGACTTTTCTTCTTGTAGAGTTTTGTATAGTGTTAGGATTTGTGAATCTATATCCCGGGAGAAGCCCGCAGAAAACTTAGGACTTAAAACTAGAGAATCTCTTAAGAAGTTACTATTCTTAAGGAGAGGGAAAGTGAAAATACACAAGAAAGATGGCGCCCTCGCCTCTCTACACACTTCCCACACCAAGGCCTTGGGAGAGTTTGCCAAATGACACACAGACACAAAGTTCAAATGGCAAGATCTCTCATTCATTCAAAGAAATCCAGAGTATATATAGAGTTTGACACACAACCGAGACAATGGGTTAACTATTGATTGGTTTCGCTTCACGCCTCCAGGGTTGGGGGTGCGATTCCCACCATGGCCATGTGTGTGAGGAGTTTGCATGTTCTCTCTGTGCTGCGGGGGTTTCCTTCAGGTACTCCGGTTTCCTCCCCCAGTCCAAAGACATGCATGGTAGGCTTGATTGGCATTGTCCAAAGTGTCTGTAGTGTATGAATGAAACAAAGAGAAAAGGTGTCAACACAGGAACCAGGAAACAGAGAGATAAGTACACTTATTATACCTACATAATTACTAGCACACTAAAACATTTCAGAGTAGCTGTGAATGCAGTAAGACCTACATTTCCCATCGTGCTCTGGTTTCTCCTGTGCTCTGGGCAATGGGTGGGGCTCTGAGTGCGTTTTGGAGCGCACTGAGAGCGCACTCTCTCACAGTTGGCTGAATGCAGGCTGGAGGATAAACAAGATCATGGATTAATTGCTGACTTTTCATTTGCAGTGTGGAGTTCCTAAACTTTTTTTTGCCATCTCCACTGCACGGTGCTTCAGCATTGGATATACTGTTCAACAGGATGGTAACCGAATTTGTGTGACATTTAAAAGAGAGAGAGAGGGAGAGAGAGAGAGAGAGAGAGAGAGAAACCAACCCACCCACCCCCTACTGTCATACTCCATGGAGTTGGAGTGGAGTTTGGATTTTATTTCCAGATTGTGTATTAGTGCTGATGATTAAACCGGAGATTAAACAGGTGAGCAGCTTCACAACGAAGGGGGAGAGAGCAATCTGATCTTACCAGGTATGAGTTTATTATTATTATTATTATATATATATATATATATATATATATATATATATATATATATATATATATATATATATATATATATATATATATATATATATATATATATACCCCTTCAGTAAACATTTACAACATAAGCCTGAGGATAAAGCAGAATTCTTTAACAAGTTACTAAACTGTGCCTTTGTTTTCCCACTGGTACTCTTTAAAAGGCTTAAAGGCACAGGGTTAGGGTTCCCCATCCTGTCCAACACATTTACTGATTCCTTGCTCTAACAAGTCAGGAAAAGTTGTTAATGTGCTGATGAGTTGAATCAGGTGTGTTAAAGCAGAGGAACCACTAAAATATACAGGACAGGGGTTTCTAGAGAGTCCAGTGCTTTACAGGTGCTTTATTTGTCCCTATGGAAGAGCCCATAGAACCTTGCAACAAAGTGTTTTTATATCAGAACTTTTACTAATTGTTTAATGACGCTTTAAAGAACCTGTGCAGGACTTAAACCCACTTAATAGGACCACAGGGTCACTGTGTTGAACTTCTCCAACTAGACCCCAACAAGAAGGCTCCACACTTGATCCATCAGTGTGTGCAGTGAAGAAGAGTGCAAGGTTATTGGCATAACCTTGACTGTTACACCACAGTGAAAGCACAGGTACAGTTCTGTACCTTTTTTTTGGTTTTGTTTTAAAAGAATGTACTGGTACATTTAGGATCCTTCGTGTTGATTTATTCCTCCTGTCATACAGTAGATGCACAAAGAAGTGTTCTACCAAATCCTCTCTTTAAGACTGCATTGTGTCTTTTATGGGACCTGTGATTTTATATGCAGCTGCAAACACATTTAACTACACAAATACATGCATGTATAGGCTCTTTTTTTCTTCTTCTTCAATGTCAATGCAAGAACATCCTTGACATTTAGTTGATTGGGCATGGCCACGCCCCCAAACAACTGTCATCTGAAAGACATCCAAACTGACCAAATTTTCCTGACAAAAATTTTTTTTCTTTCTTTTTATTTATTTATTTTTTTTTACCATTAAATGCATTTTCAGATGCAATTGGAAACATTCTCCTATTTCTGAGTATTAAGTGAGCTAAGTATTGAGTTGAACTGATAACTTCATAGGCAAGTAATTGATTGTAATGGTGTGTGCCGGTCTGGTTTATTCTGACTTTAAAATGCTGTTCTTGTGTCTTTCTACATCCTTTGATTAGTGAATGATAGCAACTGTATTTAATTTAGTAAATGGTTGCTGTAGAACAGAAGAGATCTATGACATGCAACTCATTACACACTTCGAGGAGTCTATACACTCCATTTCAATGCTACCAGTAGAGGGCGCGGCAGGGTTGTTCAAGACTAATGCCACTCTTCTAATTGTACTGTGCTGTATTTCCTTCAGAGTAGCTACAAGTCTTCCAAATACTTTGGGTTAATTGGCTTTGATTCTTCACAGCTAAACTGGAGCTCAAATTGGTCTCCATGCCAGATCTTCTGAGATGTAACACCAGAAGATTTCAATACATCACATCCCATTGCCAGGAGCCCTTTCATGCTGCTATTGTAGACATTTTGGCCTGTAAGACCAGCTAAATCACTTTGTCTGTTAATGCCTGTGAGTAAGGGCAGACGTTAGATCATATAAAGACATAGCACAGAACACACATCATCTTCTGCACCATCCGATTCAGACCAGTTATTTTCTGTCCAATCCATCTCTTTTGTAATTCTTTTATCTGAACCTCTAGCTGAGCGTTCAGCAATATGGTAAATCCTGTAGAAATACGGTGTATGTTATATTGTGTTTCTTATTTGCTAAAGGAATCAGGTTGAGATGGGTGTTACGTTCTTCAAAGTAACTGTGGCTCTATGGTGCAGCTTGGCTTGAAGTGTGGATGGAATGTGTGTGTGAACAAGTGTGTTCATGGTGCCCTGTGATGGAATTGTGTCACATCCAGGGTGTATTCTCGCACTGTGCACAGTGTTTCTATGAACAGCTGTAAATCCATCGTGACCCTGACCATGAGAAAGTGCTTGCTGAATATAAATTAATTTATATAAGACAAAGACTCATTACTAGATTATGACTAGACTATATTATGCTAGTAATCGATTTGTACACATGCACATAACACACTCAGTAACTTGATTGGATTTAATTTTTCCAGTACAAATAATGGGATAAAACAACATGGATAGTAACAGTAAACCATCCCATACTATAGCAGAATACTACCATCCTAAAACCACCACTAATCTCATATTCTAACAAACAAATGACCATTTTAAAGTAAAGTTTACTGTAAACATGTTTAAATCAATATGGTGGTGTGCCTTGGCATAACCTTTCAATTTTTCTGTGATTTATGAATTAGATTTAATCAGATGTACAAAAGGAATTACTTACTAGCATGTTCATTAAAGGCTTGTTAGTGAAGCTGAGCAGATGTTGATGCAGCTGTTCATAGGCCCGGCTTTAGGGGCTTCTGTTTCTGGCTCTTTGGTGCCAGCTGGTGGTCAGATGCTGTTTGCTGCTGCTTTTGATCCTGAATTAAGTACGTGACTGTGATTGTCACTGTTAGTTGCAATCAGAGCATTTCATTTCATTGCAATTTGTGTGACTGTGAAGTGTCATGCTGCGATTTGAAATACTGCACATAATCAGGAGCATTAAAAACGGATTTCCTGTGATTTCCTGTGGACTTGATGAGCGATTCCACTTGCACCTAGAACTGCTTGATTGACAGTCGAGTGCGGAGGTGTACTCGCATTTGCACCCTGATGGTTTATTAATACATATCTAACATATAATCTACTGTATGTAAGGGCAGGGGGAATATTATGAGGGCCAGTCAAATAAAAAAAAGATTTATTGTAATTTTGCATTTTTATTGCAAAAAGTTTTATTGCAAATAGGTGTTACAAATGTGCATAATTTGTCAACATAGTTTTTCTACATCCAGTATTTTATTCAGAGCAAGTGTTCTCACACTTAATGAGTGTCTGGATTCCTCTAGAAAAACATCCCATGCATAATTTTTGTCGTACTTGTAAGGGTTTCTTTCTGACTTCTTCGTACCTCCCAAAAACATGCTCGTAGGTGACTTGACTACACTAAACTGCCCCTATGTGCAAATGGGTGTCACCCTGACCAACTAAAGAAGTTACTGAACATGAGTGAATGACCATTTTATTCAACTAATATGTGTCTTTTTAATATAATAGAAAATGGAAAACTTGGCTGCTGGAGTTTACAACCTCACTTAACACACCCATTTATATCACCCATTTTATATATATATATACACACACACAGTATCTCACAAAAGTGAGTACACCCCTCGCATTTTTGTAAATATTTGATTATATCTTTTCATGTGTGTCACGGATCACGGTTGAGGCAGAAGCAAGTGCAGACAATAACTTTTAATATAAACTAACAGACTACAAAACAAGACACTAAGACACTTGGCAAAACACTGTGGCATGAGACAAAATACCGAGACATAAATGACATGAGTCTACGACAACAAGAGACCAGAAACCAGTGCAGACAAGGACTAGATAAACACATGAGTGCTCATTAACCAAAACGTGAATCAGGTGCATGCGGTGGTGCATGTGGTCATGTGGTGCAGTGCAGTGGCTGATGGCAAATGTCCAGAATTTCCAGATACGTGACAATGTGATAACACTGAAGAAACAATACTTTGCTACAATGTAAAGTAGTGAGTGTACAGCTTGTGTAACAGTGTACATTTGCTGTTTCATTAAGTGAAAATGTCCAAATTGGGCTCAAAGTGTCAATATCTTGTGTGGCCACCATTATTTTCCAGCACTGCCTTAACCCTCTTGGACATGGAGTTCACCAGAGCTTCACAGGTTGCCACTGGAGTCCTCTTCCACTCCTCCATGATGACATCACGGAGCTGGTGGATGTTAGAGACCTTGTGCTCCTCCACCTTCCATTTGAGGATGTCCTACAGATGCTCAATAGGGTTTAGGTCTGGAGACATGCTTGGCCAGTCCATCACCTTCACCCTCAGCTTCTTTTGCAAGGCAGTGGTTGTCTTGGAGATGTGTTTGGGGTCGTTATCATGTTGGAATACTGCATAAATATCATGCTCTGCTTCAGTATGTCACAGTACATGTTGGCATTCATGGTTCCCTCAAGGAACTGTATCTCTCCAGTGCCGGCAGCACTCATGCAGCCCCAGACCATGACACTCCCAACACCACTGTAGGCAAGACACACTTGTCTTTGTACTCCTCACCTGGTTGCCGCCACAAATGCTTGTCACCATCTGAATCAAATAAGTTTATCTTGGTCTCATCAGACCACAGGACATGGTTCCAGTAATCCATTATCTTTAGCAAACTATTTGCGGGCTTTCTTGTGCATCATCTTTAGAAGAGGCTTCCTTCCGGGATGACAGCCATGCAGACCAATTTGATGCAGTGTGCGGTGTATGGTCTGAGCACTGACAGGCCGACTGTCAGGTTGTAATGGTGAAGGCCCACTCCCTTCAACCTCTGCAGCAATGCTGGCAGCACTCATACGTCTATTTCCCAAAGGCAACCTCTGGATATGACGCTGAGCACGTGCACTCAACTTCTTTGGTGGACCATGGCGAGGCCTGTTCTGAGTGGAACCTGTCCTGTTAAACCACTGTATGGTCTTGGCCACCATGCTGCAGCTCAGTGTCAGGGTCTTGGCAATCTTCTTATAGCCTATGCCATCTTTATGTAGAACAACAATTATTTTTTTCAGATGCCATGAGGTGCCATGTTGAACTTCCAGACACCAGTATGAGGGAGTGTGAAAGCAATAACACCAAATTTAACACACCTGCTCCCCATTCCCCCCATGAGACCTTGTTACACTAACAAGTCACATGACACCGGGGAGTGAAAATAGTTAATTGGGCTCAATTTGGACATTTTCACTTAGGGGTGTACTCACTTTTGTTGCCAGCGCTTTAGAGATTAATGTCTGTATGTT
This sequence comes from Ameiurus melas, assembly GCA_012411365.1. NCBI lineage: Eukaryota > Metazoa > Chordata > Actinopteri > Siluriformes > Ictaluridae > Ameiurus > Ameiurus melas. The sequence continues at coordinate 31,595,186 of CM022760.1, read as the reverse complement.
GAGTTATTTTGAGTGACAGCAAATGTACACTGTTACACAAGCTGTACACTCACTACTTTACACTGTAGCAAAGTATCATTTCTTCAGTGTTGTCACATGAAAAGATCCATCCATCCATCTTCTACTGCTTACTCCTTCTTCAGGGTCACGGGGAACCTGGAGCCTATCCCAGGAATCATCGGGCACAAGGCGGGGTACACCCTGGACAGGGTGCCAGTCCATCGCAGGGCACTTTCACATACACACACACACCCATTCATACACTACGGACACTTTAGACACGCCAATCAGACTACCATGCATGTCTTTGGACTGGGGCGGAAACCGGAGTACACCCGCAGCACGGGGATAACATGCAAACTCCGTACACACGGACCTGGCAGGAATCGAACCCTGGAGGTGTGAGGCGAAAGTGCTAACCACTAAGCCACCATGCGCCCCACATATAAAATGTGATATATATGTGTATATATATATATATATACACACACACACACACACACAGTATCTCACCCCTCACATTTTACATGTGTATATATATAAATTTTCTTTTTTGACATATTTGGACATGTACTGCCCGTTTCAAATCCCCCACAACATTTCAATGGGATTCAAATTCAGGCTTTGACTAAGCAAATCCATAACCCTCCATTTCTTCTTTTTGAGCATTCTTTGGTAGATTTGCTTGTGTGCTCAGGATCATTATCCTGTTGAAAAGATGGCCTTTGGACAGATGGCCTCACATTATCTTTATGCACTCTTTGATATGATTCAGAATTCATAGTTCAAAAAATTCAATCAATGAATGTAAGCTATCTAAATATCCCCCCCACATTTCACACACACTTTTTTTTTTAACATGTAAACCTTATATAGTTCTGGTCATGTTTATCTTTGTAAAATTGATGATTATTATTATAATTTTTATTTTTTTTTACCTTTTAACTGCTTGTGAAACGTACATTTAGAACTTGTTGGTATGGCGGTCCTTCAGTGTTTATTGTCTTCCAAAAAAAAAGAATTTAAAGAATGCCTACATGAGGAATGTAGATGAGATGGCTCCATTGTCGTTTACTTCAAAGTCCAACTTTTTTCCACCCTCCTTTTCTTCTATTTTTTAATATTGTGCAGTCTCTATTCACTGTCGAGTTTGTCAAGTAAATGAATATGTGATCACAGTATTATAATTGTTCAGAACAACTTGCTTCTCCCTGAACCCAAAGAGCAGAATGTTTAATGATGCTTGACTTCTTACACTTGTCTTCTAAGGGTTCATTTCATGATTAAACGCGTTAGAGGGAAGTTTATCTTGTAGATATTCTAAACAATCAGTTGTTCTTGGTGTTATTTTGAAGTTTCTCAGTCTCTGCTAACACATTGTGGTATAGTTTGATGCTGCAGCAAGTGCGTTATTCTTTGCTGCCATCTGCTGGCTCTTTCTGATCATTCACATGGGGACAATGAAGGACACTACCAGTAAGAAATTTTATAGATTTATTATTATTGTTATTATTGATCCTATTTCTAGATTTATAATAATAACAACAACAATAATAATAATACATATTATTATTATTGATCCTATTTCTAGAATTATAACAACAACAACAACAACAACAACAGTAATAATAATAATAACAATAATAAGGATACATATTATTATTATTATTATTATTGATCCTATTTCTAGAGTGAAATTTTTATTATTATTATTATTATTATTATTATTATTATTATTATTATTATTATTATTATTATATTATTAATAACCCTATATCTAGATTAAAAAAAAAATTAAACCTTATTTCAAGCATTTATTTATTTTGTGGAAATATAAGTATGTGCCAAGACTGTCAAAAAAAGTTTAAACCTGAAATGATTAAAATATCTAGAAAGGCTTAATGGATTAATATAATGATCTATTAATTAGCAATATTAGAAAACTTTTCCTTTATTTGAAGGGCCAATGCAAATCTGTGTCAGCAGAGTGTGTACACAACCACCGTACGATGGTAAAAGTCCACCCAATCCTTTTTATAATATTCCCCATAAATCATACACAGTGTCTCAAAACGAGTCTTTTTAATTTTCACCCTAATGTGACGTCACATTGGAACAAGCCCCGCCCAGGGGCTAGCATAGCTCCTCCCCTGAGTGTGCTGCACAAAGTCCGCCTTGTTTTCCGCGCTGGAGCATCTACAGTGATGAGAACAACGTCTCAGTTTAGTAAGCATTGTAAGTGCTCTGTTGTTGGCTGTAAGAATGAACATAAGAGTGTTCATGTACTCCCGCTATCAGAGACATTGAAGACGCAGTGGAGAAGTTTTATTTTTGAATGAAATGTGCCCCCAAAAATAGCTAAATTCATATATGTTTATTCAAATCGTTTTACACCAGACTGCTTTGTGAACGAGAGTCAATTCAAATCAGGGTTTGCTAGAAATCTGGCACACAAACAGGGATCAGTACCAAATGTTTGTGATCCAGCTTCATTTCCAGAAAATGCAAGTATTGCACGTTGTCTTTTTTAGAATGTTTGCAAATCACCTTTCCCAATGAGCTTGTTAACAGACTCCACTTTTAATGTATTATCTGAAGCACTTGCTGAAATCTCACACACACATTCTGGGGACATCTGAGACTTATATTACATATTGTAAAAAGGCTCAAAATAGGCTCAAAACTCTCCTTTAAGATATCTTCACTTGCTAGGACCAGTGGTCGACCGAGTTGGGGTTTTTAATAGCTGATGTCGATGGCGATATCTAGAAAGCAGTGTAGCCGATTGGCCGATATAACACAGGCTTAATAATGATAATGTGTCTTTATTGGTCACATATACGTTACAGCACAGTGAAATTCTTTTTTCTTCGGATTTCCATGCATGTTAGGAAGTTGGGGTCAGAGTGCAGGGTCAGCCGTGATACAGCGCCCCCTGGAGCAGAGAGGGTTAATGGCCCAACAGTGGTAGCTTGGCAGTGCTTGGGTTTGAACCCCCGACCTTCTGATCAGTAATCCGGAGCCTTAACCACCAAAAAGAAAATACACTGTTAAATACTTGTGTATAATTAGATTTTCCAAGCTCATAAGTAATTAGTGCTGTTGTGTAGTGGCTGTAGTGTGTTAATGCTTTGTGCTATGGAAGTGTGAAACAGGGTGATAGTGGGGCACTTGGTAGGGTGCTCATGTGCTGGATTTATGTTGAGTACAGCATGCTGTATATGTACAATAATAGGAGACTTTAAGGGTGCCGATAGCAATTTCACAAAGCTAATTAACATTATGGTTCCTTCAGTTTATACTGCAGCTCTGTGTTACACTGGATATATTTTACTATACAGTGGCAAGAAAAAGTATGTGACGTATGTGATCTGATCTTCATCTAAGTCAGGGGTATTGACAAATATTATGTGTCTAAAAGAATAACAAAAAAATTCTGATCTTTCATGTCTTTATTGAACACACTCATTCAACATTCAAAATGGCAGTGGCAAAAGTAAGTGAACCCTTAGAATTAATAACTGGTTGACCCCGCCCCCTGGCAGCAATAACCTCAACCAGGCGCTTCCTGTAGCTGTGGATCAGACCTGCACATCGTTCAGGAGGAATTTTAGCCCATTCTTCCTGCAGAACTGCTTTAGCTCGGTCATATTCTTTGGACGTCTCATGTGTATGGCTTTCTTCAAGTCATTCCATAGCATCTCTATTGGGTTGAGGTCTGAGCTCTGACTCGGACACTCCAAAAGGTGGATTTTGTTTTTCTGAAGCCATTCTGTTGTGGACTTGCTCCGGTGTTTTGGGTCGTTGTCCTGCTGCATCACCCAACTTCTACACAGTTTCAGCAGACGTACAGACGTTCTCACATTATCCTGAAGAACTGTCTGATATACTTGGGAATTCATCTTCCCCTCAATGACTACAAGCTAGCCAGGCCCTGATGCAGCAAAGCAGGCCCAAATCATGTAGTTTCCTCCACCATACTTTACGGTTGTGATGATGTTTTCATGATGATACGCCGTGCACTTTCTACACCAGATGTAGTGCTGTGTGGTTTTTACAAATAGTTCAATCTTACTTTCATCAGTCCACAAAACATTTTGCCCGTACCGCTGTGGAGTGTCAATGTGCTCTTTTGTAAAATCCAGGCGTGCAGCAATGTTCTTTTTAGTAAGCAGTGGCTTCCTTCGTGGTGTCCTGCAGTAGATACCCTGCTTGTTCAATGTTTAGCGTATTGTAGACTCATGAACAGAGATGTTAGACAGTTCCAATGATCTTTCAAAGACCTTCAAATCTTTGGCTGTCATTCAGGGTTGTTTCTTTACCTCATTGATGAGTCTTCGATGTGCTCTTGGTGTCATTTTGACTATCTGCCCAATTCTCGGTGGAGTAGCAACAGTCCCAAAGTGCCTGTTTGTAGAATGTTTGCCCAACTGTAGACTGGTGAATTTCTAAAGTACTTGAAATCACTTTGTAACCCTTGCCAGCTTTTTGTAAATCAACTATTCTTGATCGTAGATCCTCTGAAAGATCTTTTTGCCGAGGCATGGCTCACATAAGCATGTGTTTCTTGTGCAGAGCAAACTCCAAACGTTTGAAAGGTTTTTTATCAGTCAAAGTCGCTGTAGTCCACACCTCCAAACTCATTTTCTTAACCAGACTCCAGGTGAGCAAAAAAAAAAAAGCTTTTTTGAGGTCATTAACTCAAGGGTTCACATACTTTTTCCACACGCACTATGCACTATGGGTTTTTTTTGGTTGCTCTCAATAAAGACATGAAAGATCAGAATTTATTTTTTGTGTTATTATTATAGACACATTATATTTGTCAGTACCCCTGACTTAGATGAATATCAGATCACATTCTATGACAAATTTATTCAGAAAACCATGAAATTCCAAAAGGTTCACATACTTTTTGTTGCCACTGTATGTTACTGACCTTGTGCACAGCTGTCTCAGACTGTATGATTGTGTCAGCAACCAACCATTTCCCCCACCAGATGGCAGAATTGTTCCATCAATAAAATAGGTGCATATGGTGTAGGTATGGAGTAATCCTGACGACTCCAGCTGTCATGAACTCCTCAGTAACATCTGGATGCAGTATCATTTGACTGTCATAGTGAGTAGAGTGTGTCTGAGTGGAAACATTACAGGGAACAGATCCAACACTCGCCCACACTATGATTCTGATTGTAGTGTTTGGCAGCTCCCAGACTCGCAGTGAGGTGTGTCATCTTGCGGAATGTTAAGCACATATTAAGTAGACATCTTAGCAGTCTTGCTTTATTACATTTGTTTAGTCAATGCCTTAATAAGTATAAAACATTTTTAAATCTTTATTATTATTTAAGCTATTTGAGAAAGCTAAATCTGCTGTTCGCCTGTCGGTTATGATTGATGAGATCTCACGTGAACTGTGTTGCTGCAGAATGAAATGAAATAAAACCGTTCCTTGGTAGTATTGCTGTATGTGTTCCAGTGTTTGATGGTAGGATGGTGTGAATGATGTTTTGCATTTCATGCTGTTCTGTATTGTTTAGCATTTTTAGCATCTTCCCAATCTCAGTAAGTTATATTTCATATTTACTGTGCAAATGTCTTACAAGATTACACGTGTGTTTAAATGCCTGCAGGTTGGGTTAGAATCAAAACAGTAGTTGTAGGCCTAGCATAAGCTATAACTATACAACGCAAAATATTGGCTTTTGAAGATTGTGTTTAAATTATAACGTGTTCCTTATAAACGTTTTTACGAGTATATCAGCGAATAAGTCCCAGAAAATTCTCAGGATACAGTGAAACCATAGTCCATGCGTAGGGCAAACGACAGCGTTCAGGACACGGTGTGACCAGTGCACTGAGAAGATGGAAGAGGTTTTTCAGTAAACACTACAGTATGGTAGATTTGGCTTTTGATGTGGCTCTGTGGTACAGTGTAGAGCTGTGGTGACCTGTTCAATATTATTGTGTAGAAACCAGAGCCATTCTATCCACAAGATGGCAGGAGTGCGCTCCCATAAACACGACTGTAGCTGGATCAGGACCAGGAGCCATGTTCTATTCTATTCCTTTTCTCTCTCGCTGATTATTATTATTATTATTATTATTATTATTATTATTATTATTATTATTAGTATTATTATAGTAGTAGTAGAAGTAGTAGAAGTAGTAGTAGAAGTGGAAGTATTAAATAATTTATTCATTGCATAAATCAATAGTCTATATGCATTAATTTGTTTAAAATGTTTTATTGTTCAGTAACAATCTCACATTTTCTTATCCGTCTTCTATAAATCAGTGGTCATGTTCACAGATAATCTTAAGGATAACAGTAGCTCCTAACTGGCTGACTTTGGAGAAGCTCCTAATAAAAATGGGCACGTTAATATTAAGACATCTATTTTATCCGACTAAGAGTAATTCGCAAAGTTTTTTTTGTTAGCACTAAAAGCAGGTCCTAAACCTGAGGAACCTGAGAAAAAGAGCACTCAAAAGTCTCAAAAGACCAAATCACGACCAGTCCTAAACAGCTCCTGCTGGTGATTAATGGTGCAATCAAGTCTGTGTGTTTGATATTGTTGATGTCACTGAGATTTAAATATGTACTGTGTTGATTAATGATTGTGGATCAACTGCAAAAATCATTACATTGCATCAACCAGTAAATGTTCTCTACTACAGTTCAGTTCAATCGTCGCTAATGATGAAGGCGTTTTTCAGTATCTGAATCTCAACAGTGATTGGGTGATGAAGAGGTTTTCACAGTAAATGTCACATATTACATGTCATAGTACAATCAACAGTAATAATAATAAGAAAATGAAAGTTGTTGATAGACTACATGGAAGCAACAACCGATGCTTTGAAATCTTTACAAACTATAAAGCCATGAGGACACTGTAGTGCAATCTGCTACATAAAGAGTGTGTAAGTTAATCCTCTGATTATACATACAGATCCTACTATAAATACAAAGGTATTTATAGATAGTCTTTAGCTGCTTTCATGTATAAAATCAGCAAAACATTTTTATTTTCATATTTTTTCCATGACCTTGTTGAATGGGATTTTGCCGTGCTAGCTGCTACGATGTTAGCCGATCACTGCGACATTCACTCGTGAAACACGTCATCTTCAGCTACCGGGTCAGTTAACACTGCTCTTGTTATTAGTTTAGGAATTCCGTGGTAAAACATTCTCTCAGCAGTTTTGTGACCAAGGTTAGAAATGAACTTTTTTTTGGTTTGTTTTAGTCAGGAACTTTTCCTGCCATGTCGGAGCACTCTTAGTGGTAAGATAATACTCGATGTGGCCTGAAGAATCCTCAGAGCTGTTTGGAATTAAAATCCATTCATGTCACACATTCGCCTTTTTCTCCAAAATTTCCGCAAATTTTCCGCAGATTTGGGCGAAGTAACGTCCTCACAACACGCATTCGGCCAACGTCGTCTTCGACTCACGTGCATTGAACATGAGTACGGCTAAAAGGTCTCATTGTCCAACAGACATCACAGTGAAAGACGGTGCAAAACAATTTCGTGCGATTGCAATTTCAATTTCACCAATTGATGTAGTTTTCCGAACAACTCCGCAAATTGCATCGCACAATCAAGGCTGTTTGGCTGCACCAATCACGAAAATACAGACTGTCTATCTGTAATTCAAATAAATTTGAGTAGTGCTGTGGGAGAGATGGCAACAACAAAGATGCACACATGTACACACACTTGGAGTGCACATAGGTCAAAGCTGAGGACTGCTAAATATCCACTTTAAGCTAGACCCTTATCCTTCAAGTTGTACCTTGTTCTTGTCATGTAGACGAACCTCACACACACTGCATATATACATTAAATCCCGAGTTAGTTCTGCTCTTTACTTCCATGCATCTAAATAATCTGTAAAATGGACGTAAAAAAGAAAACAAGACAACGCCCTCAGGATTACGATGTGGAACCACTGCTGCTTTTCCTGGTTCCCGTTATAACACTCTCGTATGAAACCTTTCTGAAATATACACAAATCCAGGCTGAGTGGAAGTTCAGAAATACAGCGTGTACAACTTACTCGGTTTATTTTAAACCCGTTACAGTTGTCAAAAATCATCCGCACCGCTGACATTTTATTAAATCACCAGAGGGCTAGCAGAGTACACAAGGTTTCACAAAAAGCAGGGCACCAAGATATTTTATACCAAAAAAGATCGACGTTCTATGGGGCAGTTTTGTAGACATGGCTTAGTACTGGTTTTTTCAACTTTATGTATTTACATTGACATTTATTCACTTGGCAGACGCTTTTATCCAAAGCGACTTAAATAAACAAATAAGCAAAGCGATATATCAATAGCATAGTAACAGTATTTATTTCTCATTTTATTACTGTGTAAAGAGAGACGAGTCCTGAAATTCCTCTCTCAATGGATTAAGGCAGATTCGTGTGTGTGTGTGTGTGTGTGTGTGTGTGAGTGTGTGTGTTTCTGCATGCCGCTCTCTTTAGGTTTAACTTGTACAATATACATATTTAATACATTGCGATTTTGTTAGCACATTTTTAGCTGCGTCGTGTTCTTTCTTGTATCCGTTTCAGTTCCCTGAATCCACATCCACATGCAGCCAGGGATTTCTTTCTCTCTCTCTCTCTCTCTCTCCCTCTCTCTTTTTTTTTTTAATTCCCCTGTTACCCTCTTCATTCCTCAGCAGCCATGAAAAGAGAAGGTCGGTATTAAATCTCCGTAATGGCTGCTCCAGCTTTAATAGGATTAAAATTCAGACAGGAGTTGCGAGTCAGCCGAGGCTGTTCCTGTCAGCTTAAGACCACCAAGGCTGATGCATAATAATAATAATAATAATAATAATAATAATAATAATAATAATAATAATAATTAATAATAATAAAATAATAATAAACTGTTGTATTGATTACAATGTTTTACATAGAATGTGAACAGCTAAAAAGTTTACCTGATGAATGCACATACCGTATAGTATATTTCTGTCACGTTAAATATTCAATTGCGATACGACAAGCAACTTTTTCCTTTCTAGTCAAGTTTTTGTTATGCACTATTAATATCATCAGAAGTATACCCATTGTTTGGCTTTTTTTTCTTTCAAGCACACAATTTATAATAATAATAACACATTATGTATTGGCTCAGCAGACATACTATTTCTTTCTAGTCTGTATTTTGCTTTTGTTTCTTCAAGCCCAGTCCAACTGCATCCTAAACACCCAGAGCAAATCACCACAGCTGCTTTCTCTCATCGCTACGGATTAAGCTGCGTCATGGAAACAGTGGCTCAAATGGCAACTAATACAAAGTCCATCCATATCATGGCCAAAAGTTGTTTATGGAGCATGGGTACCTCACCCATAACTGCTGCATATTCAAATAGATTATTGATCTTGAAAATTGTACATTAGCATTAAACAGCAAAGAGATACACACAAATACAACACAACACAAAACAAACAGACTCATGAATAGAATACATATGTAGTAGGATGCGTGGGACAGTAGGTACACATGTCTTCTATTCTAAGGCTGTTTGAATTATAATGTGTAATTGAACATTTATTGAGATTTCAGATATATTCTAAAGTTCCAGGTGATGCAAGATATAAGTACAAGAGCCATCCATTGCACATTTATGAAATCTAATATATTAAATATGTAGTAACACATGTTCTAATTAATATACAATTACGTGTTGTTTAGTCCCATATTCACGCTGCAGTTTTAAAGAATTTTATGTCACATTCGCTGAGGACTAACGCGTCTCCAGTGATTTGGTCATAGTATGAACTAACACTAACTCACCTGAGCAGTGCGTAATCATCAGCATGAGTTGAGTTTATTACCTTCTGGCTTTTTAATTTGTCATGCCTGTGGCGCTTTGGGTGGCAATTTAATGAAAAAATAATAATAATTCAGGTCACTAAAGGTCATGGTTGTTTAGTGGTGTTAGGAGACTCTACTACACACACAGCTCACTATTCAATGTACAAAAGCACAGGGGGGAAAAGACCAAGTAAATAATGGTTTGGATAACAGGGTTCAGGTGTGCACTATCAACCCTTATCCCTCCAGCTTATCCCTAAATTCCACCTTCCAGTGCACACCTGTGTTAACTACCCCCAAACTCCAACACCGAGGTTGAACATGGAGGCTATCTCCAGATGCCCAATTCCATTAGCCTCACTGGAAAATTTGGACTTCTAGAACTCTTGATGATGAACTCTTCCCTGACTCCTGCAGCCACAGTGTACCTCTGTCACTCACGGCTGTGGCGCAGGTGGTAGAGCGGGTTGTCCACTAATCGTAGGGTTCGATTCCCGGGCCTGGATGCCTACTCATGCTGAAGTGTTGGGCAAGACACTGAACCTCAAGTTGCTCCTGATGGCAAGTAAGCACCTTGCATGGCAGCTCTGCTACCACTGGTGTGTGTGTGAATGGGTGAATGAGACACAGTGTAAAACACTTTGGATGAAAGCGCTATAT